>OX155952.1:8778275-9190775 GCA_944548615.1 Micropterix aruncella
GGGTTCGTCTGCCAGCCAAGAGTGAGCTCTTATCGAATATTTTTATGAAATCAATATTCAGATGAAATTAATGCTTGGCTACTTGCCGGGAAAATCTTAGGGTGGAACAACCGTTCACTGTAATAGTGTGTGATTTCCAAAATAAAGAATTGATGAAAGAATTTACTTTTTTCAAAGTAAAGTTATTAGCCACATATGGCACAATCGAATGAGATCAGAAACTGTGTTTATCGGTCCTATTCATGATTTGAATGATTTCAAACCCTTTCGTAGACTTGCATATCCGGAGAAGAATACAAGATCGGACGAACCTATCGATTATGTAACATACTTGCTTTCATAGAAGCAATCGTGAATTCACAACAATGCATCGGACCGGAGATAATGCAGTAGCTGCCGCCGAGTTACCGATGTGAAAGTACCTTCTTATCCGCCTTTTCTCCTCTTGAATATTTGAAACGGGATACGAGCTTTTTATGCTTTTCCATCTCCTTCAGCTTTGCACGTTTTATATTTTTCTACCATTTATCTTGTATTCGTCTATATGTGCAGAAGTAAACTTTTATTAGGTGTATTATATACGCATTTACTTTATTTTACGTAATAAAAACAACAATTGGGTGGTAATTTTTAAATTGTAGTTTTCTTTCTCGGCCCAGCTAAGAGGAAAAGAATTGTGAACGGGAGGAACGAGGGAAATTAATTGTGTATTGTGATATATTTCTTTGAGATGAACACGAACATATTCATGTTGAGCCCCCCTGAGAAGATTAAGACCATTTTCAGATGGAAGTGTGCTTGTGCGTGTGTGAATGTGTGTATTCCTCCACGATAGCGTTGAAACGCTCAATCCGATTAAGCTGAAATTTGGCATGCAGGTATTTTAGTTTTGTTAAGTAGTTGTCAACGTAATTTCGGTAATTTTATTGAAATCCGTTACCGGTGTTATTATTTATTGAACTATATTACTTTCCTGGCCCACCAACAGACGAGGAGGGTGTGACGGACGGCCGACTCTCACTGACTCCAAGATATTCGTTGTGAGAGCCGGGTGTCAACAAGTCCTTTTACTCCGTAATAAGATGCAATTTATGTTATCAGAAGGTTTTTATTTATTATTGGTATATCGATTTAACATTTTTTTACGGTGATTTGAATGTTATGCCGTATCGTACTATATTGCCAGAATAACGTTCCCGAATAATTATCGCGGCGCGCGGCGAGGAAGGAAAGGTTACCTTTTGTATCAGAGATTCTGTGTCTCCTCGATACTTGCTCGGGTCTGCAGGAGTGACAGACCTCAGCTTACTCAACTCGATAAGGAGGGAAGGATGAGGTGGTAGCACTGGCGAATGCATTGACCGGCTCACGAAGAGTCGTAGCTACAGAAGCACTCACTAGGAGATGATCACTCGAGGAATGATAATTGATTGGTCAAATGTACTGGTTTATATACCCTGATACATGACGCAATCCTGAAAGGAGTGATGAAATAATAAAGTCAATCCGATCGATTTGGAGAAATTGGCATGACTCACCGCCTGTGACTGCATTAATTACCGAAATTCGATGGAATTTAATAGCAGTGCACGTGCAGAATGGATTGTATTTGCGTTTATGAATTTCTACAGAATTCATTGGTTAGTCATGCTTTTGTTGACAGTATGTAGGTACCTACTAAAGTCCCTACAAGGGAAAGGATTAAGAACGCGCTAAAATATTTTTTCGAGATGAAGACGGAAATATCCATTTTGAACCCCCCTGAGACGATTAAAACCGTGTCCAGATTGAAGTCTGTCTATCTACCTGTCTGTATGTGGGTCTGTGTGTATTCCTTAATGTAGCGTCGAAATGCTTGATTCGATTGAGCTGAAATTTGGCATGCAGGCATAATTTGGTCATGGCAAGAGTTGAAAAGGTTGTGATTGAAATCGGTCCACCAAATGCGCACTATCCATATTACAATCTTGAAATATTGGACTTATAGACTTGAAATTTGGTACACAGATGCCTTTTTGGGCCGAAGTCACATCGCTTCGCCGGTCAGTATATTTGTGTAGACGATTGAATCCAATGTCTTGCAATCTCACTATCCGCACTCATCGCCAACTATCCCTTTATTTTTTTTTCTTTCCTTCCCGTAGATACATCACGATCAAAAATCAAAACATTTAAAAAAAAACTCTCAAAGTCCTAGTTTTCTTGCGGGAAAGTTTTCTGGTGACACAACCGATTTTTTTCTCACAATAACCCAAAGTGTGCTTTTTAAAATCTATTTGTCGATGATAAATTATAATCTAAAACTAAGAGAGGCCATTTCTACAAACATGTCATATAATTCAGCTTTTTTTCATGTTTTAATTCAGATTTTCGAAACAATGTTATCAGATAGTAAACGTTGTAGCATCTTAAAAGTCTAGGTTTAGATTGATATATCTGCCGTGATGAACCGTTTTAATGTTGTAAAGAAAGCAGGCCTACATACGTCGATCATTATCAGTAGACATAAGTCTTTAGAATTACGGAATTTAGACTTTTAACAAGACTATATCTAGCAGTGAAACTACGTTATTTTTATTATTGTCAAACTGTTGGAGATAATAAGAAAACATTTTCATTCGTCACTATTTCACGTAATAATAAAATTATCATTTAAAATTTTTATTTTGTCAAATACAATTTGTGACTCAACCGCTCTACGTTTGGGTTATTATTCAAAAAGTAGGTAAATTCTTGTTTTTTTTTCAATAAATTTCTCCATAACAATACTTGTTTAAAATATACCAGACGAAATATATAGCTATTTATATAAGCGGTTTTTATATATCGGTTTCATATAAATTTGTACATATATAATTGTTATAGGTTTTAAAAAAAAAATCAATTTGATAATATGGCAGCGTATCGCGTACGTTCGTATAGGTAGGGCGGTTAATACGTTTAGCTCCAACCTGACGTTTTAGCTAACTTAATTTATATAGCTAGAAAGG
Source organism: Micropterix aruncella (assembly GCA_944548615.1). Lineage (NCBI taxonomy): Eukaryota > Metazoa > Arthropoda > Insecta > Lepidoptera > Micropterigidae > Micropterix > Micropterix aruncella. The sequence goes on from OX155952.1 coordinate 8,781,266, forward strand.
TTTGGGGATAATCTATTGTCATGCATTTGACGATCGATCGATTCTCGATTCGCTTAAATCGATTCTCATATATTTCGATTCATGATTTTACGTCAATGCTCATATACGATTAGCCGAGCCATATTCCTAAGTTACATTACCTTCGGGTAGTTGTTTGTGTGGTCGGACGCGACGTATTGAGAACATCGTCCCCTGGCAGCAAACCAGATCGCTGGAGCGTGTCAAGGCTGTCGCCACAATTTTGGGAGTGGGCCAACTACACTCCCTAAGCGACTCTTTCTTACAAAAGAGCGCTGGTTTTGAGGCTGGCAATTCTTTAATGAGTCTCCGAGGGCTGGCTTGTATGAAGGAAAATGGGATTGTAACTAATGAAGCCCTGCGTTTAGTTTCGTAGACCTCGCACAGTGCCGCGACAGTCGACAAAAATCGAAAAATACGACTGACGATTTCACGTACTTCAATACCGTTATTTTAAATAGGATAGTAGGGCGGTGTCGACTACAGCGGGAGAACCTGTCACCCCAGGCTGGTATAACGATATGTGATCGTTCTTTCAGCCGTGGGATGAACGTAGAAGACTTAGCCGAGGCGTCAGGCCGCGGCGGTCATCAACCGTCAACCGCGCGAACTTGGCCGCGCGGCCCAAGTGCGCGCGCCGACCGACGATTCCATAAATTTCGCAGGATCTCGTTGGCCGCCGGATATCTCCGTTTGGAATTAACCTTCAGGATACCTCCTGCCATCCGACTGGTTACAGGTTACTGGTTATTACATCCCCTCGAGCGGGTCTGCTACGGAGCCCGGGCAGTTTATTGCGTCCACTCAAGGGGCGCCTAAGTAAGTTTAAGTATAACATGATTTCAAAGTACCTGTAAAAAGTTTCCATAATATAGCCAATCTTCTCGAGTTGCTGGTTCGCCCTTGCGAAAAAGGCCGCGAGTGCAAAGGGTTAACCCGGCGTGCATAAGGTTTTAAGTTGGTAGGGCGGGTGTGACAAACCCATATGATTGATTGAACATTTCAACATTTTAATATAGATTATTATTATTTTCTTTTTTATATAATTATTCTGCATATTTAAAAGAAAATAAATGGATACAATAAAAACATTTAAGTATGGTTTTTTAATATTTATTTACGTATTTCACGTGACACGCTTCTCGCGTAAAATTTATTTGACGATCTTTATGAATCAGAATTTCATGCAACAGTGAAAAATAGTTACCAACACTCAATAACAGTCTTTGCATTTTGTCCCATTTTTTTACGCCTTTGTATAATAGACCTTTTGGTGCCATCCTTCCCTGTCAAATACTGTCTGTTACCTTCGCTCTCATATTCAGCCGATTCTGCAGACTCTTCTACTACTTCATCTTGTACATCTAACTCCTGTTCTGTTTTACTTTCATAAATTCTTATGCTTACATTGTCAATTTCAATGTTGTCATCAGAATCACCAGAAGAATCACTTTCTGATTCGTCAAAAAGTTATAATAACCTTCTTTGTTCTTGTTCGTAAGACATTTTCAATATTTAGCCTGTAATTACAAAAGAAATACTGAAATAAAACAAATGAACACGAAAAGTATTCGGTTCAAATTAATAACACGGAGAGTAAGGTGGGTGTGACTCACCCGGCACAACTTCAACTCCGTCTGAACACCCTGCCGGTCAGCGGTCGACTGACTGGTGACTGATGACACTCATCATCGCTTACTTACCTCCTCCCGCGCCATCTAATCAGACGCACAACGCATTTCAACGCACTGGCCTTTGAAATATTGAGCGATTTATTAGGGTCTGAGTGTATTATACACAACCTTACGCACGCCGGGTTGAATATAATATTAGAGTTATTCCATCGTCTTTAGATTTCTATAATATAAAAAAAATATATCGCTTGCGAAGTATCAAGGCGCCGCCATAACTTGAATATAATGAAGGGAGCCAAATATTTTTCTGTAACTGAATATGGGTGTATGATATTTATGTATAGTTGTGCCCGGGATTGTTTTCCTCTATTTTGGGTGCTGTAACAATGGGCCGCTATTAGAAACTTAGGAAATATCCATTTTCGGGTGATGGATTCGCGGCGCGGCGCGGTGGCACTGCAAACGTTTAAGGAAGAGGGCAATCGCTCCCAACAATTGGTGGCCTCATCGACAGGCTCGTTAATCAAATCGACAAGGGCCCGCAATCGACCCGTCTTTGGCCGTATCGGCGACAGCCCGAGGGCCGCTTCCCTCTCGGGAGGTTTGCTCAGCGATATCCGAGTACCCGGCTCTAATTTCCCTCTAGGATTTTCCGAAAATAATGAGGACGTTGGTCGGACTGGGCGTGGTTATATGTACCCATGGTAAAAAGTTCGAGAAATAAAGACTGGTCGGCACACGATTCATTATCGTTGTAATTCGAAAGAAGAGATAACACAATTGGGAGAAACATATAATTTGTTTAATTGTTTCTATAAGGACTTGGCAACCATGCAAAGAATAAAAAAATACAATCTATAATTCTTAGTATAACATACGATTTTAAGTCAACACAGTAATGACAACACAGTACAATTCAACATTAATTTCGCGTCTTTCAGATTAAGCAATATTTTAGTGACGTACTTTAACCCCACTATTGGATATTTCATACGATTAACGAGTATAATTAGAGCTCAACTTAATTAATTAAATCAATCACATCAACTGGTAAGTCATCTCTCCATTAACTTGTAATTAAATGTTAATATTAATACTGTGTTTTATCTACTCTCTGGTCACGTCGAGGTACCGAGTCAACTTCGATAAGTAGGGGGAAGTCCCCTAACGCCGGACGGCACCTAGCGTCGGACAATAATAGTATCTCGACAAGTCGCGGCGCGATCGATACAAAGACGTAGGAATAGGAAATGCGTGCGCTTCCCCGCACCCTTTTCACCCGTTTTTGTATCAATCGCGCCGCGACTTGTCGATATACTATTAGTGTCCGACGATAGGTGCCGTCCGGCGTTAAGGGATTGCCCCTATTCTGGTCGTCGTACATACATCGCATCGGTCATAAACAGCCTCAGCGGCCAGACCACCCCTTATATTTCTACTCTTTAATGTGAAACTTCGCAATGGGCGTATTTATCATCATGAGACAATCTCATATAACCAACCCTTCTATGCAGCGTTTATACGTATGTATGCATATAACATGAGTGTAAGTGTTGTGTCTTGTTATTGCATTGAATTTACAGAATTGAAATGCGATTCCGTTAATTTTATTCCAAAGGAAAATGGTGACCCAGCCGGGAATCGAACCCGGAACCTTACAATGTAAAATCAGGTGACCTAACTACTATGCCACCGGGTCATACAATATAGGTATGTTGTAGTCGTGTGTCAGGATTTTCCGCCGCAGGGTTGAAAACAGTGGGACTTCCTGGTTATCAGTCATATTTACTTTAATTCATAGCAATTCAGAAATATTGCAATTTACGATTTTAAACGTCAAATAAAATATTATGTAACTAAACTACTTAATCCACAGCAAGAAATTAAACTTAATTATTAACCCTTAGAAAGCTAGCCATGGGAACGAAACTCACAGCGGCATGTTTTGAACCCTCTAAAATTTCTTTGTCTAGGGTGTTAGTGCACGCATACTAATGTATAATGGTGGCTTATTCAATAAAGGCGACTTTTTTTCGCATATAATTACATAATTGAATAAATACGAAGATCGGCCGCCCGCGAGTTGCCGCAACGGAAAAACCACCGATCGGTGGTATTCACATTTCAGCGGTTAAATGACGTTTACTATCCGATGTCACCCAACAAAGCAGCTTGTTCTTGGGCGGACGTTCTATGTAGAAACGTACATTTATGTTAATTATTATGTGAATACGTTTAAAAAAAATGTTAATGACTACGAGCAATTTTATTTAATACATAATTTAAAAATCGGTTGTGTCTGTCCAAGACTTTCCCGGCAAGTAGCGAAGGACTGATTTCATCTGAATATTAATTTCATAAATGAAGTCGATGAGCGCCCTCTTTTGGCGGTCGGACGATCCCGTTGCAACAGCCTCGGGCGGCGCGGGTCGTTTCTCGGCTAAGGTCGGGTTTGGGCTAAACGCCAACATATAACGTTAATATTTGGTTAAAATTTATGGATATATCTTGTTTGTGATTTCGGCCCACTAAGGCACCTGTGTACCAACCAAATTTCAAGTCTTTAAGTCCAATATTTCGAGATCGAAATATGACTCGATCTCAACCACAATCTTTTCAACAGCAATTAATTAAAGAATATGAAGCCATGTAATTTAATATTATCAATTTTTGTCTGACGCTTTTTTTGCTAGGCAACTGTAATAATAACTTTGTTGTCAATCGACCGCTACCAACTTTGTTGTCAACCTACCGCTACCAACTTTGTTGTCAATCTACCGCACTTAATTCTGTGGAAACCGAGCTTCGCGGATCGAGTATTTCAAAGCGGCTATTTCAACATTTACACACAGTGGACCAGTCGCTGAAGTTGAATCGCACACGAAGATTTCCTCATTCTACCTATACCTTGTATTGAGTTTGCATAGAGTGGGAGTTAATGAAACTAAGTCAAACTTGAATGATTGATTGCCTCAATTATCCTCTGTTGATTCACCCTCTCAATTAAACTAACACATATTTAACGCATTCTTTACAGATGCCTAATTCGATAGGTTTAAATCGCTTGTATAAAGCAGGAGTGACCAAACTTTAGGGATCTGCGGTCTACTTCATACTTTAAAAACGGTGGGAAAAAAATGATGATTAAGCATTTATTATTACGTGACGATTAAACATTTATTATTAAAACTAGAAAATTAGGCTGTTCATAACGGGCTGACTATTGGCCGATCCAAAAAAAAGATAAATAACTCTTTTTGAAGTGAATTGCGCGATAACTCGATCGCTTGGTACTAAAATCGCAGGTACACGCAACCACCAATGTCTGTGTCTATAATCACACCCGTACCCAGGTATAATAATTGTCGGAACCCGTTGAAGAGCTATTATTTTTAAAAAAATGTTTGTTATTATATAATATATTATTTTTTGAGATAAGATACCGTAAAAGCGTTTTTAGAACACCATCTATTTTTTATTTATTTTTTTTATAAATTAAACCAGTTGGTAGGAATCCCTACTCTTGGCATAGTCAAATTCTTTTTACAAGATAATGTGTAATACCTTATGTGGTATGATTATTTTTTATACAGATTGACTATTTCTTTTAAACGAAAAAAAAACAATTATTAAAAGGATTTACAATAAAAATATAAGGTCTTCTAAAAAACTATTTGAGGTGCCAAAATACGTAAGTAGGTATAGATGAAAAATACAAATAGTCAAAATATATAAACAAATAGTCAGTTATAAAATAGTCAAATTAGAAATATTGCAATTATAAGATTACAACAATAGAAATGTCGCAATAGAAGTAGTCTATACAAATTTTATTAATGTAATCCATCACTGATTATCAAAATGATTGAATATAGATTGAAATCAAGAAAAAAAATTACATATATCATATTGGGCTACTGGAGATGGAGAAGATTAATTAATGTTCAAAGCTATGAGTGCCATATACACGTTGCGTTTCGTAGTAAAATCCTAGTTGCCGAAACTTAGTACGGCATTGAGCAATCTAATCCCCTAATACCCTATATAAGTTTAACCCTGCTTTTATACAAAAGGGGAAATATATGAATGTTACGAATAATTCGTACCTATGAAATGACATATTCTACAGTATATAACTTTTTGGAAATAACAATTTGCAACTACGACTTTGACTACTGACATCCAATAATGGTGGAGGCTAAGGTGCAGAGTACAATCCGCAGTTTGAATCTGAAAAAAATGTATTATCAAGTGGCTCATGTCGAAAAGTAGAAGCCAGTGCCAAGAAATGGTGGCTCACATCCTGACTCAGGCCATATTTGACTATATATGTTACTTGATACTTGACCACAAATACAATTAGTTGATTATATTTAAAATAAATTAATAATATTATGTTAAATAATTAGATTTACAATTTTATATGTGCATAATAAGGAACCTTTTCAGACTACTTAACTTATTGGTCAATTTATTTGTAGATTTATATATTTACCTATTTATGTATTTAAATATTTTCTTATGTATATATTTAATATTAGTTGTTTATTTATATATATATATTTTTTAAGAATGAATAAACAATCGGAATGAATAAATAAATAAAAAAATTAAGTCACTCAAATACTATCACACCAGAACAGATATAAAATATAGTGGTGTGATGAAATCCACATAAATGTCATCTTATCTGATTCGTAAAAAATATTATTATTTGTAATTCTTTGCCGAAATCTTTTTTTTTGTGTTGGATAACTTAATAAAATAAAACAAAAATAATGTGACAGTTATTTATTTATGTCACTGCACAACTTAGGCAAAAGTGTCGTAAATATGTTTGTTATTATAATATTATTTTATTTCGAGATAGGATACCTTATAGGCGTGTTTAGAGAACCAGATTTAATGTGCTGCCATACTTACATACCACGAACGCCGCCATATTGAACATAAGAGATGATTAATCAATATTCGGAAATATGCCTTTACACAAATCGTAGTACGGAATTGAGAACTCTAATGCCCTATACATTTGAGTTTTTAATTAGTGAAATCCTTTTGGTGGGTGAATAAGTACGATAAAGCAAGCAACTTTTAATATTTTTTTTTGGAAAAACAAAAAAATAATCTTTTCAAATTTGTAAATTATATCTAGTGAAGAAACTTTTGAGAAGGTTTGAGCGCGCTGCGCCATCTAGCGGTAGGTAGAATATCGTTAGTTTACCCACCACTAGATAGCGCATGGTGCTCATAACTTTTTATATTATTATTAAAAAAAATATATAGGGGGAAGTATTCAAACGCCGGACGGTACCTAGCGTCTGACACTAATAGTATCTCGACAAGTCCCGGCGCGATCGATACAAAGACGGGTAAAAAGGGTGCGGAGAAGCGTACACAGAGAGTTTTAAATTAGTGACATCCTTGTAGTGGGTGAATCAGTACGACAAACGAATCAACTTTTGATTTAAAAAAATATATAAAAATATATATAGGGGAAAGTCCCCTAACGCCGGTCGGCGCCTAGCGCCGGACACTAATAGTATCACGACAAGTCGCGGCGCGATCGATACGAAAACGTAGGAAAAGGAAAAGTGTACGCTTCTCCGCACCCTTTTTACCCGTCTTTGTATCGATCGCGCCGCGACTTGTCGAGATACTATTAGTGTCCGACGCTAGGTGCCGACCGGCGTTAGGGGACTTTCCCCTATATATATATATTTTATTTATATTTTTTTAAATCAAAAGTTGATTCGTTTGTCGTACTGATTCACCCACTACAAGGATGTCACTAATTTAAATCTCTGTATAATCAATGGTAATTACACGGCGCGCGTGTTTAAATGGGGACTTGTAGGTATCATTGCTCCTAATTTATTTGTCGGCCAGGTCGTTCGCCGCTGATGCGCATTGTTCCAACTGCACATACCTCAGCAGAAATAAGAGGACGTGCCGTGCCGGTTTTACCGGTCAATTTTAACTTTAAACGAAGTTACGTTCCGGTGTATACACCCTCTCATTCGCACCGCGTTGACCCAGTTGCGCTCTGCGCGAATAGATGGCGAACGCTTGAGTGGTCTCTCTACCTTTATTGAATCGACAAGAGCCTTCATCCGGTTATCCGGACACCCGAGTGCCGTCCACCCCGTTCGCGCTCCTTCTTACTCGTACTTTTTTGTACAGAATAAACGTATTGTGCTCATCCTGGCTTCCCGCTGGACGGGTTTTTTTATTATGCCTGAGTAGTTCACGACATTTCACTTGCTGGCAGTCGACGCAAGCAACATGGCCTGCACTCTAAGGCTCGGGCTACACGATGGTGTTTTTCTCCTGAGCGGAGATTATTAGCCCCGCCTTCCGGAAAAATAGAATCAGCATCCCAAATTAAATGTACGAGACATCGACTCACCGGCTACACGCCTGCCTAATTCCGCATACGCGGAAAAAACAGCTGTGCGTCCACGTTTGTCCGCTTGTCCGCAGCCGATTTTTTCGGCACGAGTAGAAGGTCAAGCTGGCACACCTATGGAGCTTTAAGGTGACATGAGACCTCAGAAAAATATCCGAAATGGGCGTACACGCGAAAAAATAGGCTGGGTCAATTTTGTAGGGTTTGACCAATAAAAATCCAGCGTTGACGAAGCGTCAAGCGCAGATTCTACGTGCGCTCGCGCCAGCTACTAGGCGCATACTAAATGCTCTATCGCAGCGCTAGCACAGAATAACTATCTTTGCGCAGTGGTGGTAAAAGGGTGTTAATGGCAAAGTATATTTAGCGTAACTCTCAGAGCGCTCTCACATTTTAATTAATTGTAATTAATTTAGGGCCTAAATAAAAAAATTGGCTAAGTGCTGCCCTAGAGAATTAACCAGTCAATATAATGAAATTATAATAAAACACACTCACCGCTTACATTGTAATAGTAAACGCGCTTGAAAGTTTTCGAAGTCAGTTTAAATCCTTAATGTCCAAAGCAATGAGCAACTTTTTTGAGTCCAAATTTTAAATTGGTTCCTTATCGAGGGATTCACTTAGAAACTTTTTTAAATTAATGCTTATATTTTTCAAAAAACTCGTAAAACTAAAATTCTTCAGATATGGTCGTTCCCAGGTATCATGTCGCCTTAAGGCGTGGGCATATTATCGGACGCGTCCGTCAGCCGCGGCGTATGGACGCGACTGAAAGGTTATCTGTGTAATGAATTTCTATTGCGGCTTACGGATGCTTCCGATAATATGTTTGTCTCTTTATGGCGGCGACTACACTGACTTTTTTTTCCCGCAAGTACGCTGCCATTAGGACGCGCGGAGCGAGCGAGGCGGTCGTGTGTACACGTATGCGTGCGCGCATTTGATTAGATTGTTTGTTGTTTTATGTAAGCATGGCCGACTCCAAACTTCTCATACTGCATATACAAAAGTATCCAAGTATTTGGAACATTTCAATTCAGGAATATCACGACACACGTCAATATTTAAATATATCAAGACAAATGTTAGTTCGTCAAATGAATTTATTAACATTCTGTAGTACCAATTTTTTTTTCAGGATAGTCTCTAATTTGGATACAAAATGTAGAACACCCTTCCTCTAACCTAACATTTAATGTCATTCCTACACAATTGTTATGGTTGTATTGCAAATAAATACATTTATCTTTATCTTATCTTAATCAGACCTTTCAATTGACACTAAACACGATATGTTAATTTATTGACATTTGGAAATTTTTACATTTAGACAACTATTTACTTGATAATTTGGATGTTAATGTAACATATAACACTCGGGATGGCATAACGGTTCTAACATTACACACATACTTCTAAATCGGTTCCAGCGTTTAAAAGTTATAGTGCAATAAAGAAACGGAAAACACATATTATAGATGAACCCTAAACACATTACAATACCTTTTTGTTGCGTAGTCGTGTTACAAATAAATAAATAAATAACACCACGCAACTAAATATAATGTATTTTGGTAATTCAGCTGGTGCAGCACCGATCGTCTCGATTGTAATATATTGCACGCCTCGTATCTCCCAACGTTTATCCTTATGTTCCAGGCCATAATGGTTTGTAATATATTTCTCGCGATGTCTCTAATTTGTCAGTATTCGTCGGTGTAATGTATGTAAATGCAAAACATTGCAATATGTAAATTGCAGGAGTGGCGGCGTTCGCACTTGGCGTAATGCAATTTTCGCATCTGCAAAGCTTTCCCGCAGCGGCTCAATCCTTCCTTGGCACATGCTATGAATGAATGAATGAATATGGATGTTTTGCTGCGACTGTAGCAGCCTCACCAGTGTGCGCGCTAGTAATCAATTGAGAGGAAGGGAGGAACAACCTCAGAAAAATTGTAGCTAAGCTTCTTCAAACTGACAAGTAGTAAGTAAGTATGAAGACGAGTAAGCAACAAGTAGTAAATAAAGTCGACAGGTGGTCACGGAATAGATCTGTCTTGAATTGTCGCTCGCTAGTGACAAAAACACCGTACCTCGCACTGTCTTTTTCTAAATACTATGTGGATAGGTTCATGGGGGGCAGGGAGGGATTCTTAGGAAAAATAGCACGTGAACAGGTTCGCTGAAAAATAGCACGCGGACAGGTTCGCCGAAAAATATCACGGGGACAGGTTCGCGGAAAAATATAGCGTGGGCAGATTCATAAGTGAAATAGCATGCTACATTTATCTGGTCCATGCAAATCAAATAGACGTATCTATCATGCATTTTTTTTCAAGAATTGGATATTTCGTGAAGCCCCCTAAGACGGGTGTTACACGTTGAATCTGTACTAGTACTGGGAGAGTGCTGAATATGAAGCGACGGTCGGGGGCGGTGTAATCCGCCCGCTTCCCCAGCCCCCGATTCCTCGGAGCTTGCGCGCGGACAGTACTTGTCAACTGGCTACTACTACTGTTACTACGTGACATAGTATGATAAAGCCGTAGGGCACGTCATAGAAAGAAAACTGGAACAAACATGTTTGGTTACTATGTTTTGGTGTAGACGTGTTAGAGTTAAAATATGTTGAAATTACGTAAAACAACTAAAATCAACAACTTACCACAATGGGCTTCCAAACGTTGCCTTTTATGGCTTCTTCCTAAAACCGATATAAAATTGATAGTAATTTACACAAAAAATGTTATTTTAACAAAAAAAACTTTGTCTTGGAAGCCTAAAAGTGTATTTTTGACAATACAGCAAATTTCATTGAAAATTCTCTCACCTCTTCTATTTATTTTATTGTTATAGCTTTTATCGATCATTATTTGTGACTAATAATCACGTAGAACGTGTGCTTGTATTCTAAATTGTTCTAATATGCTCGTTCTAATTATGATTATTTCTTTTATTTCGCAGGTAACCATCATCTACAAAATTCCTACTTCAGAAATTTCGGACTTTTACTGGTAAACTTTAAATATTTATTTTTGCTTCTTGTTAATTAAAGAGCCTGCATAGCATTGCATATAGTCATACATACCTTAATTTCCACATACACCATAAATCTGTGATAACAAAAGGAAATATCCTGACCGACTGGCATGAACGTGGAGCCAAAACGGCTGTAAACAGAGACCTGACATTCGACATGATTTTCCTTTTAGCTACGTACCTAAGTAGTGCTAAGAAAAAAAACGAAATACGAGCCACAAATGAAGAAAAAATTCGGGTTAATTATTCGTCGATGGAACTAAGAAACTACGTACTTGAGAATCTATACTTCTATACTAATATTATAAAGAAGTAAAGTTTGTATATAGGAGGTAATCTCCAAAACTACTCGTCCGATTTTTAAAATTCTTTCACCAATGGAAAGCTACATTAGCGACGAGTGCCGTAGGCTATATTTTATTGTGATAATATTGGATTTCAATATTAATACTGCCACCGAATCACTATTACAGCAAATCCAAAAGGTGATAAATACTAATTGTACGGTTAAACTTATTAAACTAAGACATAAAGAAAAAATATACAAACCATGGATTACGAAAGGGCTTATCTTCTGCATACATAGAAGAGATAAACTCCACTCGGCATCTCGACGTAACCCTGATAACCTCGATTTGAAAAATCGGTCCAAGCAATATCGCAACTTGTGCAATAAATTAATCCATAATACCAAAGTTAGATACTACAAAAACGAATTAGAGAAAGTTAACGGAGATCCAAAAAAAACATGGAAAATTATTAACGAGATTGCTAATAGAATACCCGCCAAACATACAATTGACCAATTAATCGATGGAAATGAAACAATCAGTAGGGATACCGCACCGCAGAGACTTGCAGATTATATAAATAAACATTTCACAAATGTTGGGCACAACTTAGCGCAAAAAATACAAAAAAGAATTACTCTCTCGAGACATTTGCCTCCGTCGATAGATTTTCCTGTGTCTCTTTTCCTGACTCCAACAACGCCATATGAAATTATGCAAACAATAGGATCCCTAAAATTAGACTCGGCTCCTGGTATTGACAATCTTAATTCAAGAATATTCAAGCTTTCAAAAAGAGAACTAAGTTGTCCCATTTCTCATATTGTGAATTCTAGTTTTAAATCAGGCATTTTCCCAGACATACTTAAATGTGCAAAAGTCATCCCTATTTACAAAAACGGCGATAAATTAAACATTGACAATTATAGACCCATATCCCTACTAAACACTCTATCTAAAATCATAGAGAAAGTGGTTAAAAAGCGTCTTTCGAAATACCTGCAAGAAAACAATATTCTATCAAAAAATCAATTTGGATTTAGAGAGGGTATGGGCACTACTGATGCTATTGCAGAGGTAACAAGTATAATTTATGATAATGTGGATAAGAGGAAAAAATGTTTAGCTATTTTCCTAGATCTAGCGAAGGCATTCGATACGGTTTCACACGTCAAACTGCTTCAGAGGTTAGGGAATGTGGGATTTAGGGGTATCACTCTGGACTGGTTTACAAGCTATTTGACAAATAGGAAACAAATTATTACCGTTAACAATACACACAGTAAGCCAGAATACCTCCAGTATGGTGTCCCTCAAGGCACTGTTCTCGGGCCCATTTTATTTCTTATTTACATCAACAAACTCTCCAATCTAGTCGGCAAAACAATTTCCTTCGCCGATGATACGGTCGTTATTTTTGAGGGCTATAACTGGAATGAAACATTCTCCGTAGCCAATGAGGGTATTAATGAAGTACATGAATGGTTAGACAATTCTCTACTTAGCCTGAACATACATAAAACTAAGTACCTTACGTTCAGCAACAATAGTAAAGGCCAACCACATTTAAACCATAGACTGACCATTCATGACTGCGACAGAAATACTCAGCATTGCAACTGCACTACTCTAGAAAGAGCACAACAGGTACAATACCTGGGTATAACGATCGACAATAAGATGCGTTGGCAACCACATATTGATAAGCTGGCGATGAAGGTGCGCAAACTCGCATGTATATTCAGGGAAATAAGAGATATTGTGGACCCGAGAACACTGAAAAACACCTACTATGCATTGTGTCAGTCAATACTATGCTATGGTATTATAGGATGGGGCGGTTGTACAAGGTCCACTCTACACCCTCTAGAAGTAGCGCAAAAATGTATTTTAAAAATAATCGCACGTAAACCATATCGATTTCCGTCAGACACTCTTTACATCCAGTCCGGGGTTTTGGATGTAAGACAGCTTTATGTTCGCATGGCCCTAATATATACTAAAAATAAAATGACACCTTATAATCAACGAGTTGGAAAGACGAGAGCAACAAGAACTGGTGATATGTTGGTGCCAAGATCTTACACAACATTTGGCCAGCGCCATTTCACGTTCATTGGCCCTAGAATGTATAACAATCTTCCCGACGCAATTAAAAGTAGTGAGAACACATCCACTTTTAAAAAATCTCTAACGGATTGGTTGTTGGAGGTGGGTAGGGACGGTTTAGGGAATATGTTGACTGTTGTATTTTGAATGATAGTATTTAGTACTTAGTATTTAGTTTTTCCATGATAATTTTAAATGACTATTATAGGTATGTGAGCGTCATATCAATATGTAATTGATTTATATATGTATATTATTTTAGTTTTTATTTTATTTATTTTGGTTTTATTATTATTTTCGTATAAATATATGTATGTGTATGTGTGCATACATGGATATATATTTTATCTATAGATGTATATAAGTATCTATCCATATTTGTATATGCGTAAATATTTGTAGTTTTAAAAATAAGTACTAATTATAGATTAAGTTGACAGTGCACACTTAATATCATCATTAAAAGTCTGCCTTAGAACAGGCCTAGGCCTAGTTAGGCGACTGTGTCAATCATAAAAATAATGTCGCTTCAATTTCTTGCTAACATCTTAATCAAATATGACATTAACTTTTTACTAGATGTGTTACTACTAAATAAAAAAATAAAAAATAAAAATACGAAATTAGGATATTTTAAAATGAAGTCAAAATAAATGTGCTGGTGAGTTGCTTTATCCTGTGTAGAATTCCGTAATTAAACACCGTAATGTTTGCTGATATTCGTAAAACTATTCCTGTTTTAGTGAATTTGTAGCCTTGGGCACTTGTACTTGTAAACTTGTAACTTTGTAACTTGTCGCTTTCAGGAAAATGGGCCCAGGTGTCGTATTAATTTCAGTCAAATGTACGAGCGCAAATCCACTATCCGAAATCCGACGCAAAGGCAGCGCATTTTCTTTTTTTTATATTCATTTTCTGTCAACTCGTTTATTGTTTTCGTTGGTGAAATATTACGTGCGAGAATGTCGCGGGGCGAAGATACCGCCAGATAGTCCGCCTATCATTTACGTGGCAGTAGCTCGCGCGGGTATATCCGCTCTTCCGCGCGATCTCATTTGAAGGCGCGCGATCCGATCACATATCCAATTTTGCCCCGGTAATCCCCGGGTTGTGTGCGTGCGAGGGGCGCGGCGATATACACTCCTTTCGCTTCCGCACCCTTCCAGCGATCGATGCCAAATCGAATGAGCGTCTCGATCGCTAAGCAGAGATTGAATGACGAGCGGAAGACAGTGGCAAGAAATCGTTTACTCTGGTCCTTTGAGCCGGTTATATAAAATAGTTGATAATAATATGATGTTTACGGAGAAACCCTTCGCAGGCGTATCATAGAGCGCCGCGCCAGGGCGCGAGGGCTTCGTCACTACTATTCACGTTGTTTTCGTAATATCCTGTTTACATTCAGTTCACTTCAGTGGAATTAGGCATGGAAATGAGCAGGGGTAATTTTTTTTTAGTAATTCACTCATTTTAAAAATAGGTTGTAAGGTTAAAAAATATTTAAAGACCTTGCTATAGTGATGACATCTTTATAGAAAGTATTTAAGTCAAAATATCATAAAAATTATTTAGGCTAGCTATTAACCCTCCAACCGCAGGAGTCTCTTTTCATACGATTCTGTACGCTATTATCACGTTGCATATAATATCTGTATTTCCGCTATTTCCCCGTTGAATATTTTTCTGTTGCTCTGTAACATTGAGAGTGGCATTTTCCACGTTCTCGAGTCGCAGGGCTAACGGGAACGAACAAGTTACGACCTGTATCGTAGAATATAGACCAAATCGATACGAAAATCGCCCGCGGTCGGAGGGTTAAGTTAATATAAATAAAAGTGTATACTCTAATTGATATATTTAAAAAAAGTATTTTGTTTACATTTTAAAATGTCATTCAAACTTGTGAATATTTTTTGACAGTAGTGACTTTTTTCACAAATGTAAACATATGCAGAAAACACATGTATTGATTTTGTAACTAAATACACTTGTAGAGCACATGTGGTGAATTTGTAACTATATGTTCTTGTACTTGTAAACTTGAAACTTTGTGACCTGTCACTTTCAAGAAACTGGGTCCAGGTGCATTTTTTTCTGCTTTGACTACTAAAAGCCCTGTCAGTGTGACAAAACGGCAATTACTTACATAGGTAATGAAAAATTACTACTATTTGCGGATTTTCACTCAAAAAGGGGAGCAGTTTATAACGATTTTTTTTTGTCGATAAACGATAGAACGCTAATATATCATGAGATTACTGCTAAATGCTCAAAACCATGTAAACTGTTAGCGCCACCTGTCTGTGAGACGTTCAACATCTTCGGTTGGCCGCCGAAAGACGACTCATCAGTCACCTGATAATTAATAAAGGTATTTATTTACTTTATAGATAGTATGAATCCGATTTGCCCTTGAATATTAAGACTAGAGCGTACATAGGTCACACTGAAAGTTTACGAAACTGGCCACTTACTAATTATTGAAAACGGACCTATTTGGCTGTAAAGTTTGTCTAATCTAATCTGTCATTTTTTGTTTCATTGTGGCGTCGCTTTAAATATTGCATGGCTGCATTACGGTGGATTTAACTCGTGAAGATTTTTGCTATCTGATTTTAAACCATTTAAAGTTTAATTTGACATCTCAGCGAAGACTTGCTTGGCTTCAATTGCTTTTGGCGATGAAGCACCAAGCGAGGCGACAATTTATACCTGATTTGCAGTATTCAAACGCAGTATTGCTAACCCCAGTGACGAATGTTATGGAGGTCGTCCGCCCACCGCTGTCAACAACAAAAACATCAATTTTGTGCTCCGTATGATCGAAACAGACAGGCATGTGATTTAGCGCGAGACTCGGGCATCCTTAGGCATAGGCATGAATCAAGTATGTGCATTCAATCCTACACAAACATTTGGCTATGAGAAAGCTGTGCTCGCGGTGGATACCGCACAATTTGACTACCGCTCAAGAAACGGGATACGACACTTGGCGCAATTCCACGTTTTCTAGATTCAACAAAGGGGCGTCAGCTTTGGTGGGTAACACAGTAATATGTGGCGAAACATGGATTTACAGCTACGGCCCTGAAACAAAGCAGCAATCTACCATGTGGGCCTTTTACATGGGATATTTGTCCTCGACTATTTTGCCACACAACTGTGTTGAAATATTGAAAAGTACTTGGGCTCAAGGGCACTTTACTTTCTTGGGCTCAAGGGCATTTGTAGGACTTCAAGACAAGAAGGAAGTTATGCAAAACGGGAGAAAAGAATACTAAGAGATAATTTTCTACAACTGTGGTCCTTCGAGCCATATATATAACATAGCATACATTTGTAGGAAGCAGTGTTAATTAAAAGAAAAAAAGAATTGTAATCAGGCGTGATTACTTAAAAATAGTCAAATTTACAAAATAATCAATAATCAAACAATAAATAATAATACAATGAAAAAGAAAAATTCTGAAACATGCGTAATTAAAAACAATGTCAATAAAATCTAAAGCTTAGTGCGAAAGTATAGTCATAATATGGTTATTTATAATCAAGCAATTGTGGACGCAATATCATAAAAGTCGTCCAGTTTGTAAAGGGCATGCTTGACTAACTGATTTTTCAAGCAGATTTTATATACTGCCATCTCAAGTCTTCTCGTCGATGACGGCAAAGCATTGAACAATTTAAAACTAATATATAAAAATGTTTTTGATATTTAGTCAAGCGTACTTTAGGCAATAACACATTGTTTTTATATGTCGCGTATTATGGCTATGTCGAGTGGAGTGAAGCTCGCAATTTAAAAGATTCTCTTTGGCGTATAAAAGGCACTGATATATGTACATAGACGACATGGTAAGGATACCAGCTTTAATAATAAAAGGGGCGCAATGTGTGGGCGCAAGTATCTCGATAAGTCGCGGCGCGATCGATACAAAGATGGGTGAAAAGTGTGCGGGGAAGCGTACGCTTTTTCTTTTCCTATGTCTTTGTATCGATCGCGCCGCAACTTGTCGAGATACTATTAGTGTCCGACGCTAGGTGCAGTCCGGCGTTAGGGGACTTCCCTATATGAATGCCGCTAACGCACGGTTGAATTCCTGACACAAGACTAAATCTTAAATTCAATCTTCATATAGTCTGGCCAAAAAGAGTAGACCCTTCGTTTTGGGTTAAATATATATATATATATATATATATATATATATATATATATATATATATATATATATATATATATATATATATATATATATATATATATATATATATATATATATATATATATATATATATATATATATATATATATATATATATATATATATATATATATATATATATATATATATATATATATATATATATATATATATATATATATATATATATATATATATATTGTAGAATAGTAAGACTAAATCATCTAGGGGTATGTTTCGGTACTGTCTCCCAAAAAGTGTATTGTACTCAGACAAGTGTTTATGTTACTTTACTGATTCTATCACGTGATTGTGAGCTTGAAAGAAGAAGAAAAAAACGTTAATCGTGCCTCCGTTAAATAATCATTAATTTTGACTACGATTGAGACAGTTAGGTACCAACAATTTGTGGTTAAACTATACGAAATGTCAGACAAAATGTAGCCTCAAAATGTACTCTACATAGAAGTACATTTTGAGACACTGAAAAGCACTTCCCTAGCTCCGCTTCGAATAGTTGTGTTCATTTTTAACCCAAAAGAATATGAATAACGAGAATTAATAACAAAATGGACGCAATTTCATGAACTTTCAAGGAGGAAAAAAATATCTATCATAAGGGTTAGTGTTACATGTGGCAACTATTCCCCCCCCCCCCCCTTTTTAACGCAAAAGAATATAAATAATTATAATTAATGACAAAATGAACGCAATTTCATGAACTGAACTAAGAGGAAAAAAATATTCATATTTTATCATAAGGTTTAGTGTTGCCACATCAAAGTATTCCCCCCCCCCAACGTCGTATTGATTTCTACTCTTAATGGGCAGACTGTACTTTTATTATAATGATTGTTTATTGAGTCAAATAAAATAAAATAATAAATCTACTGAACTTGGCTATTCCCCGCTCGACTGTCGTTCTATACTGAAGTAAATTACTTTTCATTAAAAAAAACGGCGCAGTGGCTTTTCAAATTAAATTATTCTGTTGCTCGCCGCATACAATTCCTCGCTGCAGAGGCTTCGACTGTGTGTTTGTTTGTCTGCTTGCGCAGAATGGTGAGTCTGCCTCGATTGAATATGGCACGTTTAGTTTGCTTTGCTGGATTGTGCATACTGTTTGACACGGAGGATTCTATACACTGCCGGTTTCATGCATCGGGTGAACACGGCAATTAAATAGCAGCTTGTCCAGGGAATCGTGATATTTGCCCGTTTGCACCGCCCCATACGATGTTGCAGGGGAAATCACCCGGAGTTAAAGTAAATGCATTTCGGCAAATTGTAACGGAGTATCAAATTTAGTTAGGTCTCTGTCTACGAATCAGGTGGAATTGGCTAAACTATCAGACTACATGCCAGTTGGGCGGGGTCGACTACAATGGGCGAACCCGTCACCCCAGGCTTGTATAACGATATATGATCGTTCTTTCAGCCGTGGGATGAGCGTAAAAGACTTAGGCCCGTTTACTTTCTAAAATCGACCGTTACCAATCGGTAACGGTTTCCGTTGACTATCGGGCATTTATAAAAGCGACAAATTCATTCATGATTTTCGTGACATGACAAACTATACTTCGCGGGGGTATTTTAAATAATAAAAAAATCGTCGCCTTAAAGACTTTCCCGGCAAGTAGCCAAGGAATGATTTCATCTGAATATAAATTTAATAAATAAAATCGATGCTCTCGGCCAGCGGAAGAGCCCTGTTGGGTTCTGTTTCAATTAACTCGGGCGGTGCGTTTCGTTTCTCATCTAAACGCCAACAGGCTGCGTTAATATGGGCGCAATCCCTCCTTCCCCCGCAAACCAAATCCCCTTCGCCCGCAAGTCCCCTTCGCCCGCACACCCTCCCCGCTGCAACCCCTCCTTCCTCACCTCCCCCCTTGCGACTGGTTACAGGTTTGAAGTCGCTTACGCGGTCCTCTCCTTTGTGGAGCGGTGATTTGCGGTCCGGCTCTTCATCCGGTATCGGGTAGCCGAATGGTCGTTTCAAGAGCGGCTGCCACAAGGTGAACAACCGCCCCCGCTCTATAGGAAACAGTGCCGTCTCCAGACTCCCCCGGCTATCTGTCGTAGTGCACAATCGATTGGCTAACGTTGCACGATGCGCAAACCGTACAGGAGCGCCCGAACTACGATTCCCAAGGGAACTGGCCCGCAGGCACAGAGTCCTACCCGGGCTCGCACTTCTGCTTGGAGGCTGCTAGATGAGTATTGACCTGTGAGTTCGGCCGACCTCATAATGGCTCTACTATACTACATGGTCTCATGGTCGACACATGGCTCATAATGGCTCTACTATACTAGGCCCATTAGCTCCCTACTATATGCCACGTTTTTTTCAAATACCGTTTGTATTACTGCTATGTTCGCTACTGAAAGTTGGCTATAGCCAAAACAAGGATGTGGTAGATTTCTAAAACCAATACCGTAGATTATGAAGCCAAGCCATTTTGCCTTGAATAACCAGTTGCACAATGTTAAGTTAGATATATATAGAAAGATAGACATTCTTTATTGCACATTTTAAAAACAAAACATTTAACCGGCGGACTTATTGCTTAAATTAAAAACTCTTACAGCCAACCTTCGTGAAAGTGAAAGAATAAAATAAACAAAAAACTTAATACCTAACAAAAAATATCACATAACAAAAATGGCATTTAAAAAATAGATAATTAGGGTTTGGAGAATATCCGCAAGACGCGGAGGACAGAAGAGGATGGGATGAGACGTGGTATAAATAGGAATTCAGGGATATGATATGCTGTTTCAGAGACACTTGAAAAGTAGATACCGTTGGTGCGTCTCTGATATTATATGGAAGCTGGTTCTATAGTCTAGCTGCATGAACGGCGAAGGAATATGTCAAAAAAGAAGAATTATGTCAAGGAATCGCAATTTCACTATCCTGACTGAAACAGAGTGGAAGACCGTGATTTCCTGAGAGAATTTTTTCGGTTAGGAGGAAACGGTGGGATTGTTGAGGACGTTAAAAAAGCGAAAGAGTATACAGGTTTCTACGTTCACGTGTTCGAAGCCAATGAAGTCTCTTTCTATTTTCAGAGACCTGATAAAATTTACTCGCATTGTAGATATAGGTACCTATAATGCACACAGTTTGCAACCGCTCCAAATTGTCGAGGTTGGGTTCAGTGACGTCATGGTAGCAAACATCGACATACTCTAGTTAGGTGACGTGAGCGAATTATTCGAATTTGTGGGTCTGTTTTGTCCTCGACATTTCTATGTTCTTGCTCAACCGCTTAAAGGCCTTTTTAATCATGACTGTCAAACCAGCTGGCCAATTCGCTGGTTTTAATACTGACTGGGTAGCGAACGGTTTCGTGCCGCTTGGGCCACAAGATCCATTTTGTTCTCGGATCGGATCAACTCACGATTCAGCTCCTATTCAGAAGCCTCCTCGTGCGGAAGGCTACCCCGGGTAAGACTCGCGTCTCAAGCCTCACAGCTGGTGGACCGGATTGGGCGATTTGCGCACCGGTCGACGACGCCAATCGGTTGTGCTTTCTAATTGCTGAAGGAGTCTGGAGACTATAGAAATAGACTGTCTCCTAAGCAGGGAGCTAATGGGCCCTTGCTGAGTTGGCCACGAAGACCCATTCTGTTTCAGGGTCGGTCACACTCACGGGTCAACACCCATCCGATGGCCTCCACGCATGGGGTGCGAGCCTGGGTAGGACACTGGGTCAACCAGTCTCCCCTGGGAACAATCCTCTGGCGCTCCTGGACAGTCTGCGCACCGAGCGGCGCAAGCCAATCGATTGTGCTCTCCGACTAACAATCGGGGGAGTCTGGGAACTGTATTGTTTCCTATAGAGCGGGGGTAGTTGTCTACCTTACGGCGACTGCTCTTGAAATGACCATTGGCCATCCGATCCCGGTTCAGAGTCGGGCAAAGGACGCCTTGGTCCGCGACAGATTCGGTGCACTCCGTTTCACCGCTTCGTAAGGGAGAGGACCGCGCAAGCGACCTCGAACTCGGAACCAATCGAGAGACCGGAGAAATCTGGTCACAATTGGTAGTTAGGGCGCGAGTGCCGCCCGCCAGGTAACATACCTGGCTACTCGCGGTAAGGCGTTGGTCTCTAACGGGTTGTGGCGTAGCTAGACGTCGGATTTGTTATGTCCAAAGTCTTCTACGCTCACTGCACGGTCGATAGAACGAACAATCGTTAAAACGTCCTGCGGTGACGGGTTCGCCCGTTGTGGTTGACAACTCAATATGTCTCCTAAGCAGCGGGGGTGGATGTTGAACTGCTGAAATGCCACTCTTGAAATGTCCTTGAGCGACCCGATCCCGTGTGGCACTACGGGCAAAGGACGCCCATGTCCGCGATAAATTCAAATTAAATTAGCTCTGTAATACAGCAGGTAGTGGCCGCGTAAGCGACTTTGAACCCGTAACCAGTCGGGAGGATGGAGGTATCCTGAAGGTTAACTCCAAACGGAGATATCCTACAATAACTGCTAGTAAGGGGGCAAGGCTATCCGCTTTTTAGCTTTCCCGGTGCCTCAGGCGTTAGCCTCTAACGCGCTTGTTGGCGAAGCTAGAAAGTAGATTGTCTTGTCTCTAAGTCTTCTACGTTCATTCCACGGCTGAAAGAACGATCACGTATCGTTATATCAGCCTGGGGTGACGGGTTCGCCCGTTGTAGTCGACACCGCCCTACTGTCAAACCAGCTTATACTTAGTATCCTCCAATAGGCCCACATTTCGAAGGCTTCAAGCTTTCTTAACAGGCTGTCCATCCCATTTAATAATATTGAGAATACGTAACAACTTAGATCAGTAGGTTGATGTTTCTTCCGTAAAGTAGTTTTTTTTAATCTCAAATAAGATACGTCTGGATTTTTTTATCAACCGATTAAGTTTATGTTTAGAATGCCGATTACGTTTACTGAACTAAATCCTTTCGTTTCATTTGCGCGCTGCTTTTCTAAAGCCCGTTCCAAGTCCCCTCAGCGTCATTAGTTGTCGAAACAATCACTGTGTACACATTGATGAAATGGACCACGCTTAGTTTGCTAATTTATCATTAGTTAGGTTAGCACTGCAACATAGTGTATGCACACATATCGAGGGAGCGCGTTTAATCAGCGTTCATTAAACATTCGCTGTTTATAACTCGATTATTTGATTTTAGTTTCGGCAGCGATCGTCCCTAATAAAATTTTATGCGATTGCCTGTGCCATTTCAAATTTTAGAGTAGTGGCGTGTTGCTCCTTAATTTCAGCGAGAATTATTCTGTTTACGACGTTTGCGAAATTTGCGTGCCGTTTCCTTGAATGGGGGGATAACTGGTACGTACTTAATAACACTGGCCGGATTTGCGTGCTTTAGAAGTATAAAGCGCTAGCCGCAATAATAATCAATAGTTAAGATGGGTTTGTGAAAGAATTAGGATTTTCCGTTTTCAATCCGGAACCCTACCTCGGGTCGTTTTATTTTTGATTTGGCCGTTCGCCGCAACCGAGACGTAATTAATATGCAAATTTATGCTCAAGTGCCTTTTGTCAAAGGCAAGGGATGCGGCTGTCAGGATCTCCCGCCAGACGTGGGTTATTTTAAAATTTCGAGGGTCCTTTAACTTCTTCAGTCGAGTTTCACTTTTTTATTTTGGCGGGGGATATTGGGATTGTCTTTGTAATGCAATGGGAGTCTTGCGAATTTCGCCATCACCTTTCCCTGTCGCCTTAATGCTCGGGCTTTCAGTTTATCCGCCCCTTGTATGTATCCAGGCGGATTGGAGGCAGCAACTGATTTGACAGAAAAATAAAGGTTAGCTGAAAAAGCATTAGCTGTATCCGAAACAAGCATGGGCCTGAAATAATAACAATACATAAAAATAATAGCTATGCCACAGTATAGTGTTACTCCCGGGCGAATGGAAACTCTTCAAAGCGTTGATTTATTTATTATTTATAAAGAAATTACAGAATACTAGACGTGAGTTTGCTTATCAATCCAATGATCCAGATAAAGCGTCCGTACGCTCTTATATACTCATAAAAACTGTTGATTTATGGTTTTATCAGACTGGACTTCTGATCGGACATCGAGTCAACGTTTGCATATTTATCTTAATTATACAATTCAATATACTAGCAAACTATGAATGGAATATAATATCGGTTGCTATGTTAGGATAATTAATATTATGGTTAAGAGGGGTCTACATTTATAACAATAGCCAATGTAATCATACATTCGTAGTCATCACTTTAAAGTACCTACCTAACTTATGTCTTTTCGATTAAAATTTAAAAACAAGTCATTTTAAAAACAGCAAATCATGTCAAACCACGTTTATTGTTTTCAAAATTTTTACATAGTTTAAACACAATACTTTGGATAGCCGCTTAATGTTTAAATAACTTTTAAAATCGATACTAAATGTTTCTTAACCTGTCGGACGCCGATAGTGCTTATAGGCACTGCGTCGTTTGATCCGCGCGTAACCGTTTCGGCCGGCCACCATATATATTACACAAATATATAATAAACATGACTAACATGATAAATTACTACATAACAAGAGAATATTCATGAACAAAACGATATTGATAGTATTTATTCACAAAATCGACCAAAAAGTTGCGGCGCAGTTTTTTGCGCGCGAAGGCTGGCCTCCCAGCGGTTAAGGGACTCACCATACAATTGACAATAGTCGTGTTAGATACTTAAAACTACAGTTTGAGTGGTCATGAAATTGAGATATCATGAAATATAGAAGTGATACCGCACCAAGTGGGTGGTCGGTATCACTTCAATGCAAGAGTAAATTTCTGCAAATCAATTGCTCGCTTCCATTCGCACGAGCGCCGGGGCACAAAGATCCAGAAATGCGAAGGAACATTCCAGCCTAGACGACGCAGCGCATAGTAATTTCTATATTTCGCCGTGAGCTTGATTTATCGCTTAGTGTACTCTCCGACCCCTCGCTGTAGCGTCTTTTTCTTTCTCACTTACATGAACTTCCCTACACTATGGTCCCAGGAGTGAAAAACCATTTCCATCTAGAGTAAGTAGTTGCCCGCTTCTATGGAAGCGTAAGTAAGTAGTTACTTTGCTACTTGACTTTCTATGATTTAGTTTTTTAGGATGGTTGATACTTGTGTCGTAGAGGAAATAACCTATTTTAATGAATGATAACAAAAACGTATTGTATCAGACGCATTTTAGAATCTGTAAATATTGAATTCGTTTGTCTTTAGTTTATTGGATTTCATTTATTTCTGTCTCGGCTAAGAACAAGTTTTGACAAGTTTTGAATGATTAATGAGACACATTTACAACATTAAAATTGAAAGATATAGTGATTTTAACCTCTAGCATTTTAGCCCTGGGTGTAGCCGGGCAAAAACCACAATTTTGAGGAGAAATTATAAGCATACAACGATGCAAGATGCGACTATATCCATGGAATACATCGTCATTAGAACCGATCACCCCTGTGTCTACCGTCGATAGACAGTAGTATTGCCGAATCTAACATATAAAGACCCTCTCAGATACTGGCACCTGTGGCTGCCTGGCATAGAAAAACGCAAAGGGAAAAATAAATTAGTTCGAATAGAAAAAAGTACAGTCGTAAAATAAATTAAGATCCTCATGCTCCTGGGAGCTCTCAATTCGGTAGGGTAAAAGCCCATATCAAGGAAAAATTGCAAGCGGTTCGAATGTCTAAAGAAGTAGGTATACGATTCTTAAGCTAGATAATAACCTAATTAGATAATAACCCTAGGTGGATAATAAGCTTAATACCCACCAAATCAAATCAAATCACATTTATTGTCTTCAAAACTTTTACATAGTTGTTTAGACACAATACTTTACGACTATATAGCCGTTTAACGGTAAAATAAATTTAAAAATTGATACTAAATGTATCGTGAAAGACTCACCACACAATTGATAATAGTCGTATTAGATACTTAAAACTACAGTTTGAGTTTCCATGAAATATAATATTAAATGGTCCTACAAATAAGAAATACATTTGACTATCGGAGGCGATTTGATATAATAATAATAATAATATAGGCAATAAAATGGTAAAAATGTCAAGTTAAATAAATACAATTAACATGGAAATTGTCAGTCATCTAATTATAATTCGTTGATGTTATACAATTCTCTCTCAATAAAGTTGCCTTTTAATTTCGATTTAGACTGGGCTATTTTCCCTTTTTTTACATATAATTTTATTATTTTTAGGCAGTTTATTGTAACACACCATTCCAACGTAATTTGGATCCCTTTTGAATGATTTCGAAAGATGGATAAGGTAGTATTAAACTGTGCCTACCTCTGGTGAAATGAGAGTGAATTTCCTTTTGGGTCTTCAACTTTCCTATATTTTTTAAATAATAACATTATGCCTTCAAATATATATAGCGCTGGTGGCATGAGAATATTGAGATTTTTTAAGTGACCACGACATGATTCAGCTTCCAGATTTAGATTCGACATCTTTCCAACTTAGGCTACGGTAAGCTAGAGATCACGCAGGGCGACTGCATGGCGTCAGCCGCGCCGTTTTGTTCGTTGTACGAGACGTACGGGAGCGGTCTGTCGATAAGGTCGACAATTGCGATAGCTGCTACATGCGGTATAGTCTGAACAATATTTTCGAACAATAATCGGAATATGGCAACATTGTTCCAAACTGTCATCAGCCGATTAGAATCTTGAGAATGTTTCTTCTGCCATGAGTACCTATCATATCCGTTGATGCAAACGTGTTAGGAATACATGGTAATTTTATAGTAGTAGCATTGATTATATAGGGTATTAAGTTGCTCAATGCTATAAAACGTTTTAGCAAACCTGCGCCTGCGACATGCAGGTGGCGCTGATAGCATTGCCCGGCAAAACTAATAGCAATTTATAAATAGGATAGAAATGAATTTACCGCATGAAATTTGTAGCACCCGACGTTTCGGTGACGTTGTAGCCGCCGTTGTCCAGGGTAGACCGGACAACGACGGCTGCAAATTAGAGTGAAATTTGTAGCACTCGCCGTTGCCACTCTACCCTGGACAACGGCGGCTGCAACGTCACCGAAACGTCGGGTGCTACAAATTTCACGCGGTAAATTCGTTCCTATCCTTTTTATAATGTCAAACAACCGCGATAATCTTTGATTTTATAGCGATGTATAGCAATTTATTTGGCCATCTAAAAAACATTGTTAATTAATTGTTTTTTATAAAGGACTGATTGTTTATAAAAACCCATTTTATAAGCAATAATAACATTAAATTATTAGTGCCATCCATCGCATTTTTATATCAGCTTATTACATTACAGAAATAACACGGAGATAATAGAATTCTATTTATTAGATTATATATGAACATTAAAACGCCTAAATATTATGAATTGAAACCTGTATAGCAAATTTAAATTTAAATCTTTTAGTAAACAATATTAATATAATCTGAAAAATTCCGTTGGTATTATATGATTGTTTTATTTTGCAATAGAATACCGCATAGGCATGTTTAGAAGAACATATATTGGGTTTCTAAACCTAATAAAAGATTAATCAATTTTTGGAACTGTGAGTGCCATCTTCATATGGCGTTCTCATATTGAAATCCTAGCTGCCAAAACGTAGTACGTCATTGAGCAGTTTTATACCCTAAATAATCAATGGTAGTAGGTAGTTATTTTGTTATTACAAATTGGAAAGAAACGAAATATTATTAAGAAACGAAGAAACGAAATAAACGAAAACTTATGTAACAAAATAATTCATAACACCAAAGTAAGGTATTATAAAAATAAAGTCATTGAAGCTAATAGTGACCCAAAGAGTCTGTGGAAAATCATTAATGAGGTTGGAAATAGAACCAGTCCTAAACATTTAATCGATTGTATAAATACAAATTCTGAAATATTAAATATTGATAAAACTCCACAAAGACTAGCAGACTATGTAAATTATTATTTCGCTGGCGTTGGTTCAAATGTGGCCACAAATATAATGAAAAGGTGTGGGACTGCGAGCACAAGTCCATCTCTTACAACAAATAGACTACCAGTATCTTTGTATTTAGGAAGGACTACGCCAAGAGAAGTTGCGGATGTAATATCATCTCTGAAAAATAATTCCTCTGCGGGTACTGATAATCTAAATGCACACATTTTCAAATCATCGAAACACATCCTATGTGGGCCTATTGCGCATATAATCAATGCAAGTTTTAAAGAAGGAATCTTTCCATCAAATCTAAAATGCTCAAAAATTATACCCATTTTCAAAAGCGGAAATAAAGATGAAATTATAAAGCTAAGCAATTTATCTAAAATAATAGAAAAAATCGTCAAAAGAAGACTTTTAAAATATCTGGCAGAGAATGAGATTTTGTCTAAAAACCAATTTGGTTTTCGTGAGGGCATGGGCACAACAGACGCAATTGCGAAGGTGACAGATGCAATATATGATAGCCTGGACAAAGGTAATAAATGCTTGGCTGTGTTCCTAGACCTTGCAAAGGCTTTCGATACGGTATCGCATGAAAAGCTACTTATGAGGTTGAGAGATGTTGGTTGTGAGTCCATCACGCTAAACTGGTTTGAAAGTTACCTGACAGACAGAAAACAAATTACATCGATAAAAAATGTCACCAGTAAGCCAGAATCCATATCATTTGGTGTTCCACAGGGTAGTGTTCTTGGACCTATTCTATTTCTAGTTTATATGAATAAACTGTGTGATCTTGTCGGTAAAACAGTATCCTTTGCAGATGACGCAGTAATTCTATTTGAAGGCCATAATTGGAAATATACTTTTAGTGAAGCTAATAAAGGACTAAATATTGTAAGGGAATGGCTGGATAATTCTTTACTAAGTCTTAACATAGATAAAACTAAAGTAATTCCTTTTAGTATCAATATGAGAGGCCAACCGTCATCGGACCATATCATTAAAATACATACTTGCAATGATCAAAGTCATTGCAGTTGCCCGTCGCTGGATAGGGTAGAATCCATTAAATACCTAGGAATAATTATAGATAATCGTCTAAGGTGGCAGGATCACATCGAGTTACTAGCTTGCAAAATCAGAAAATTGGCTTATGTCTGTAAATAGGTGAGGAATGTCTTTAGTCCAAGAACGCTAAAAAGCGTTTACTATGCTCTTTGTCAAAGCCTTCTGTGTTATGGGATAATTGGCTGGGGTGGATGCGCACAAACCATCATATCTCCCCTGAATGTTGCACAAAAATGCATTTTAAAAATTGTTTCGCGGAAACCGTATCGATATCCTTCAAAGGCACTTTTTAAGGAGTACGAGGTTCTGGATACTATACAATTATATTTAAAAACTGCATTATCATATTTAAAATTTAATACAAAATTGATCGCTACCCAAAAAATAATCAATACTAGAAACTCCTGTAATGGGAATGTAATGATACCCAAAATGAAAACCACGTTTGGACAACGATCATTTCGATTTTGTGCCTCAAGATTTTTCAACGCCCTTCCGGAAAACATTAAAACTGAAGAAAATGGGAAACATTTTAAAAAACTATTGACAGCATGGTTTTTAAAAGAGGAAAACCAACACATTCAGAATGAATTAAAGATAATTATTTAGTTAATAATTGCGATAAGAATATTTAAACATACGTTTTTTTTTTATATTTTAATTTTTCAACAATTTGTACCTATTCATTATTTTATTTTATTTTATTTCATTTAATTTAATTACGTATTTGATTACAATTCCATTTTAATTATATTTTACGATTATTTGTTTGATTTAAGTTTATATATTTATATTTCTGATGATTATTATTATTATTATTTAGCACTACTTTAATTAGTTTTAATTTAATTTAATTTACATAATTTTAACATTAAATATTGAGATACTTTCCATTTTTATAAATTGACAAAAATACCACATTATATCATTCTAAAATTTTTCATTTCTATTAAGCAATTGATATTTTAAAAAGTGACAATCAATTTGCATTTTTATTAATTCTGATTATTCTAATGTTAATTTTGTTTTATTTATTATTTGGATTAGATTTAGTTTTATTTTATTTTATTTTTATTTTAAAAAGATTTGAATTTTCTATTTTTAATTTAATTTTTTGTAGACTATTTTAATAATTAGTTTTATTTGATTGTGTCTAGAAATATATGCATTGTTAATAAATAGTAATCATAATGCACAAAGAAAATTGCTCAAGTCTGCCTTAGAACAGGCTCAGGCCTAGTTAGGCGACTTTCGGTCATAACCATGTCCCAGTCACAATAAGAATCAGTTTTCTGCTATTGCCTCATTTACATACAGTGTGACATGGTAAAATGTACTACTTAAATTTTGTAATACCTACTCTAAAAAAAAAAAAAAAAAATTGTAATAAAATATTATTTCTACACAAACTATAGACATTTCAAAATACTTGCTTGCTTATTTATGTATTTTTTAATTCTTGAATAATCAAAAATTAAATACTTTAATAGTTTACGTATAAACGTAAACTAGTGCACTATAAGACATACGAAAGTTTATATAGATACTTTCCTTCATAAGGGGGGAGAGTGGCTGAAGTCAAAATCGCTTTTATCTCGGAAGCGGTGCGACATATCAAAATTCTGATAAACCCACCCCAGCTAGATTCACCTACTTTGTAGCTCATGGATGATATGCATTTTGCATGAAACGGCATATATATTGCAGGTACTTCTTGATTGAACCTTCAAAAAAAAGAACTACATCCTGTGTTATATTTGAAAACCTCTTTTTGTGACACTGAGACGCTGCGTTACTATAACAAAAACCCCATGACCTCTCTGCCGTGACCGACGCTACGTTACTGCAAAATAACACTACGCCTTGCAAATCCGTGCGGCATTGCGTCGTTGCGACACTTACGCAGTTGCGTTACGTCGCGTGACGTACATCCCGTGCCTATATGTAGCATTCATGAGTCAGCGCTAGCCACTTCGTGTGTTCCCATATGATTCATCATTACATTGCGATTCGAATTCACCCCTCTTTTTGATGGATTGCGAACTCGTATATTGTTGGGGGATTCGCCGAACGTGCGCATCCATAATGACGTTAAAGCTGGCCAATTCCGAATTGGAATACGGCGTTTTTATTGAGTTATATAGGGGTGATGAAAGTTTTGAAAAATGACTTTCGAAATAGACAGAAAGAAATGCCTATTTACTTCTCAATAAATATTTTAATTTAAAAATTGCCCACTTTGGTAAGGGCATTAAAATAAAATTTCTAAACTCCAATCTACATTATTCCATCATATCTCGAATGCTGCGATTTGGAAGAGTCTCCCTGGAATTGTTTTTAAATAGACATTATTTTCACTTGCATGGTAAATCCTAATAATCTCACCGATTCATTTGAAATCGAAGACATTGCAAAATTGAAAAATCTGGGATGTAATGATTTTAACCCCTTGCATGAAACCCTGGATGTAGTCGGGCAAAAACCACAATTTTGGGATTACAAACAAGCCAACTACTTATTTTAAAGAAGATGAAACCCAGAAACCAAGCAAATCACGAACGTTTGTACCATAGTCAAGGCGTCACGAATAAAAAAAATATGCTCAAGCGGCGCGTTCCGTTTCTCGGCTAAGCGCCAACAGACGGCGATAATATTTGATTATACCCCCCCCCCCCACCTTACACTCTGCCACACACTTATTACCCCGCCTCCCTTCCACCTCCTGAATTACCCTTAAACCAACCCCGCCTGAACCCCCTCTTTTTCTCCCTTAAGGCAGCCTGGTAACAGGATCCTGGTGAGGATCGGTACCGGTATCCTGGTGACAGTCCAGTGCCAGCATCTTGGTATTAATCTGGTGCCAGCATCCTGAAGCCGGCCTGGGCGAAACATCCTGGAGCCAAATTAGTGCCAGAATCCTGGTGTAACACCAGTACCAGCATCCTGGTGATAGCCTGGTGACAGCTTCGTTGTGCCAGGATGGTGCCAGCATCCTGGTGTCAGCATGGTACCAGAATCCTGGAGGAAGCCTAATGCCAGAATACCGATGTCAGCCTGGTGCCAATATCCTAACGACAGCCAGAAATCCCCCTACTAGCCTCCAATAACCCGACCCCCCCCCCCCCTCCCCACCCAGTAAACGCCCAAATTTGGCCGATTACATTTTTATCACATTTTGTATGAAGGAAAACGACTGTTGTCGGTAAGTTGTAACCGATCGGTTCGATCCACCGGTATCAGTTACATATTGAAACGCAAAATGTATTGTATATTGAGCAAACCGACAGTTTTACGGAAACCGATACCGACAGGTATCCGTCGCTTTTAGAAAACGGCCCTTATTAGTCCTTTCCAGGTTAGTCCAGTGTATGCAATTCGCCGCACAACTTTTTATTTTTATTTATTTATTTATAAAGCGATTCACAAATAAAATCAATTTACAATTAAAAACATCAAATTAAATATTATAATAAATTATTTAAACCACAGCAAGAAATTAAACTCTTATAAGATGATTTATTGTCCGATGTCCCCAATTAATGTCCGCCCAACTAAGCAGAGCTTGTGCTTGGGCGGACATGATATAAACACAGTGTACATTAATTGATATAAATGAGTTATAAAAACAAAACCACAAATAAAAAAGTAATTTTTTAGTTGATAGCACTTTAACCTATCCTGGAAACGATGATTGTAAAATCGCCGTAACGTCGGGTTCTACAAAATTCGGGTAGTTAAATTCGTTTTTATCTTATTTATAATTTAATAATCTCCTCCTCAATATTGGGACGGACCCACCTGAGTATTAACGAATCGAATCGAACAGCATTGAAAACAATGCGAGTCTACTTCTCGTCGAGGAAATTAAATAATGAAATTTTTGCCCGAGGCACACCAAACTCGGCGCTCGATAACGCAATTATTGCCGGGAGACGATCTCACGGAGCGCTATAAATTTGCGGATTGGGACAGTTTCAAAGTATTTTAATGCATAAAGCGCGGAAGAATTGCGACGATCGCGCAGGAATATTATGCTAATCCCCCAATCGGAGTGTGCCTAAATTAAATTTTCAATTTCGACAAGGTTGCTTTTATTGCAGACTTTATGCACATTAGCGTGAAATGAGGACAGTTATGAGATTATTGGAATATCAAAATTCACATTGACATTTTAAGGACATTAATTTTCATGTCAAATCAACCTGAGGGAATCTGGACAGACAACGGGCCCGATTGCGTTTCTTTGTGAACTAATAGTAAAATTAGTTCAAGCGAACGAGATATAGCAATTCGTTAGAGAGAATTATGAAACGAACGATCGTCAATAAAAACTACTTATCGAACTTATACTCGTCTGAATATATTTGAACACATTTCGTGCAGTGTTAGATTCAGATGCTTTATCTTTGGTGGGTAGTTTTAATGCGAAAAATTGACAACTGTTCATTTCACATTCTGCTCTAGAGTATTGCGCTGTCTCGTTCACACAAACTAATTTCCGATATAAGTTCACTAAGAAAGGCAATTGAGCCTAATGTTTGTAATATTTTTATTTATATAATAAGCCAGTTGGTAGAAATCCCTAGTCTTGGTATTGTCAAATTAATTTTACATTATTTACCTTATAAGATATGCTAGTATAATTAATTTGTGTACATATTTACTATTTTTTAAAATTGTAAAAACAATTAATAATTAAATTAAAAATAAAAATATAAAATAATATTGAAATAATTAAAAAAATAGTCAAATCAGTAAAATTAAATAAAAAATAGGTAGGTAAAAATTGATTCGCTCGAAACAAAAACAATATCTTTAGGGAAGTCAACAAAACAATTTTATTTTTTATACATATTATTTTGTCCAGAAATATTAAAAATATGTTTTGGAATAAGTATTTTATAGGTTTTAATTGATTTCCCTAAAGTTTGATCAAAGTCACATGGTCTGTTTTTGTTTTGAGAGAATCAATTATAGATAAACAAAATATAAAAACGAAAAGTCAGTTATAGAATAGTCAAATTAGAAATATTACAAATATAAAATTACAAGGATAAAAATAGCGCAATAGAAATATTCAAGACAAATTTAATTTGATGATCCATCTCCGATTATCAAACTGATTGGATTTAATAATGTAATTAGTCATATATATGTAGTTATAGAATAGTAAATTAGTGTCAGTTATAAAATAGTCAAAGTTAGAAATATTACAAATATAAAATAACAACAAAAAAATGGCGCAATAGAAATAGTCCAGACAATTTTTATTATAACATTCCATCTGATTATCAAAATGATTGGATTTGGTAATGAGATATGTCATATATAGAAATGTCATATACTATTAGTGAATAGTTGGAAAAAATGTTGTAATACGAGTATTCCTCCTCGTAATAATAATCATAACAGATTAGAATATTCTGTTAAGTCCTTAATATAATAAATTGAGTTCTTAATAAGAATATTTTGGACCTGTTTCTTAAATTGAACCTCTCCAAGATCCCTGCTTGAGTTATAACAGGATAAATAAAACTTATTTTTATTAACTCAGCATATTGCTTAAAAAAAACATTGCTTATATTATTAGCGTTGCTAGGAAATAGGGTTGAGACTTATTTTATGAGCGGGTGAACGCTGAGTAATTGACCAAAATAACCGCATTGGCATTAGTCTGCCGCGGGAAAGTCGGATTGGTAAAGTATTTATTTTATTAGGATATATTATGTAAAAATAATGATACCTCTCTTCTAAGTTCGCTTTACCACTTTCAATATTTAAGGTTTTTTGGCGAAATCGCGCGAAGCGCAACCCTATCGTGTGGCCTTGTTTTTTTCTGGGCCATTATTGATTCAGTTAGCATAGTAGAATTTATTATTATTTATATAAAATTAAATTTGCATTAGTTTTATAATAAAAATACGAAAAACAAACCATAGTGGATATATTTAAAATCGGAGATCAATAAAAAAGGCGCAAAAAAATTGTCTCAGGATTCGTATGACTTTCGTCGTATACTATGAGATACTCATTTTAAGAGTTATCTTATTTGAAAGCAGAGTAAATGCACATACGTATGATATATAATGCAATGAAATGCAATTACGTCCTGTTTTTGAACTTCAAAATGCGTAAACATTTTCGCGTTACTCACGCGCGCGCGAGGTCACTTTCAGGTCCTCATTACAGAAGAATACAATACGAAACATCGATTAGTGACTATATAAACAGATTCTTTATAAAAAAAATTACAAGATAATTCAACTTGAAAATATAAATTCAAAATATAATAACATAAACAAATCTGACATGTCGTCGACACTACGTCAGTTATGTTATTGTGCATGGCCGCAATTGTTCACCCGTCAACCGTTTGTATGTGTATTTTTACAGCAATCATCACATATTTCATTGAAAAATCAATGTAATACGGGCTAAATATGATTTAGGGCCCGGTTGAAATACTTCTTTCGTAATATAAGCAGCAAAACTAATAAAAACGCCTTCTAAAATGGCAACGACAAACGACGCATACAAGTGTCAAGTTTGGGCTACTGAATACAAATAATGGGGCGACTATGGACTTTTCTATGGCAGTGTTGGCTGTCCTTATTATCTGTGTTTACCGACCTTAAAAACTTGTCCATGGTGAAATAATTCATTTTAACCCGAAGAAGGTTTTAAATAAAAGAGAGGGTAGTTCTTTTTAATGCAGGAGAGCAATAACTGTGGCGAATAACTGGCGCAGCAGTGCGCTCGTGGAGACTGACGAGCTAATTGCCATTTTAGTAGACGTATGAAAACTCTCGGATAGTCGTCCGCGGCCGAGCGATTAAATATGGAATCTTACAGATTATCTTACTTTAATATTATTGTATTATTAATCTACACTTTTCATATAACTACAAAAAATCTCATCGGCACAGATGGCTGTGTGCAGTTTAAAATTTCTAGCAGCTTACTTTATTTTAAATTGAAGTTACTTGACCACCTAAATAAAAAGAAATAAATTGGCGCGTATCCGTAAAGATCTTCGCAATACGGCTGGTTAAAATATCTTTAATTTTATTTTAAATAAAAAAATGTTTTGCTTATCATTTTATGCTAAAATACTGTAAATATATTACCAACCTTTAGAAAATGTATCGTTAATGCTATTCCAATATGTGAAATTTCAAAAATATTTCATGATAGTAGTCACGGTGAGACTTACAAACCGATACTGCAGCGATTATTGAAAGATTATACTGCCGTTCATAATTAGTTCATAATTAACCTTAGTTCATAATTCACCTCGGTTCATAATTAGCCAACGTAAAACCCGTTATACTGAGATACTGAAGGAAAATGACAAAATCATTACCGGCTATCGGAGATTGAAACTAAATCGAAGATTCGCGATTTAAAAATACTTTTTAATGACTTTATTTTTGCTATATTGGCTATTTGTCCTACTGTGTGTCGCTTTGCAACATAGCCGAGGTCCGAGAAGTCATGGCGTGTAAAAAAGAGACGTAGCAAGAACAAGCAACGGAGCGACCTGTGGTAGAAGTAAGGTG
Source organism: Micropterix aruncella (assembly GCA_944548615.1). Classification (NCBI taxonomy): domain Eukaryota; kingdom Metazoa; phylum Arthropoda; class Insecta; order Lepidoptera; family Micropterigidae; genus Micropterix; species Micropterix aruncella. Next base: position 8,817,563 of record OX155952.1, read on the forward strand.
TGCGAGAAAGAGAAAACGCCAAACAAGCTCACAAATAAATAAATACCTTAAATCTTAACCGGTGTAGTTTAACTGTTTGTTTAGGCTTTTAACGAAGATTTATGTTTATATAAACGAATATTTTATAAATAGATAAAAGGCCACTTGCCGGGCTTTTGGCCAAGGCTGAAGTTGTGTAGAATGATAAACCTATGATGACAAACGTCCCAGAAGATAAAAGTCTTCTCAGAAGTAAAACGTCGCTTCCCCGAATATTTATCTCGATTTTTTTATGTAAGAATGACGAGTGGACTTTCGGAAGTTTCGTTCTAAGTGTTGCGGATGGCCGCGGCGTCAGCGATTACTTTTTCTATGAAGCCATTAGGAAAGCTACGACCCTGAAGGCGAGCGCGCTGTCTTCTGATCCGCTCGATGCCAGACTGACAATGACCGCCTTAGAGAACGATGAACGAATAGACGGCGAGGCGGAGGCACAGGTTAACCAGGGTGTTGCGTATAATCGCAACAGATACGACACGAAAGAGGATTCGCCCAATCCTATACCAACGACTAACGCGCTCAAAATGCGCCCTAACTTTCTTTCGCGGGGTTTGAAATATACAACAGTACTTATTATTAATCACTTAGTGTTCAAAAAGGGGCAAAAAAGCTTTTCGCAAGCATAATTCCATATTCTTGCGATTATTCGCGATGCTAAGACCATTATTTTCAACTGCCAAAATGCTTTTTATTATTTCCGACAATTTTTTTTTACATTAAAAATAGACTGTTTCAAAACGTCGCAATTACACTTGAAATTATTTTTTAACACTGTTTTATAGTGGCTTTTCTTCAGTAAAATCTTTTAAAATGTTTTCGAAAGTTAGGGGAAAATTATGAATACTTAAAATAAGGACCTTACTTGAAATAATTTTGCAATTGCAACAAGGTAGGTAGGCACTAGCGATGGGTCATTCTGGCTCCTAGGTGGAGCTTATTCCAGAATCTATTCCATTTGCAAAGATCAGATCCGGAAGAGCGGATTCTACTCCGAATTTGAACCCGACAAATATCTCACCGACTAGCCAATCCATTCCGAGGAGTCGGCTACTTCCACTACACCGCACCGACTGGTCATTCCATTCCGAAGAGCCGATTACTAGAGCTCTGGTGTTCCTGGAATGACAAATCGCTTGCCCCTTCAAGCCGTAGCGTAGGTTTGGTGCCGTATCCGCTTGTACGCGCATAGATAGTAGGTCATTCCGGACGACGCACACAGTTATTTGGCATAGTGGTTAGGTCGCCTGATTTTACATTCTAAGGATCCGAGTTTGATTCCCGGCTGGGCCACCATTTTCCGTTTGGATAAAATTATAGGAATTTAATTTTCAATTATGTCTATCGAATGCAATAACAAGCATACACATATTACACGCACACATACATATAAACACTTTATGGTAGGGTCGCTAGTAAGAGATTGTCGTATGATAACACATTACACACACATTACCTACACGCACGCATACATATAAATACTTCTTAGTATATTTAGTTGTGACAGTTTGTCATATGATAATAAACCTACCCATTGTGAAATAATTTTACAATAAAGAGTAGAAACGAACAAAATAAATATTTTGAGAATCAACGTGTCTGGAGTAGACAGAGAATCGGTCTTTTCGATTGATTTCAATTCGTACTGAATATTTCCCAAAGGTAAAATTAGATCAGAAATTTATGAAGTAGTGAAAGTTGATTTTGATATTTTGTATACTTCTTGGGATATTATTTCGAAAAAAGAGACTGAGTGGTCAGCATAATTTTGGATGAGGAAGTGAGTTTCTTCCTGGTAGAGAAGTGGGGCTCAGAACCCAGCTGCACACGGAATAATACATATATAAGTGAAATTTAACATATTATCAGGATGCAAAAATATACTTGCTACTAAAATAACAGCTATGGTGATTTAATAATATAAGTTTTAGAAATATATCTATTTCCAAAGATTAATCAAATGAAATGCCTGATTTCTCTAATATTCTTTCACGACTGATATTCTGCTAACCTTGGTTTTGTTAGGTTGAATGATTTCTAAGGTTTACTGCTCAGACATGGAAATATGACTTTAGACATAAGCATTTAGACAGATATAGCTAGAGAAGATTTTTTGCCGAGCATAAAATTGCAATAAAAACCTTCACAATAAAATTGTCGTATCTGGTATTGTATTACACACATATTCCTTATTCTATGCCGTAGGTCGTAGGGGGTGGGAATAGAGGAGAACGTGATAGGACCGAAGCACACTTACAATAAAGTCAGTTCTGTAAGAAGAAGCGCTGTTCAAGAAGCAGCAGTTTCGTGAAGAAATGTTTCGACGAATCCGTCTCGGATGGGAGTTTTCGGAAAATTCAAAAAGTTTTCAAATTGGATTGACTGCAATGACTAAATTGCAATGTCTTAATTATAAAAGTGCTTAACTAGTGCGTCCTTCCTCCAGTCGTGACGTACGGACTGCAGCTGATACAATACATTAATAGTAGGTACGGTATATTAATATATTACTAGCAACTGACAAATTCTAATATGCGATAATTAGTTTTAACTGATAATCATGCTTTTATTGTATATTCCGAGTGAATAAATTGAATACTGAATATTGAATACTGGTAGAAATATACTTTTACTTATTCAGTGCGATTTAGCTTATTTAATCAATTGAGAACGTTATTGTAAATACACTGACAAGTCTCACTTTATTGACTAATAAGTAATTTTTTCTAACTATTCTGTATAACTGAAATGGGAAAATATTCTAGTATCTTTTGCATAGTCGCAAGTGTTACCAAATTATTACCAATGATAGGAACAATGATATTTACTATATAAAACATTTTGGATTTTGGAAAAAAAGACGCTAACCACGCACGTTACGTTGAAACCATCCGATCTATATAAACTATCTGGAGTGTTATAAAATGTAATTTTGAATAATGGAACCACATATTCCAGTTACAAAAATATACTACTAACTTTTACCTTTTTGGGAAACATTTAGAAATGTTGAATTTCACCTTGACGCTTAACTGGAATATATTCTTTCTTAGAATTCGAGTCTACTTTGTGTGTTTGGCGGTAACAAAACTACTAAATTTCATTCACGTAAAAAAAAAAAACAGTTATAAGTGACGCCGCCCAAGATAATTTTAGTACTAATGTTGTATACCAAATTAGTGAAAATTAGGGTTTTGGACACGTTTCTTAAAATAAATACCATAGACATGTGAAAGTAAGCGCGGTTTAAAAGTTATGTAGGTATGTGAAATTTTAAATCAGTGTCGAAGTGCTTGGTGGGATTAATATGACCAGGTTGTTCTAACAATATGCCCTAATAATATGGCTAGTCGTGTAGTGCTACTATTGGGGACTGAGCTTAATGTAAACGGTGGCTGAGGTGCAGGACCAGGGTTCGTAGAACATGCGTTTTTTCTTTAGCGTACTTACCTATACCTATTACTGTCGAGAAGCACCGGGTGAGTAATGTCACAGCACTAATGTCTGTGGTGGGGAGACCGAACGCCGGTCTCCGCACCTCAGCCACTGCTTACATTATCTCAGTCCCCAACTGTAGGTCATATTGAAATCGGAAGCGAGCGATATTACAAGTCCTAAGGGCTACCACAAATCGTAATACGATTACTAGACATTGTATTACAAGCGTCGTCCGCGCCGACTGTGCTGCCGTCAAACGAAATTCGCCGAAGCAAGCGAGCAAACGCGTGGTCATATGACCGCCACTCCGCCGACGCAGATATTCAAACGTTCAAGAAATTTGACAACACCCATTCGCGTAAAGCCAACTACTGTTGTTTGCCGTAAAGTATCCCTCTGCTCGCTTTTCTCGCATTCTATTCCCGCGACGCCTTGCCACTCGAGAATGCGCTACTGTTCTAGATAGGTATACTGTGTCTACGTGGAGAGGGTTGGGCTGGTGATATTACTTCGAGATCATTTACGCAACATTGTATTTAATTCGAGGTCGTACGAAAATTTCAGCCGCTCGGGAGGAAGTGTTTTAATGCCATCTCTGTATTTTGAATAAAATATTAAGTGTGCTCTTACCCTTATTCCCTCCGGCTATATTGCCTGCGGCGAGCTATCGCAATATGACTAATGGGTTTTGCCTAAAACCAACGCGGAATACCGACCTTCTTTGTACATCCCTTTGAATCGCTTGCTCCTCTCAATCGCAAACTTTAATTGGATTTTATGCCCATTTTGTGATCCGATCCTCTATGCACATTAAAGGGCATTTTAACAGCAAGAGGTTCTCTATCGCTATCGTCTTAAACAGCGGTGGCCGACCTTTTTGTGTAATCAGCTCTCTATAATGCATGCGTCCTTTTCTATTGCACGGAATAGCGCGCACAGTCCTTCTTGCTCTCTACCTGGCTGGCAATTAAAATGCTGGCAACCACCAGTTGTGACAGGTTTTACGCAGGCAACCTTATTCCTCCGCGTAGAGGAAGACAGTTTATTTATTTATTTATTTATTTACCAGAGGAGTGCGAAAACCTACCAGAAATCTTCCAAAATATTAGTTCAGTTGTGAAATGTGAAATTGAGACGGTCGACATTTTAAAAATCGCAAGAAATTTCAACAAAAAGTCGGACAAAAAGCCGAGATCTGTGATAGTAAAATTTTGTCAAGAAACAAAACGAAATGTGTTCCTAAAGGCAGTAAAAACTCATAATAAACAATGTAAGGTCAATAGCAGAAAATTGAATACAAAAGACATAGGGATCTTCGGCAACGCTACACCTATATACGTGTCTGAAAATATCAAAACGCCCACCACCAGTTGTGACAGGTTTTACGCAGGCAACCTTATTCCTCCGCGTAGAGGAAGACAGTAGCTTCAATTTGGCGTAAAAGTGAAGTGAATTCATGATAGGTGCGATGAAAAATAACCTCTTTGCACCTGGCAACCTAGGGGTTGTGACAGGTTGAGGGGTGGCAAGCAATTTTTTCCAGCTCTTGAGTTTGGTCTCTTTATGATAACACTTCATTTACCTTCCAAACAAATAGGTACAATTTGTATTTTATTTAGCATTTTTCTTTCTTCTTTTTGTATACTAGTGACAAGATTTTGCTAGGCAACCCTGCGACATATTATGGCCCTTTGTGTAAACTTTGTGGATCTTATACTATTAGACGTGCCACTAAAAATGATCCACACTATTATCACAAAACATAATTACTATCCTAATATTACCATTGATTATATAGCGTATTAGATTTCCTAATACCGTATTACGATTTGGCAGCTGAGATTTTACTAAGAAACGCAACGTGTAGATGGCACTCATAGTTTCAAAAAATTATTAATCTTCTCTTAAGTCCAATATGGCTGCGTTCGTGGTAAAACAGTATGGCATCGCACTTTATATGGCCCCCTAAACACGCCTAGATGGTGTCCTATCTTGAAAGAAAATATAAATACAATAAATAACAAAGAAATTTTTAAATCTCTTCTTTTTTTTGTTATTATTATTATTTACATAAAGATATAAAGATGTCAATTTTTAATTTGGTGTACAGGTTTAATACGTAATAAATACGTGCCTCAAGTATAGATAGACTGATAGATGGCATTCTATCTCACCGTATTATTTCTGTGGTGTAATCAGCCTATATAAAAATGCGATTGTTATCATTGGTGTTATTACTTAAATTAGTTATTCAATAAATATTGGTTCAAATTATTGGTATTTTATAATTTATTGTTTTTTTTTTAAATTGAACAGTCCTTTATATAAAAAAAACATTCAGTATTAATGTGATTATCGAAGCTCAAATACATTGCCATTAGTTTCGCCGTCAATGCTATCAGCGCCATCTTCATTTGGCCGGCGCAGAAGTCGCCAAAACATCCTATGAAGTTGAGCAATCTAATAACATATATAACCCAATTTTACATAATGTTTAATATAGTACATACATACATTCTAGATTGCGACAACACTCAATACAACGAACGCTCTTCGATGCGAACTGAAGGTAGGGGGGTGATGTTTGAAACGGTAGAGAAATGTTTCTTATACGACATGACGTCACAATGACGTCTACTCTATCGTTTGTCATTTGAAATTCGTACGTGGAATTCGGAGAGATATAACGTCATCTCGCATACGACACTTTCTCTGACGATTCGAAAACCGTGATTCGGGTTTTTCAGGTAATTTTTCGAATTTTGCAAGTCATCTGAATTAGGACTCTCCTGGCCTATCTTGCATTTCTAATATTTTTACTAGATATTTGATGCATGCCACATATGGTCACTTTTTTGACCATTTTTATGACCAACTGCCTTTGTCATATGAGTAAGATCGATAGTTACAGGTGTGCACCGAGGAATTTTGAAACCTGCGAGTCTTATAAGAATATAACCAGCATAACACCCTGCTCGCTCCGCTTCACACCAGGCCTCTAGAAGTCCGGAAGCCGTACCCGCGCGCAGTCTGCTAGATTAACAGACCGCCAGCACGTCACTCATTCATTGCAGCACATCATTCATTCATGCCATGCACGTCTTTATGTCGACAAAGCCGATCACCATAAGGGGCCTGTTCCATCGGGCGCCTCAAGAGAAACCTGCCGAGGGCGAGCGGCCCTGCGACGCCACACCCCGAAAAACGAAAGCAAGTGCTCAAAGGAAGATGTCACTGGCCTTACAAGGCACGTCGACCAAACTTATACATCTGCCTAGGTACTTATACACCCGCTAGGTGGTGTATGCCTCGGGCCACCTGACAATTCGCTCGCATCCGGGGCATAGTGCGTGTGTCGCAGCGAAATTCGAGTTTTTCAAAGAAACAATACCGAATTGCGCAGTTATAGCTTGCAAATGCAGTGTTTTAAAACCTAATGGGGAAGCCTATGGCGTTACTTTTCACATTTAAGGACCTGGAAACGACCATATCTGAAGAACTTTCGTTTCATGATTTATTTGAAAAATATAAGCACTAATTTAAAAAGTTTTAAAGCGAATCCCTCGAAAGAAACCACTTTATAATTTAGACTCAAAAAAGTTGCTCATTGCCTTGGACATTTATGCTTTAATATGATTTCAAAAACTTTCAGGTTCGATTACTCCTATAATGTAAGCAGTGAGTGTGTTTTATTTTAATTTAATTATGGTTAATTCTATAGCGTCGCGCTTAGCCACATTTTTTATTCAGGTCACAAATTAATTACAATTAATTAAAACGTGAGAGCGCTCGGAGAGTTACGCTAAGTATGCCACCGGCATAGTTTTACTGTGAACACTGCGCAAAGATTGTTTTACTGTGACTGCCCTGCGATCGAGCGGTTAGTGTCCGCCCGATCGCCGACGCATACGCACGTGGAAGCTATGTCTGATGCTTCATCAACGCCGGATTTTTATTGGTCAAACGGGCATTGGAGTCAGCGGGCATGGCTTACAACAAAACAAAAACTGTAAAACAAAATAATAAAGCTACTATAAACTGAAAAATGATCGCCAACGACTTTTCAATATACGGAAGACGTAAAAGGTATTTAACAAATGTCTTACCACTGAATTTTCTCGACCCGCGGTGCTATACCAGAATAAAATACGAAATTATGTACAGAAAAGATTGTAATAAAAGCAAAAGTCGGTAAGCAAAAATACTCTTTTGATAAACGTATATCCTACTACTACATATATAAACGCGAAAGTTTGTAATAATGAATGTATGGATGTTTGTTACTCTTTCACGCAAAAACTACTGAATGGATTTTGATGAAACTTTACAACAATATAGCTTACACATCAGAATAACGCATAGGCTATAATTGATAAAGATATATAGTTTTCTATCATCATTATCACAATTTTCCATCACCACGCGGGTGATACCGCGGGGCGCAGCTAGTAAATTATAAAATTGTCGAAATGACGAGTGCTGCGTCGAATCCAGTTGGAAAGATGTAAAAATAAAAGTATATAAAAATAAAATAAAGCTGCGGAACTTCTTTGTCGCCTTCGGTTCTCTGACAGGGTCGATCGACGGTGCCCGGGAACATGGAGGCTTCTAGCGCGACGCCTTGTGTATCTGAGTCCTGATATCCTTGCGCCCTGAACGAATCCTAGCCTTGCCGTTGATTTACGTGCTTCCAGCCATTTTTAAAAAGGGTAAAAAGACGGGAAATTATTACAAGGCGATTTTTATAGGGAATAATGGTGTGAGAATACGAGAAATTCAGAGTAAAAGCATTCATTATATATGATATTAGATTGCTCAACTCCATAGCACGATTTGGCAACCCTTCGGCGCCGGCGAAATGCAGGTGGTACTGATAGTATTGATGGCGAAACCAATAGCAATTTACTTGAAGTTTTTGTTTCTTTAGGATTTTTAGTTTTCACTTCCAGCCGACTGAATTGATAGTCCGAGTCGTATCGGACCGTTTAGGCTAAGCGTATGCTGAGACGCAGGCGACGCAGTTCCAGGAAGCGCAGGGCAGAGCAGATGTTGTAATGCATGAACTTAATGTGAGCTGCGTACACTGCGGCACAGGCACGTGCAACGCAGACATGTGTCTACCCTGCTCTGCGCCCTGTTGTAGTGCCGGCACAGATTTCTGCTCGACATGTGCAGGGCGAAACGTGTTTTTAGCTATATTTCATAGTTTTGCTGTAAAAATGACGGAACATATTTCAATTGAAATAGTTTGTTGTGAGTCTTGTTTGTATGATAAAAATCATACAAACAATAATCCAGTTTTTCCAGATAATCAATTTTTCAAATAGTATTTCTACGCTTTGACAAACTGTAAAGAATCAACAACAGACTCTGACTCTGAAGTCATTTTACTCGTTAACTCGAAAACTGTATATTCTTTGTATTATCTAGAATGCGAATGAATGTATCTGTGTTATTAACCCCTTGAGTATGATACGACCAAATCTGGTTCTGAAACAATTATCCGTTGAGTATGATACGACCAGATCTGGTTCCGCGTTTTTTTCACTTCTTTGACGTTCTCATATTTATTCATAATTATCTAATTGTTTTACAAAATGATATTTCAATATTCTATATTCGAAATTTCAATGCAATCATTGTGCAGTTGTTCTTTTTATGATTGGTGTAGTAGTTTCGTAGTTATAGTACTTTAAGGTCGATGTCGCCGAAAATCCTGCAAAAGAGACAGATGCATCCATGAAAATACCCATTTACTCCAAGGGTTAAGCTGCGTCGCAGCATACGCTCGTGGCCTATGTCTGCCTCAACTGCCCTGCCTTGCAAAATCTGTGTTATGCCATCCTGCGTCATCTGCGTCTCAGCATACGCTTTGCCTTATTTATTTTAATATAGCAACGCGTGACGCTGAACGATGATAAGCCATATTTGCAGAAACTTTTGAAATAATCAGTATTCTGCTCCCGCTGCGGTCGCTGAAATTCATTCAGAATCTATATTAAATAACTTCTCAGATTGTTTCCAAGTATTATTCCTAATATATATCATAGGAAGATATTGTCCACTTGGTCATAAGTCCGCCATTGAAATAAAGAGATTTAAAATTGAAATATGGGCACACACTTTGATGGTTTGATGTCAGTCTGTCTAATCGCTAAAATAATCTTACTCTTGAAGGTAATCAGCTCAAGGTAATCGATCACGTTGCGATATTTTTTTGATAATTAAATGTACTCATTAATAACTGCATATATTTAGTATGAAAAATTAAAAAGTCGTGGGCACTGCCTGGGTACCTACTTTTGGTGTAGTTTCCTTTTGAAAGTTTCGTTTCGAATAGGAAACTGAGTCGACAAGTAATACTTTTCTCTTATTTTATTTTTGCAATTTAAGGTTGAAGCAAAAATTAGATTCGTCTCAGAAATCTACGTTTTATGAATAGGAACGTATTTATAAAATATATATATATATATATATATATATATATATATATATTTATTAAACCAGTTGGTAGGAGTTCCTACACTTGTCAGAGTCAAATATTGGCAAAATTACTACTCGGATATGAATATAAACCAGAATTACAAAATGTATCAAAGGTAATACCCGAATATGTATTTAAATACCTATATTATAAGGTGTATATACAAAAAGGTTGAACATTCAATCGTAGATTTTCTACGTTATATATAGAAACAATTCCACAAATTATCGTATGTTAATAATAATAATAATAATAAAACGCTTTATTCTTAAGAAAAGGCGAGCTTATTGCCTGCAGGCAATATTTTAGAGCTAACCATACTATTGTATGAATATTATTTGCGAGTAGACTACATAACTTAACCTATATACAGAATATGTTCTATCGCGCTATCGTACTATCGTACATATCGTGCTATTCATTAGTCATAATTATTTGATAATTTCACAAATTATAGACAGCGATATAAATGGTAATAAAAAATACAAATGTTGACAAATTAGTAATGATAATAATAGTCAATCGCCAATAGTCAGAATAAAAAAATCTATTAATAGTCAATAATATTAAGAATAAAGATAGTCACATATTGTCAAAATCCTTAATTCTATAAATTGGGTTTTTAATTAAAATACACTGTATCTGTGATACAAAATGGTAATTTATTGTAACAAAAGGTAGATTGATTCCTGTATGTCTTTCCCTTATTCATTTGCGAAAATAAAACCTAGATATAATAATAGGAATATATTTTCTGCTTGCAATGCTTTGGTTATAGTCGGAATATTATTTCGCATCCGTAGATCCTTTATTTGGCTGCGGAGATAACGTAAAAATCTCTCGTCCGGAAATTCGATGGCGGTTTTGATGACACGCACGTCCCGCGTGAGATTGTGCAAATGGCGCTACTTAAATTCGCCCTCCCTTTGAAGCTACCAGTAAGTGCGTGAAGCTGGCCCAACCCACATTCAAATTTGGAATATCCGTATGCATGCAGATAGTAAAATCTTTAGACTGTAACGGTTAGAAACATATATAATTTTGCGACTATCAATTATTTCACACGGTAACATTTCTCGCAAGAATTCTGTCTGACCAAATTTATAACATAATTAATCAGAATTCATAAACATGTCTTTCGGGCTCAGCATTTTTCAAACGTTTTTTTCAATATACTAATGTACAGCCTGACGTCATTCTGAACTTTTAAACGTCAAAATGTTGGCTTTATAAACCGCAATTTTTCATATATAAAATCACTATTAGGGTTGGTTGTAAGGGATTGTCGTATGACAATAAACCCGCTCATTGTGAAATTTTACAATAAAGAATATAAACAATAAAGTATTTTGAAGAAATCTATTATAAATCACTTTTTTGTCAAATTTAAAAATATAAATAAAAAATATGCAACAAGTAAATATGTATATTAAAAGTAATTAAAAAACACGACTGCTGTTACAAAAACTGAACTACTGTATTTATAATTATTTTTATTACTACTAACTATGACACTCGGGATGACATAACGATTCTAACAATACCACATACTTCTAAATCAGTTCAAGCGTTTAAACGTTATGGTGGAATAAAGAAACGGAAAGCATACATAGATGAACCCTGAACACATTACACTCATTTTTTGTTTCAGACCCCTTCAGTTATTCGCCGGTGCGCAGTTATATACGATGCGCAAACCGCCCAGCAGCACCCGAAGGCCATCCCCAAAGAAACTGATCCACCTGTCGTGGCAGGGGAGGGGGGGTGGACAGTCCTTTCCAGGTTCGACCCTTTTCGAAGAAGTTACTGGTTAGGATTTGAACCGTGAGTTGAGAGGAACATAGATAACGAGCAGGTCTTAATGGCCCAACTGCACAGGCAACGCTTGCTGCCACATCGGATGGGACTATCTGAGACCAACCTATTCAGATTTTACCTTAAGGAGGAGGAGACATCGCTTTACTTTCTCTGTGAGTGTGGATCGCTAACGCAGTTAAGGATCTGACGCCTGAAATAAAACCGACACGACACATGAAAATTGAATAAATCGTTTCTTCAAAGTCACTGGAGTTTGTAGAAAACACAGGACTGTGGAGCGAACTGTAAGCAAACAGAGGCACACAAGATATGCAAAGGCCGCATTGAACCTGGTCTCCGAATCCTAGAGTCCAACGTCTAATCTAAGCTATGCCACGTAATCTTCTGATGTTGAAAACTTCATGGTTTCTTTCACATACTCTGCACATTTTACTTGCACTCCTGGCAATATTCAGCGGCACGCGATATTTTTTTAATGGGTATTGTGTAAACAATAGTTTAATTTAAAACTTATTAATGGCACACCTGTATTTGTTAATTGCCAATTTGTTAAAATTAAATATTAGTCTACAAAATAATACATGTTTGTATTATGAAACGTAAATGTTTTTATTATGCATATACAACATTTGTGAAAATCGTGAAGTTATCCTGACCTATATGGTGTAGCGACAAACCATGGACGAGGGTATAAACAAACTACCAAAATAGTTAAACAAGCGATAAACAAGCATTCGGGGTTAAGAAAATTCCAATAGTCTAATTGAGTCGGCATAACTTCACGGACGCGTCTCCTCTCATCGTTTCGTATGCGGTTTACTCGTGAACCTACAGCATCCGGCGAACACGAAACGTTAGGGTCAAAAGTTTGCTTTGCTCGCATGTAAACTGTTCAAGGGTTTTTCAACGCGAATATTGCAAATTTTAACATTAAATTTTAACCTTAAAATTTGATATTCTAATTTGCATCGGGTGGTTCTCAGCAATCGTGGCTTATGTTATAAAATATGGCTTGGAGTTTGCCACAAGAACATTCGTTGTTCGTCATTTAAAGTTCAATTGCTTTAAAACAAACAAAATTATTTTATTATAATTTTCATAATAGTTCGGGAAACACGTTGTGTTTTATAAGCGACTTTGTAAAGTGGTTTCGTTTTTGATTAGGTATATTTGGGAAATTTTATAAATGAAGTCAATAAAAAGTATTATACGAGTATTATGACTCTCGGGCTGTTCACATTTTATTTCAATATTTCAACAGTACATTTCAACAATCCGTAATAATATTTTTGTCCTATTTTCGTCATTCGCTTCATCCACTAATATGGTACTGATACAAAGAGGATTGGGAGAATAAAAGGTTCCAAGGCATTTTCAAAAATAAGAGGTATGTCGAAGTAAAGCTAATATAATCATAAATTGGTAGTTATCACTCAATAGTACCTAAGCTATGTCCTGAAAATTTTAAATCAATCAAAGAAATCAATAGCCTAAGCCTAATGCAACAAATAATAAATAAAAATAATACTAATAATAACCAAAGTCACAGGAAATAAAAGATAGACGCTTAACATTGAAATACTTAAACCGACAATAATTATATAAGGAATAATATAACATTACAGAATTATTCAAACGAAGTAATGCATAAGAATAATCCGTTTCGAAAACTTTGTCCTGTGTTTTGTACCTGTATATGTAGTTATATATGGTATATTAGAGAAGACATTATTTTTCATAATAAATTAGTGCATTAAAGATATTCTATTATATTTTCGAGATCGTCTACCTTTCCAATAACATGTGTGTGTGTGTGTGTGGGTGTGTGTGATGCAGTGTTTAACTCTATATTCGAAAATATTCGGTTCTAATCTTTCGTGACTTTGGAAGGTTATTAATATTTACATAACAAAGTAGATTTAAATACAGAATATCGATTCGGAAATCAACATTAGACCGAAATAAAGAAGAGGTATTCCATGTATTTGACGCTATTGGGCAATAGATACATTACTTTTTTGCGTAGGTATAGCTGTAAAATGACATGATGAAAAAATATGAATTTATTTTCAGAAAAATATAACTATTTTTACAACGTTATTTTAACTTGTAATGTTCGTATGTAAGTTGTCCGTTTCAAAAATTATAAGCGGCAGAGGAAAGTAGAATTGTTCCTTGGATAGCACAATCTAGTAACTGTGCTATCCTAGGAACAATTCTACTTTCCTCGCATGATCCGGGAAACCATTGAAATAAGAAGAACCCCGAACTTCAATAGAGACGACGGTTACAAACTCTCTTTTACGTGGAACCCTCTTCTTAAAATGTTCCCACCGAACGCCGAACGCAAGGACGTAAGACAGGATACAGTGAGTGTTGTGTGCAAGATGGATTTTAGAAATTCGCGCGCTCTGAGCCCGCCCCCCCCCCCCACCACCGTTATATCCTACGCAGTGGCGGCAGCGGTATGCGGCCTACCCGCAAAACATAACAGCTCTTCGGTCTACCCTGGACAACGGCGGCTGCAACGTCACCGAAACGTCGGGTGCTACAAATTTTCACGCGGTAAATTCGTTTCTATCCTATTTATAATGTGAAACAACCGCGATAGTCTTCGATTTGATATTACGATAAAATCTAATTTTCATTAAAAGTAAGAAAATGTAGTCTTTGTCGAATTAATAGAAAATGAATTTCGCATTTATTCGTATGTAAATTAAAATTTATATTTAAAAAAAACCACTAAAAACACTATAAATGCACGTAAAAACACTTAATCATGGTCAAAGTTCATTACAAGACCTTTCTAATAAGTCCAAACACGGCTATGATACGATATTCTATCATGGAATGCCAGTGCCTATCTTCCGGCTTCATCATCAGACCTTGAAACCTAATCGTGGTCAAAGTTCATTCCAAGACTTTTCTAACAAGTCCAAACACAGCTATGATACGATGTTCCATCATGAAGTTCCATTTCATATCTTCCGACTCCCATCATCAGATCAGTTCGACAGTACCATATTATTGTATTGTCATCAGAACTACATACAGCTGCCAATTTTCATGACGCTACGATCCTTGGAAGATGGTTAAATTAGTTACCTTTAGATTCCATTACATAGTTACATACATGTCGACCTAATAAAAGCGTGTTAAAAAAAGCGCTTTTATTCACAGCTATTTTGTAAAAACGAAAATAACGTACCGCTGATAATATACAAAGGGAGGAGTAGACACCGCTTATCCCTCTAGTTATCTGTGTTATTATTATTTCTACCATAACTATTATACCGAGGTCAGCGACCCTTGCGATTGCTTTCTCGCGGAATGGCGCGTTGAGACGCTTCCCAGTGTAGTGCAAGGGTGCGAGGGGTGAAGGCGATCGATTTCGAAGCCGGCATGTAAGAAAATTGTCTGGGGTGAATGCAGCGGCGTTATCACCGAGACTGACCGCAAGCCCACCACGTACGTGCCTTCTTTGGCATCCTCTGCACTAAGTGGGAAACTTGGGTACCTACTTACATTAGGAAAGTGACGCTCGGTCGGACGGTAATGTGTTCGTCGATTATGGGAGTCGGAGTTGTTAGAAACCTTCGACGACTTAGAAACTATTTATCGGTTGATTTTTCTTCATTTTTACCACGCCAGTATTGTCAAGTATCAGTGAATATAATGCAAATCTTTAATTTGCAAACAGCAGCACGTGTCACGGGAAATAATAATCAATATCAACTTTTTCATGTTTTTGGTAATTCCATTTATAAAAATAAAGAAATACATTTTAGCAAGGGTTTGAGTAAGAGATATATGTGAGTTTCTAAGATAAATACATTTTACTCAAATTATAATTCAGAAAGAAAGCGAAAACTAAAATGTAAGAATAATACAATACTAAGAATATTTGAGTGTAAAAAATAAATAAAACAATTTACTTAGATTATTGCTCAGAATAAAGCAAAAATGTAGAAAACCAATGGCCTTGATCTATATTTTCCATCACAGTTTCTCCTCAAAAACATTTAACAACCTACCGAAATGTAGTTGTTTGACGCATCTTTAAATGCCTATATCTCGCTTATTTATTGAAGTCGAATAAATATTATTGCAGTTTCGGAATCAGTGTAATAAGAGTCAACCGGAGGGTCACCGAGGTACTCTACGTCTGAACCTGACGGGAAATACTGATCAAGGTCCACTATACGTACATATAATTTACACACCCTCACACCCTCACACTCTAACAATATAACTTACCTATATGTATACAAGAGTGAATTCAGCTTTTTATTTTTTGGTTTTTATTATTTAATGATTATTTAGATGTTTATTTTATTTTATTTATTAACTGTAACAATTTCCTAACATCATTTTCATAAAATTTAATTTTAAATTGATATCAAATTGGCGTTTTCATTGGAACAGGCACTGCATAGTTAGGAGTGACGCAAAATCATTCTGTAAAAATAATTTCTATGTATTATTTTTGAGTAAATAATTAAATAAACCGTCAACGCGTTGACCTTGATTGATCTCCCCTATCACACGTTTTTCTCCCTTTTAATTATTCTTTCCTAAAAACGATTCATGCTCCGATTCGTTTGGGAACAAGCCACAAGACAGCATTAGTATCACATTTTCACGAACAAATATCATCGATCATTTTACGCCGTGACCTTCATATACTATACTTAACAAATTTCCCCGGTACTGTCTTAGCTACGTATTAGCGTATGTGGGAAGCTCTAAATCGTATCATAGCATTACTCAATATTATCATCACAGCAAAGATTCCCTTGTTTATTGTTGTTGCTGATATCGAATTGGTAAAAAATCTAGATACTGCATTAGCCCATTTTCATCACCGTCATCATTCACGCTACAAATCATTGTGAATCTTGGCTTCGTGAAGAATCTTTCTCCATTCCACCCTATCCTGGGCTTTGGTTTTTCAGTTCAAGTGCATTTAGGTCTTTAACCACATATTCAAGCCATTGCAGTTTGGGTCGTCCGACTTTACAATGTCTTTCAGGTTTTCCATTAAGAACGCGTTTCAACGGTAGTTGATTTGCCATCCTTTCCACATAACCAAACCACCTGAGCCTTCCAATTTTCAGTAATATCGCAACGTGCATTTCATTATATGAGCTATACAATGATTTGTTTGTTCGTTTTCTCCACGCTCCATCTACATGTACATGATAACCTTATTTTAGAGGGTTGCCTTCGTCTTCCAGGATGGCAGACGGAATTTAGCACTAGCATTAGGACCACTGCCGTATCAAGAGCTCAAAGAAACGAATAATAGCCTACATAACTTCTTTAATTTTTTGATGGCAGTTTTTATACTGTAAAATATATATTTTTTGTTGCCAGTTAGTATCTTAAAAAAATACATTTAAAACAACACCAGAAATATAATAAATTGTTAGAATTTAGATACTACGATTAATCTAGATGTAATGCTTCATTTGTATAATAATATTTTGAAACTTTGTTGACTTTAATTTTGATAATATTAATGCTGTTGTAGTGATACATGATGATGAATAATGCATCAAAATTTTTAAACGTTAAGCACTCAATACAGTAGACATTTTTTAATTTCAAGATTCAAGTGACGTCATATCACCGGCAAAATTGTCTATTTGCCTGATGACTAAAAGCATTCAAAGAATGGATAATTTCGTTTTTCGAATGTGTTTGTCTTACGATACAAATACCTAATGTATGAAAATAACTTTCAAGTTTGTCTTTCACATTTGCAAAATTAGTTCACACGAACAATCCCCTTCCTAGCACAACAAAAACCATATTTACGGATATAAAGCGCGTACATTTAGCTTATTAATCACTCTCGTCGACATTATCAAGGTAAGCCATCTCTCTTCTATAGCTTCTTTTAATGATTAAATGGTCTAACTATTAACACTGTGTTTATTCTACCTAATGTACGCCGAGGAAACAAGATTTCTACAACCGTTGGGCTCTGGTCTATTGATAACGAACGACCACAGATATCCCACACTGTCATTGTATGTCATGTTACGCTGTATAGTTGGGGAGGTAGTGAATATTTTTAGGACTTACTTTCCTAGTTTTTTAAAGTAATTAAATCTGGTCTATTATTGATGGTTATCAAGAAATTCCGAGTCTGGATAGGATTATGCGGCAAGTGGGTATGCGGCAGGTGCATTGGAGTTGTACTTATTTTCCCATTTATAAATCTTTTCCATTTACTAAAGTCGATCATTAACCCCCCTACCTATACGAACGTACGTGATACGTCCGCTATATTGTCGTCCGTACGCAACAAAACGTATCCCGTACGTTCAGGTAAAAAAAACGAAACATATACAGCGTACGTAATACGTCAAATTGTTCCTACAATTCCAAATACAAAAAAGTATCATAAATGGGTCTATTGCGCAAAAAAGTTTTCTGGTATATTGTTAACAAGTATTGTTATTAAGAAATGTAATAAAAAAACCCAGCGATTTTTTACCTGCTTTTTGAATCATAACCCAAATGTAAGGCGGTTAAATTTACAAAAAAAGCATTCTGACTTATTAACAGTTGAACGAAGATAGTCTGCCGGGAATATTTCAACAATTACAAAACGGATAAAATCGATGTGATTTACGGACAAGTCGCCGATATTAAAGGTTTAAAACTTATAATTGAAATTGATATTATCAATGAATATAATTTGAAAGAAGCCTGACTACTTTAAAACGTCACGTCGTTTGGCGGGTTTAGAAATCAGACAAAAATAAAAACTCATTGCTCTCATTATCACGGTCTTGAAATTTTTGTACAGAATAACAGGTCCTATAATTCCATAAAAAAAACACATCTGGTTAATGTTCATTACATTACATTACATTTACGTCGTGTCCAATTGGTGGCTAAAAACCACTCTTGGACGTGTCAACATATTTGTGTTTTAAGTAGTAAGTGTCATTACTTCTTTAATCTTTACGTTACATACATATATTAATTTAAAAAAATATATAGTATCTAAGAAACTTTGGAACCTACTAAAAGTTATTCGTCGTAGAATCGTATTACAAAACAAATTAAAGAATAGTCAATGGCTACCTACTTAACACACAATAATTAAAATAGTCAGTTAAAAAGTTGAATAATCAAAGCAGAAGCTTTTAACAATTGAAATAGTCAATAAGTCAAATATATACGTACTAAAAACTGTACATAGTAACATCCAAAGTAGTAAGTAATTTGTTAAATAATCAAACTAAAGCTAAATCTTGAATTTAAATACTAGAAGTACATATATAATTATCATTCAAATTGGTACAATATTCATACGAACTAAAGCATCGCCAAGCTCTACTGAAGTGTGTGACAGTGCGCAGTGTTTTATGAGCGTAATTAGCGTAATGCACGTCAGCATCGTTTATTGCGTGACACTCTGACAAGAAATAGACGTGTCTGGCAAGGCTTTCGGAAATCGAAACCAGATGTTATCCTAAGCTATCATGATAATGTTAAGTATCATATGACCAATTTTCTCGTCTGCAAAAAATAAGACCACTAATTTGTTAGTTTTTTCAGGTGCCAGACACGTTTGTCATACCTATAGATCAGCTACTTTATTTTTTCTAGTCAATGCTGCATTCGACTTGACAATAAAACGATTTTCATTAGTGCTAAAAACAATGCAGCACATTTGTATTTTCAAAAGCATTTTCCAGCTCAACGCACCGGAAAACCCCCCTACAAAATTCATGTCCGCTACTTAGAATTAGTCACTGAATAATGCCATCGACGTATGGTGACTGGGAAAATCAGTACCGAAAAAAATCACGAGCTCCCCAATTATAATCACCTTTATACGTCTTAATATTATACACACATGCACAATTATACCCTTACACGTACAGACATAAATATATTTAAAAAATAACATGTTTAATGTCAATATAATGCTCGATATATACAGAGTGATTTTAATTAATCGGCATCCTTCAAGGTAGTGAATCAGTACAAGCAACTAAGCAACTTTTGATTAAAAAAATGGGAAAATATGTTTTTTTTTCTGAAGATGTTTTTTTTATGTTTTTTTTTATTTATTTGAAAATTTAAAGAAGTTGATTGGTAAATAAAACTCTGACTAGCGTTTAAGTGCGCTGCGCCATCTATCGGTATTTAAAATATTACTAATAAATATTATTAGGGTTTTTTTACCTACCGCTAGATAGCGCATCGCGCTCAGCGCTTTTTTACCATTTTGCAATTAAAAAAAAACATTGCTAATAAAAAAAAACTTTTATATTTTATTTTCTTTTCTCACAATTTTTTATCAAAAGTTATTGAGTTGCTCGTCCTGATTCACCCCTTTCAAGGATGCCAGTTAATTAAAACTCATTCTGTATGTATAATAATATATTGAAACTTTGTTGGCTTTAATTTTGTATTTTTTTTATTTATTTTATTTATTTAGTCATCACATCTAGTAAACAATTAATGTCATATTTGTAAGTAAGATGTTAGCAAGAAATTGCTGCCACATTATTTTTAATGTGTGACACAGTCGCCTAACTAGGCCTAGGACTGTTCTAAGACAGACTTTTAATGACTATATTAAGTGTGCACTGGGCCCGATTGCGTTTCTTTGTGAACTAAAACTAAAATTAGTCCAAGCGAATGAGACAGAGCAATACGTAAGAGCGGAATATGAAACGAACGATCGTCGATAAATACTACCTGCCGAACTTATACTCGTCCGAATAAATTCGAGCATATTTCCTGCGGTGTAAGATTTGACCTTGGCGGGAAGTTTTAATGCGAAAAAGTGACAACCGGTCATCTCACACTCCGCTCTAGCGTATTGCCCTGTCTCGTTCACACGGACTAATTTCCGAGTTTAGTTCACGAAGAAACGCAATCGAGCCCACTGTCAACTTAAACTATAGTTAGTACTTATTTTTAAATCGACAAATATGAAACTACAAATATTTACGCATATAAAAATATAGATAGATACTCATATACATGTATAGATAATATATATATGCATATATGCACACATACACATACATATATGTATACGAAAATAATAATAAAACCAAAATAAATAAAAATTAAAACTAAATTATTATACATAGGTATATAAATCAATTACATATTGATATAACGCTTACATACCTATAATAGTCATTTAAAATTATCATGGTAAAAACTAAATACTAAGTACTAAATACTATCATTCAAAATACAACAGTCAGCATATTCCCTAAACCGTCCCTACCCACCTCCAACAACCAATCGGTCAGTGATTTTTAAAAGTGGATGTGTTCTCACTACTTTTAATTGCTTCGGGAAGATTGTTGTTAATGCTATAATTGTATGTCTTGTCCCGCTGTAGGCTTTAATAAAATACATGAAATGAAATGAAATATAAAAAAATATTCCCTGTCGATTACTACCAGTATATTGACCCCAGAAGCCCCATAGTTGATAAAGTAAAAACTGTGGGGTGACACATACGGCGCAAACAACGGGCCTCGTAAATTGCTATAGATCCAGCGAGGTGCGCCAAGTTTTCCCGTGATTCCTGAGGGAGACGAAATTCACCCCCATAAGGGGATTTCCCTCGTGAAAAAGCCACGTCAGTCGTATACTCGCGAAAAGAAATCGGGGGGTGTCCGTGCGAGACGCGACGACACGGACACAACTATATACTCGTATGTTTCGCGCGGCGTAATTGGCGATGTGTTAAAAGTGCCGAGTTTCACGATTTTCACTTAGATTTCTACAATCGTCGGAAAAAGCGGGATGAGGTCAGCGAATCTTCGATGAAAGACAAACTCGCCATTATTTAACTTCTCCAGCTGGGGAGTTAAAGAATGAGGGAAGAGCTCACGATAGAGGAACGCTATGCACGACATGTTTAAACAAGGATTACGTATATAACTCGGACGGTAGTATGTATGAATTAACATGATGTGTAACCGTGTTGGCGTGACGGTAGTTACCGTATCATAATGTTAAAACATCCATGTAGTAATGTTATCCATTACGTCGCGACCTTGAGCATATAGTAGTATACGTACGGTTATAGTTGGACACATGAATCATGTTCAAAACTACAGTATACTGTTATTTTCGCATTAACCGTAAGGAAAATGTTGATACATATTATCGAATAATGGAGTTTCAACAAAATTGCTTGTAATTCAACACAATTACGATTGAAACATCGTTATTCGGTATAAAACCGTAATAACAAAATGTAAGAATCAATCCAATATTTTTCTCATTGTGGCCTACCGAAATAATCGGGAATAAACTAATATAACACACTTCGGAAAAAACTAGTACCGGTAATCATACTAGTATGTAAACACTCGTCTTTAATTAACCTTAGTGCAGATTTACATTGAGGTTTACACAGATTACAGTTAGAGGCATCAGTGCTGGCGCGGAAAACTGATTCAAACTGCTTAGGCCTGACACACGATTTTTTGCCGAAAAATCTACGGTTAACTTCGTTTCTAGGCACGGCCGAAAAACGGACGGCGCTGCCGCCGTTTATGTGAACAAGCTCCCATAGTTATTCATACAACACTGACTTCCGCGCTTAGACACGACGAATTAACCGTAGATTTTCACGGCAAAAAAACTTAAGTGGACTCATGTCCACACAAGTTTTTTGCCGTATTTATATATAGGCTGATTACATCAAAGAAATGCCATAGTCTACCAAATAAAAAAATTACGTCTTTACGTACATAATATTAAAATAATAAGAGCTATGATTTCAAAATACTTTTGTTATTATATTATTATTTTATTTTAAAATAAGATAGGGCGTGTTTAGAACACCATCTATTGTGCACCGACATACTACCAGATGATGAACGCCGCCATATTGCACATAAGAGAAAATTAATGAATGTTGGGAACTGTGAGTGCCATCTACACGTTGTGTTTCATAGTAAAATAATAGCTGCCAAATCGTAGTACAGCATTAAGCAATCTAATACGCTATATAATGAATGCTCCTACTAATAATACTACTAATCGATGCTAAAGGTCGAATATCTATATACGAAGGTCCCACAATGTAACGGTGTGTTCTAGCTGACTGACGATTTTTCAGTCCAGAGATAGAACACGCATTTCTAAACTATACGACGCGATACACGGGTAATAATTTGTCGGCACTGAGCGATTTGGAATTAGGAGTTTGGTATAGGATTATACACACAAGTTACCTCAATTTGAAAACCCCATGGTTAGTATTCTATAGTTAAGCAACCACTGTGAACAGACACAAATACAACGCCATTAATATGCAACAAAGGTTAAACTGGAAAGTAAAATAGAATTGAATAACTTTATTGTGCTTAAAAAAATAAAAACATTACATAAAGAAGATTAGTTGTTTAAAAAAAATATAGTCAACCATTTGATAAACTATTTTTTTTATTGTAGTAGTTACAGTACACATAGAAGTGACAAAGTTAACATTTAAAATAAAGTAATACAAATATATGTGAATAAGATATGCTAGGGTTACAATATACCATTTTTACTATTTTTCCCAGGGAAGTAAAAAAGAGAGAATAAGGTAGTGACTGGAAAACGGGGATATTTTGCTAATGGCCGAGTGGTATATCTGAGAGTAAATTGTATCTTCAACATTTTTTGAAAGTGAGCAACAAATGTGCATGCCTGACAGAAGGTGGAAGCTGATTATGGAATCAGCTTCCAGCTTCCAGAATCGTTTATGGAAACGAGCAGAATGGACCATAAAAGAGTACGTATAAACCAGAAAAGTGATGTAACGAAATGGCGAGTGTGTTATCCCGTCAAACGTGTGTGTTATCCGTGTCAGTCCGTGTGTGAGTGTGTTATCCAGTAAATGTCAAACCATGAACGACGCTTCTCCATGTCGCAGGGATACTACGTACCTCCACAGAATTTTAAAAGTTAAATTTCCAGGTTAATATTATCAAAGTTCGGGCGGTTTCACAATGGTCGAGTGTCACGCGTCCGCGTGGAGCATTTTACAAAGGCAAAATTGAAAATTGCGGAGAGTCGGCGATCAATCACCGCCAATTGACGGCGCGGCTAAAAGGAACGACACGGAATTCAATGGACGGCGGCAGCCGATGGAGTGTGAAAATTATGCCCCCGAATCTGAACAAATTTTATTTCAATGATCGCCGCGCACCGCTTCGACTCTCGATTTCACGACTACGCCCACAGTCGCTCTCCTCCATTAGAAACGACCTTCCTGAATCTAAAATTGTACCTCTGAACACTCCTATTCACTCTTGGCGATGAGGTTCCCATTTTGAGTGGCGGTGGAACTACAGGAGCTCATTGTATGATATTAAGTAAGAAGCAGAATGGAAGAAGTAGAGTGGTTTTAAAGTGGTTTTAAAATGATATTTTCATAAATATATAAAACTTTATTTATATTCTAACAAATTTACAAATAAATAAACTATATATATACATAAATAAATTTGAAACCACAATAGATATCGGTTTTCCGTTTTCTGACTTCAATCACAATATCCGCAGGCATTTGTTATCAATGTTTCTTTTGAATATCTAGGCTACCCTTCAACATTAAATATAAATCGTAGGCAAGCGTAAGTAACTGTCAAAAACGTCGATTAACTTAAAAAAATCCTTTTTTTCTTCTTCATATTACTGTTCGTAAATACTATTATTGTTCGTAACCTGAACAATAATACTAAAAACGTATAGTTGTAATTAAATCTACATAAGATGGAATTTTTATGAATATGTAATACAATATATCTATTCCTACAAGTGATGACGTGAACACACTTGGCATGGACATAAAAATAATAAATTTTGTGGCATTGAAACAATATTTTTTTTTTATATACCATATAAAATGCCCACTTTATAGTAAAGTGTGATCCTTAAACTATTATATAATATACAATTATAAAAGTATGTCAATCGCTACATTGGTGAAAACCTTTTTTGATATGCCTATGTTCTACCATTTTCCATAGATGCACTATGGAAATGGTAGAACATAGGCGCAGAAAGGTTGCCAAAACGTACCGCCAAATGTAAGCGATTAGTCAAGTGTTCCTTTTCCAAAAATGTTTGGGAACCGCCGTCATAGACAGTACCATAGCGCTAGACGGATCACAGTATACAGACAGTAGCTTCTCTTATCATAATTGAAATCGAAGCGAGCGTCCTAAGGACTTGCCTATGACCGCCATATGGCCACTACTCCGCCGACGCAGTAGCAACCAGTAACGTTTAAGAAACTTGCCGACATCCATCCACGCGTAACTCTTTTGCTGAGACGTATCCCTCTGCTCACTTCCTTTGCACCCTATTCCCGCATCGCCCTGCCGCTTGAGAGTGCGCTTACTGTTCGGTAAACTGTGACCGGGTGCAATGACAATAGCGCTAGCCTTCGAAAAATATAGAGTGCCTTCCAATATATACTGTGTATTCGGGTTTTCTTAACCCTTTATTTTAAACGCTCCTTCTAATTAGTGTTCTTTCTTTTTGTTTCACAGGTAAGTGAATTTATTCACGGGAATTCTCAAAAAACAAACTCAGATGTTCCGATTTTAATTGTAAGTATTTCTTTTTCGTACTTTGCCTTCAGCTCTTGACCTGCCTAACCTCATCATTGAAACGTCCCCCAGCTCATTACGAAGCGGGGCTGGGCGTGTATGTCCCAAAAAGGGTTCGAAATTATCTCTTGTTCGTAGCAACCGGCATGCGTATTTAGTTATACATATAGGTCGCGACGACTTCCCGCGATTCATTTATAACAAGTTGCCTGGTGCTTAATTAATGCGGCAAACTCATCGCAACGTCTGCTTTTGTCTCAACTAAGTGTAAACTGTGCCATGGTAATTGTTCCCGTCGGGAATGTATTGTACTCGCATATAGTTTGCTACCATTTACGTGGAATACTAATAATTTACATAAATTGTCCTGCCTTAGCCATGTGGCTAGGCTCTAACTAAAAGTTTGTTAATCGTATAATGTAATAATTATAATAATGTATGTGATCAGTAATGCATGATACAGAGCATCGAGGGATGTCAATTATTACGGGCAAACCCGACGCTATAGCGACAACGGCTCTTCTGTATTCGATGGAGTGAACGTAAAGACTTTGCGAACATTACAATCCACAGTCAACCTACGCCAACTTGGACTCTACGGCTAAGAGTCCAACGCCTTACTGCGAGACACTGGGAAATGCACGCTTCGGGCCCATACTATCAAATTTCGTCGGATTTTACCATCATTCAGTCTGGTCACCGATTCGAGATCCTTGCGCGGCCTCTACCTGACCTTATCGGTAATTCAGTTCGAATTTATGGCGGACTGATGCGCTCTTTGCCCGTAAAGGTCACTCGGAATCGGGTGGATAACGGATCGTATCAATCAAGGATAGATGACGTCAGGTCGACAACTACTCCCGCTGCCTAGGAATCGTATGTTTCCAGACCCCCCCCGCCCTCCCCCTCGGTTATTCGCAGGAGTGCACAGTCGATTGGCTAACACGCCGCACGGTGCGAGGTGTTGTATACTAATGTAGGCTACTGAGTTTTGCCTTTTACGTGGGATTCGATAAGAATATGCACATCAATGGGTAGTCCAAGATTCGAGGGATTGCTGCTGTATCAGTAGTAACGTCTGGACTAATAAAGGAATTGAACTTGAACGTATGAGGATTTCATAAATTTGATCTATTCTTATTAGAACGCTGAAGTCTACCTACAGCAACATAGGGCACACCGAAATGATCGGCAATAGGAAAACGACAAACTTAAAATGGCTAAAGACCTGTTTTCTTTTTCCAACAACCCTACAGTAAAATCAATGTATTTTTACACAATGTATTTTACACAACAAAAAAGAAGTGTAATGTGTTTAGGATTCATCTATGTATGTTTACCGTTTCTTTATTCCGCTATAACTTCTAAACGGTCGAACCGATTTAGAAGTATCTTGTATTGTTAGAATCGTTATGTCATCCCAAGTGTCAGCGTGGTACCTTAACTGTCGAAATATCATGTAAATAGTTGTCTAAATGTCGAAATCTCTAAATGTCAATAAATTAACATAAATATATCGTATTTAGTGTCAAATGAAAGGTCGGATTGAGTACATTTCGAAAATATAAATGTGTCTATATGGATAAATACATAAACCATAAATATTTCATTAAAAAAACCGTAATAAAAATAATTATAAATACAGTAGTTCACTTTTTGTAACGGCAGTCGTGTTTGTTATTCCTTTTAATCTATTTACTTGTTGACTTTGCATTTTAACTGTTTAAACAGTAATTAAATTCCTAATTAGGGTTGTTAAAATCTCCTTTTTGTTCGCTTGTAGGTACAGCTTCTTTAGGGTCTCGAAATCGCCGACCGCGCAACTTTTCTTTATCCCGGGATTATAAAATAATCATTGAGACTAAAGTTAGGACTGAACGAAGGATGGTACGTCAATTTATGTTATTTTTCTCTCTCCGCCGTGTGATAACTCGCATTATCGTGGTGGTGGAGGTTATGCTACGATTCGGGTTACCCCTACGGAGTTAAGCTGTCATTTCTGACATAAACACAACTGTGTCGCAACTGCGATAGCCGTTCTCTGTTCTTCTAAGAGAATTGTGGTAGCATTCCTGATTTTGAGGCAAATTAAACGACCGTTTTTTTTATACACATGCGAGTACGAACACTTTCTTGACGAGACGATGACGGTGCTCATAAGAGCATTTGACATTATTCCATTAAAGGGTTGCAGAGTAAACCCGCTTTTACACGAGGCTACTTTTGCGTTTCAGTAATTTTATGCGCTATCCAATTGGAAACTAGGTTTCTAATGCCTAAGTTATGATGCAAAATCATTCGAATCACAGTCATATCAATGTCCAAAGTTCTCACATGCCAAATCTGCGCACATGCCACACGCATGTCTTATAGCTGCGACGTTTTCTTGTGTTAAGATAGTTTTGGTCGCCCTGTAAATGGTACGGTGCTTAATGCATGGGCCACACTACCGGGAAATGCCGGTAATTATCGCAATGATGGTCGTTGAACCTCGGTGTGGCCACCACTTATCGCGATAATTATACGACATTAACATTGCCGTGACGTTAGGCGATAGCTCGGGTGGCGGTACATCAAAGAGTTTAACGCGAGAATTAATGCGTTGAAGCGGCCACACTACGTTCTTCATTGTAAACCGTGAGCGCGACGGGATCGGTTTGTCTTCGGTAATGGATTGGACTTACGAGAAAGTCATTGTGTTTCTTGAAATTCTGAGAATCGTGCATCACAAAATGATGCTTGGCGACGAATAATGGAATTATTACCTTTTAAAACAACATTCGAAGATATTAAAAAGAAAAAGGAAACCCTAATGGGTTATTATAGAACCCATCTAAACAAATATAAACATCTTCTTTTTCTTTGTGTTTTTTTTTATTCATTCGGTTATGATAAAATATGTTCATACAATAAAAAAATACACTCATAAAATGCAGTGTAGCAGCGTCAACGTCCATCTTGTTTAAAATTCAAGAATCAATAACCGATCAAAAGCCAGCCTTGGCGCGCAAAAAAATGCGCAGCAACTTTCTGGTCGATTTTGTAGATAAATACTGACAATATCGTTTTTTCATAAATTTCCTCTTGTTATCTAGTAATTAATCCTGTTGGTCGTGTATATTAAATATTTTAAAGATATATACTCGTATAAGGGACGGGCGAACGACGCAAAATACCTCCGACGTCCGACGGGTTAACGCCAATTGTATTGCCAAGAGTTGTCGTTGACGTTGAACGTTCAAGTGTGGCCACTCAATTTAACGCGTTAATAATTAACGAAATATTTATCGCGATGATGGGCATTGACATTTTCCGTTAGTGTGGCCGCAGCAG
Organism: Micropterix aruncella; assembly: GCA_944548615.1. NCBI lineage: Eukaryota > Metazoa > Arthropoda > Insecta > Lepidoptera > Micropterigidae > Micropterix > Micropterix aruncella. The sequence goes on from OX155952.1 coordinate 8,846,285, forward strand.
CATAAGGGAGGCACGTCGACGTAGGAATTCTGAATACCAGCGACATATTGTTGTTACGCAACGTTGTCGACGTTCACTTAACAACGAGACACTACAAATAAAGCTTTTGTTGTATTTTGAAATATCTGACAGTGTCAGTTATTTTTTAATTAACCGATATAATTATTGCTTAAAGTGTATTATGGCCGCGCCTGATTACCAGCCTTTGGAGTTTTCGGAGCTCATTTTACTTTACCGCCCTACCAACCAACGAGAAGGTTAGCCCCCCCCCCCCCCCCTCGAGATGAATAGGACCATTTCCAGGCTGAAGTCTTTTTGAGGGTATGTCTGTATCTGTGTGTGTGTGTGTGTGTGTGTGTGTGTGTGTGTGTGTGTGTGTGTGTGTGTATACCTCCACGATAGCGCCCAAACGCATCATCCGATTGAGCTGAATTTTGGCATGCAGGCATCATTTGGTCATGGAAAAATTTGATAAAATTGTCGTTGAAATCGGTCTACCAAAGGGTGCGCTAGTCAATACTAGTCATATTTCAATCTCGAAATATTGCACATAGAGACTTGATATTAGTATCCAGATACCTTGTTGGACCGGATTTGATATTAGTATCCAACTCACGTTGTGAAATTTTAGCGACACAAATAATATTTAAAGTCCGCCATATTTAAGAAAATGCTGCACAAGTGTGGAAAAATACCTTTTTAAATACCACAAATATACTGCGAATTGGCGTTCAGGGAAGGTTGGGTTGGCGCGGGGGTGGAGTGGGGGGGCTTGTTTACTTACCGGGAAAGGGTGACACAACCGATTTTTTACTTAAGTTCTTGCCTATATTGCAGTGTCTACAAGATCGCGGTCGGATGGCTCATGTGAGTGCAGCCATTCATGGTAATGATATTTCCTCTGGGGCTATTTTGAAATGGATTTTAGATTTTGGTCTATCCGAGCTTATTTTACTTTGGTTTATCCGAGCTTATTTTACTATATACGGCGACGGTCAAGACGTCATTGAGTCTCTTTGAACAACCAAAGGTACCATCTACAACGGGCGAACGTTGTAGATGACAGCTCAGGATGTTTTAACGATATTGATCGTTCTGTCTCCCGTGAGGTGAGCGCAGAAGACTTGGAAAAAAAAACAATCCACAGTCTAGCTACACCACCTGCCCGTCAGAGGCCAACGCCTTACGACGACGCACCGGGAAAGGTAGCAGCGGGCAGCCTCGCCCCCTGACTACTGACTGGTTACAGCATCGAGGTCGCTTGCGCGGTCCTCTCCCTTTTGAAGCGGTGATACGTTGTCTACCGAATATATTGCGGACCACAGCATCCTTTGCCCGGCTTATTCACCCGGGAACGGGTGGCCGAACGGTCGTTTCAAGAGCAGTTGACATAAGGTTAACAACCACCCCCACTCTATAGGAAAGATTACTGTTCCCAGACTCCCCCGGCTGTTAGTCTTAGTGCACAATCGATTGGCTGACGCCGCACGGTGTGCAACCCGTCCAGGAGCGCCCGAAGGTTGACTCGGGAGACTGGATCGCAGGCCAGCATCCCACCCTGTCTCTCCCTTCTGCGTGGAGGCCGCCGGATGAGTGATGACCCGTGAGTATGACCGACCCTAAACGAATGGGTCTTCGTGGCCAAACTGCAACAAGGCCCATTAGCTCCCTGCCTCTCTAAACAAGAAAAAATCTCCAGATAACGCGACGAGTGCGTATATAAACGAAATGCGGGTGCTCCAGGTTAATATTACCGCCGAGCTTTGATGAGCCGGGCGAGGAGAAGGGGGGGGGGGGGACAATAAAGACATAGCGGGCGCCTGGGGAGGCAGAGTTGTTTATTCAGCCGGTGGCGCTTTTTCTACCAATTAGCGAGTACCAGCTTGTTGGGATACCGAATAAGAGAGAGTGGAGGCGAGGGTACATTTAATTTTATGAGCGTTCGCGTGGATTAAGCAAATAGTCGACCAAAAAGACCGCCGAATACAACTCGCTTAGCGAAAATGCCACAGTCGAAAAATACACAGATTATTCAGATGATCAATTGGCATAAAGAAGTGTATGTAAATCAATTGGCAAACAAAAGAAAAGAAAATCGATTAATTTTCCTATTTTGATCAAATCTCCCAAAGGAACATCACCTATTAGAATATATACAATGAAAATATCAAAAATTAATATACACGGCCTAGTATATAGTATATACAAACGAATATATATAGCACTAGCTGACCCGTGCCCACTTCGTTGGACGGTAAAACTTTTTACCTGTGATGAAATTATGAGTGTGGTTTGGTTAGTACTGAGTGCTATGATTTGTTTCCTCACTGCCAAAAGAAGGGTTATATTTTTACTGCATATGTATGTATTTTTTTGCATGCCAATTTTTTGCATGTCTATAATACCGTTATTTGTGAGTGTCTTCTTGTGAGTGTCTGATTTGTGAGCGTATTATCTCTTTAACTATTTATGCAGTAAAAGGGAAATTATATGCAGTAAAAGGGAAAAGTCTTTTGTTTTAAATACTAGAGACGGTAAATTTACTTATTTTGATAAGAATTCATAATTGTTGATAATATGACCAATAAACATGACCTAACGATTTCAATTATTTTTTAATATAAAATACTACTTTTTGTGACTTAAATATAAAAGGTAGACATATGCTGTCGCTGACTTTTTTGTAGGCATTATCAAGCTCTACAACTTTTCTCTAGAACTTAATCATATATCTCTCATCGTTAAAGCAGCGTTAGTTAAAACGTTTTCGTTCGACCGCTTATTCTCCGACTTACTTTGCAAATATGACTACCACGAAAAAGACTTCATTTTTCGGATTAATGTATAGCCTATGACACTCACAAATAACGTGGCTTTCTATTGGTAAAAGTATTTTCAAAATCGGTTCAGTAGATCCAGAGATTACTTCCTACAACGTAACAAACTTTACCTCTTTATAATATTAGTATAGATATACAAAAGACGGTGGCATAGCGGTTAGGTCGCCTAATCTTACATTATAAGGTTCCGATTTAGATTCCCGAGAGTAAATCCGCTACTCCGAAATTGAACCCGATAAATATCGCACCGACTAGCCAGTCCATTCCGAGGAGTCGGCTATTTTGAATCCACTTCTCCACGGCATCGAATAGTCATTCCGAGGAGCCGATTACTAGAGCCATGGTGCTCCTGAAATGACCCATCTCTCGCCCCTACGACCAGTAGCGTAGCTATGGAACCGTATCCGCCCGTACCCGGATAGATAGTTCGTCATGCCGGGCGACGCGAGCGGTTATTTGGCATAGTGGTTAGGTTGCCTGATCTTACATTGTAAGGTTCCGAATTAGATTCCCTGCTGGGCCACCATTTTCCGTTGGTATAAAATTAACGGAATTGCATTTTCAATTATGTCTATCAATTGCAATAACAAGACACACACATATTACACGCACACATACATATAAACATTTTATAGTAGGGTCGCTAGTAAGAGATTGTCGTATGATAATAAACGCGCCCATTGTGAAATAACATTAAAGAGTTGAAACAAAAAAAAAACTAAATTGCCGTTTTCAATTTAAAATTCGACGCCAAAGATAGAGATAGATAGATAGAGATTCTTTATTGCACATTTTAAGAAACAAAAACACACAAAAGGCGGACTAAAATACAATCCTTACAGCCAACCTATGTGGAAGTGTAAGAATTTAGGTGTCAAGAGATCAAAATTAACAAAGAAAATAAAAAAAACTAATTACATAACATAAATTAATCAACTAACAAAAATGCCATTTTTTAAATATAATTAGGATTTGGAATAATTCGCGAATAAAGGAGCGAAGGATAGGAGAGGATGGGATAAGACGTAGGATAACTAGGAATTTAGGGACATGAAATGCTTTTTCAGAGACACTTAAAAAGTAGAAACCGTTGGTGCGTTTCTGATATTTGACGGGAGCTGGTTCCATAGTCTAGCTGCGTGAACGGTGAAGGAATAAGTAAAAAAAGAAGAATTATTTGTGGGAATCGCAATTTTACTATCCTGACTGGAACGGAGTGGAAGACCATGACTTCCTAAGTGTAAGAGAAGGAAAGGATGACCATGACTTCAAAAGCATGTTGCCATTGCAAAAGCAACTCAAAAGAACGTTTAAAAAATAAAACAAAAAATATTAAAAAAAAAAACATAGTTTTGTAACGGAGCTTAAGTTCATTACATGCGATCAACAAATGCATCGATTTCCAGTGAAATCCACTGACACAATTCAGCTATTATTTTTACTCGTGCAGCATCATCTTGCGGTGTCGACTACAACGGGCGACCCCGTCACCACAGGACGTTTTAACGATTAGTCGTTCAATCGCCCTGCAGTGAGCGTAGAAGACTTTGGACAATACAATCCAACGTCTAGCTACGCCACAACCCGTAAGAGTCCAACGCCTTACCGCGAGTTAGCCAGGAATAAACCCGGCGGGCTCGAGATACTCGCGCCCTCACTTTCAATTGTGACCAGATTTCTCCGGTCTCTCGATTGGTTCCGAGTTCGAGGTCGCTTTCGCGGTCCTCTCCCTTACGAAGCGGTGAAACGGAGTATACTGAATCTATCGCGGACCAAGGCGTCCTTTGCCCGGCTCTGAACCGGGATCGGATGGCCAATGGTCAATTCAAGAGCAGTCGCCGTAAGGTAGGCAACCACCCCCGCTCTATAGGAAACAATACAGTTCCCAGACTCCCCCGACTGTTAGTCGGAGAGCACAATCGATTGGCTTGCGCCGCTCGGTGCGCAGACCGTCCAGGAGCGCCAGAGGTTTGATTCCCAGGGGAGACTGGTTGACCCAGTGTCCTACCCAGATTCGCACCCCGTGCGTGGAGGCCGTCGGATGGGTGTTGACCCGTGAGTGTGACCGACCCTGAACACATGGGTCATCGTGGCCACCTCATCATGGGCCCGTTAGTTCCCAGCAATTACTCGTGCAGCAATGAATCAGCACGATGAAACAATACTTTTACTCGGAATATTTCGGATTGCATCATTTCGCGGCCTATATAAACCAAAGTATCATTCCCCGAGTGATCACCTTCCCCCAAGGTTGCGACGGCACTCTCTCTCACGAGTTAGGTCAACGGGTCCGGCTCCTTCGTTTCCTTTCCTTACCTTCCCCAGTCACGAAGCATCAGTCTAATCCATATATCCTCGTAACCGCAGTCGCGCATCAATATACTCGCTTCAACGTAAACTGTTCGGGAAGCGTTATAACTGGCAATATCAAACTTTCAATCAATAAATACCTTCTACTTCATTCAAAACCGCCTTTCAATACGGAGATAGCTCGTAAGTTGATACCACCACCTCACACCGAACAATTTGGAGTCTTGTGAGGGGTGGTCCCTCACAGTTTTTACCAAGGTGAGAAAGACCCTAAAAATAACTCGTAATTTTTTTATGTAAACGAAATCCCCTCAGTAGAAATCGAGCAAATTAATTCTACATACATTATTTCTTCTAATGCTTATTGGTTCCTTGCAGGCGAAATACTGGATTTCCAACCGCCCAAAAAGCAATTTTCCATTAATATTAGGAGTCAAATAAACATGGGCGCTTGGCATATTGTAACAGCACCGTCCGCGTCGTAGCGCGTCATCATCGTCACCTCGTAGACTCGTAGATGCGTAGAGGCATAGTAAAATTACATCGGTAGGATATCTCGAGCCCGTTTTCGTAAGTACCTACGCTTCGTCGAACCACCAGGGTTGCCACACCAAATACACAATTAACAAGTTGTGATCCCATTAAAGCAGAAATGCAATTCTTTATAATTATTATGTACGTTTATGTATTTTTGGTTTATTTTTTTATTTATTTTATTTATTTCCTTAATTCAATTATAGATCAAGAGTCGGTTCCCAAAATTGTACTGTAACAGAATATATGAGTTAGTGCTGATTTTGTGTGATAGCATTCATCACGTTTTGCATGTGTTCAAAATACCTACATTTTAGTAAGTTAAATTAGGTACTTAACAAAAACGCATCTACCTACTTGCCTACGCACTTACATACCTATTCACCTACTTACCTACACATACACATACTTACCTACGCAAATGAACAATAAACCTTATCTCGTAAATGTAATTTCGTAACGTAAATGTAAAAACTCGTAAATGTAATTCCTGATATGGCATTACAGCCTGTACAGAAAACATTCCACTTTTGTATACTTAGCTGTCGCGCGACAGCCCTGACTGGCTAGCACCGAGGCGCCCGAGAATATATCTAGTGGCAACGTACATACAACAATCGCTTGTATGAGTGCGAAATCGGTGCGTTATGAAGATGTTATACTGTTCTTATTTTACTATGGTAGAGGTCACGATTACAAAACGCCCCGCACTTTTCACGATTACTTATAGGGAAAATACTGCCACGAAGCTATTATTAATTCATAGTTTATTTTCGTATTAATTATAAGCGTCATTATTTAACACCTAATGATAAATCAATATTTTATCAACTTACATTTACGCACAATATTACACCATTTATTATATTGCGTATTAGATTGATTAATGTCGTACGACGATTTGGCAACTAGGATTGTACTACCAAACGCAACGTGTAGATGGCACTCTTAGTGCCACAAAATTAATAATCTTCTATTATTATGTTCAATATGCGACTTTTGTTGTATAACATTATGGTGGCGCACTGTGTTAAAAAATAATATAATAACAAACGAGTTTTTAAATCATAGCCCTTATTATTATAATATTTACGGGAAAATGTCATTTTTAATTTGGTATACAGACTTCAATGGTAATAATTAAGCACCCTAAAGTTCAGATTTATTAATATATTTATTTAAGAATTAATTACTATAGAACATTGATTTGCTCACAAAAATAACAGGAACCGAATGGCAAAACCTTAACCTTTTGCTTATTTGATTCTGTCACCCAACTGGGACTAGCCCATTCTAGGGTGGAGAGGACTCTGATATTACAATCAATTATGTACAAGTTTTAGTAAAAAGCTGATAACACTAAATTGCCATAAAATGTGGTCTTCAAAATAAAAAATAATAATAATAAATATTAAAAGATAATATAATAAATAAAATGCAATTCCATTATATAATCGGAATTAAATATAATATAAAATTCGATTAAATAATATAAATAAAAATATATGTGAGAAAAGAAACAAACAGTCATTAATATTTATTATATGTTAAGTAATATATAATTTAATATAAAAATACCTAGTCAAAAAAAGTACAATTCATTGCCAAAATAATATATAACAAAGTCAAATATTTTTTGGTAGTTAGTTCATGTTTAAAAATTTGTTAATAATTTGTGCACCTAAGTTTTATTAAACTATTATTTCTAACACTTGATATATGGTTAGTCTGTCATGATTCGATAACCATTTCTTTAATTTATTTTTGAATTCCCTAAATGTCAAATTCATTTTTATTTCCATATTGATCAGATTGTAAAATCTCGGCGTAATGAAAGAATAATGTCTTTGTCCAAATGATGTGGATACTAATAGGTGGAATTCTATCTCTCCGTGTTATTTCTGTGGTGTAAATAACGATAGATGGCACTAGTAATTGGATGTTATTATTGTTATCGTTTCTTATATTATTGGATTTTTTTATAATCAATCAGTCCTTTATAAAAAAAAATATTCATTATAAATGCTATTGTAGATGGCCTAATGAATTTTTATTAGTTTGGCCGTCAATGCTATCAGCTCCACCTGCATTTCGCCGTCGCAGAAGGGTTGCCGAATGGTATAATGGAAGTGAGCAATCTAATACCATATATAATAAGTGATTACACTTACATAAAAAAACTGCAACGACGTAGAAAACATTGTCAATGAGAAAAGTTTTCAGACTCCACCAATGACTAACCGAACGAAGCAGATTATGGGATCTTCTCGGATAATCGTGGAAAACGCCGTTCACCTCTAAGTTTGCTAAGTGCCTCCTGACGTAATTTCCATGATGTACATCCCGGGGACCGTTAATATCCCTAGCTCGCGGAGAAAGTTCCCCGCGAAGGCGCCCAGAAGCACTCTACCTATTGTGCGCGCAGCCGGTTTTTATATGATTAGGATGCGACCACGGTCTGCCGATCCACCCCACAACTATAGGGTTGTCGACTACAGCGGGCGAGCCCGTCACCTCAGGAAGTTTTAACGATTATTCGTTCTCCCTGGAGTGAGCGTAGAAGACTTGGATAAAACAGTCCACTGTCTAGCTCCGTCACAAACCCGTAAGAGGCCAGCGCCTTAACCGCGAGATAGCCAGGAGTGCTACCCAGCGGGCTTACACTCACGCCCTTACTTCAAATTGTGACCAGATTACTCCAGTCTCTCGATTGGTTACGAGTTCGAGGTCGCTTTCGCGGCCCTCTCCCTTACGAAGCGGTGAAACGGTGTATACCGAATCTATCGCGGACCACGGCATCCTTTGCCCGGCTGTTCACCCAGGATCGGGTAGCCGATGGTCGTTTCAAGAGCAGTCGCCGTAAGGTCCGTAACCACCCCCGATCTATAGGAAACAGTACTGCTTCCAGACTCCCCCGACTGCTAGTCAGAGTTGGGGGCTAACGGGCCCATGATGAGGTGGCCACGATGACCCATGTGTTCAGGGTCGGTCACACTCACGGGTCAACACCCATCCGACGGCCTCCCCTCATGGGGTGCGAATCCTGGGTAGGACACTGGGTCAACCAGTCTCCCCTGGGAATCAAACCTCTGGCGCCCCTGGACGGTCTGCACACCGTGCGGCGCAAGCCAATCGATTGTGCTCTCCGACTAACAGTCGGAGAGCACAATCTGTGTCTGGGGAACTGTATTGTTCCCTACAGAGCGGGGGTGGTTGTCTACCTTACGGCGACTGCTCTTGAAATGACCATTGGCCATCCGATCCCGGTTCAGAGTCGGGCAAAGGACGCCTTGGTCCGCGATAGATTCGGTGCACTCCGTTTCACCGCTTCGTAAGGGAGAGGACCGCGCAAGCGACCTCGAACTCGGAACCAATCGAGAGACCGGAGAAATCTGGTCACAATTGGAAGTGAGGGCGCGAGTATCTCGAGCCCGCCGGGTTTATTCCTGGCTAACTCGCGGTAAGGCGTTGGACTCTCACGGGTTGTGACGTAGCTGGATGTAGAATTGTACTGTCCAAAGTCTTCTACGTTCACTGCAGGGCGACAGAACGACTAATCGTTAAAACGTCCTGTGGTGACGGGCTCGCCCGTTGTAGTCGACACCGCAAGATGCTAGTCAGAGTGCGCAATCGATTGGCTTATGCCGCACGGCGCGCAGACCGTCCAGGAGCGCCAGAAGGTTGTTTCCCAGGGGAAAGTAACCATAAGGCCAGAGTCCTACCCAGGCTCCCACTTCATGCGTGGAGGCCGTCGGATAGGTGTTGACCCGTGAGTGTGACCAACCCTGAACAGAATGGGTCTTCGTGGCCAACTCAGCAAGGGCCCATTTACTCCCCGACCCCACAATTCAACTACGTATGATAATGCATACATATTCGTAAAGTATCATTTACACATGCATAAATATTCGTAAAGTATCATTTTCTAACCGCCACTCTGTCAAGGAGCGGCACTAATCTAAAGGGTGCATAGCAGACACTACCAGTTTATCGCACAGGGCATCGATGTGTCAATTCCATCGTAGACCGCTATCGACAACGAAACCCAAAAACGTATTCGATATCACTGGCTGTAGTGGTAGATTATTGAAAATCAAATTTATTTTAGTGGAGCAAAATCCGCGAAGATTAGAATATATGAGATTAGTCTTCGTCAAGTTTAGAACAAGGCCATTCACAGAGAGCCAAAAGTTTAGGTCGCTCCAAAGACATTGCAGTTCCCTATCAGTTCCAGCAAATTATTCGCTGAAACAATTGCGGAAATTTCATATAGATAAACTGCAAGTTCGCCGGCTGTTTACTAGATTATTGTAATTATTGGACAAACAGGAGATAAAATGCTCTTCCACTGTACTACAAATAAAATACACGTTTTAGTCTTCGTTAGTTTTTTCGCTCTTGTATCGAGTTCGAGTTTATAACTTTTTACTCGGTATTCAGTGATTTTAAAAAATAGAGCATATTTTGTAAGGTAAGTATTTGTAGTTATCAATCTTTTTATTTTTTTTTATTTAGAAAAATCCATAATTAATGTTTACAATGTTGGCATTAAATTCAGGCATAGAATCGAACAGATATTTAATAATTGTTTGCGAAGCAAATATAGTATGGATCTGTTGGATTTTAGTCCACAGTCCGTTTTGGAGTAATAAATGTATTACAATTTATTACATAGGATACCTATTTTATACAATTACGTTAAAACGTTGACAATATAATTTAGAATATTTGAAGAAAGAAGAGACATAAAGTAATGTTAGTTTGTTAAATACTGATAAGGGATAATTTCCTACATATGCACTATAATAATATATTCTTATAATTCTGATATAAATATTTAGATTTAGAAATCTAAATGAACAATTTAATTTTTTCACAGGCTTGCTTGTGAAAGACTTCATTTTCTGGCCCATACGTTTTGCTGCTCTTCCCAATGCTAAAATGGCTGCCTTCAGGGCTGAGGAAGAGCGTGCAATTATAACTATATCATCAGCGTATCACCAGCCGGTCGCCACGCATCATCACTCTGCGTACCGCGCCCCGCACTCTGCGCTCTATTGGTCGTATTTGTATTAGTCCACGCGCAACAATTCCGGAAACATTGCAAAGCCGGTAGTGTTAATACCAGCGTTACTATTGCCTTTGCAAGAGCCAAATGAAAGAGCATCTTATGCATAACCGTCACTGCGTAACCGCTATTGAATGACCACCCTTGGTCTTTTTGTACTGTTACGAGGCATTTAACAATTTCCTTTGATAGTCTCGCCATATTTTTTAGTTTATTAGTATAGGAAGGTTTTTGATGGTACCGTAATGTATTACATTTTTTAAGAGCGCAAAATACAGTATATAAAGATCACAAACATATTTATTTAAACTCGATTGTAGTCAAAATCCATAACATAAACTGCATGGTGATTTTATAACTTTGGCGTTCTCTATTGCCTTCGCTTATGCACTGATTTTGCGAACTAAAGCCGGTTTTATTTCGGTAAATCGGCGCGAAAGCCAAGGCAATAGAGAACGCCAAAGTTATAAAATCACACTGCAGGTGGGAGTTTCCGTTATTTTTAGTAAGGCCTCTACAGAAACGTTTTAAAAATTCGCTATAATATTTTCGGTTCGAGTTTAGGGTTATTTTTACATAAGTATGCAATGAGCAACGCGTGGTAGAATAATACATTATCCCATTATTCAAACATATTAAAACTGACGAACCAGTAAACTGGAATGAGTTCTTTTTTAGAGGTCAGTTTCTCTAATAAACCATTCGTACGGGAAACATGAAAGTTTTCGCTGTCAGTAACAAACAGTTGACAATCTTTACTTCCATAGTCAGGTAATTAGCAATAGAAAGATATCAAAATAACGACAAAGTCAGTATGAAAGACGAGCATCTGGTTTGCTGAAGAATTGTTTCAAGGCAAACATAATATTCACACTGCATTGCACGACGATACCGATGACAATGATTTCCAAATGTTATAATCTCTCCTTGACACCTAATACTCTGCGATTATTCAAAGGAGTTCCATCATAGCGATAATTGAAGAACATTTATTTTACTTCTTTTGTTTATCAGGGAACATTCAGCTATTGTAATATGTCAGTCAGATTCGTACGAGCTATAATTAGGCTGTTAAAAATGATGGAATCACTTAGCGAATAGCGGACGCGTCGCGGTCGGTCGTCCGCGTGTAAAACCTTACAAATGGACCACCTCCTTGAGGCCTGTCAGTAGGCGAAGCGAGGTGAGAGACTGAGCAGATCTAGTGTAATGAAAAGCATAGACATGCTCTTCCAAACCAGCCATTAAAAACCCTGTCAACTGGAAGATCTAGCGGTGTAGACTTGCTATAGGATTTAATTAAACACCTGAATTGAATCGGCTTTAATTTTTCCTTATTTTGAGACATAGTAATAGATGGAAATGTTTCGTTACATCACTGGGATCGTTGCGGTATCTCTAGTCTAGACCATTCTAAACATGGAGACATTGCAGCAGTTTTGCCAAGAAATAAATTAAGAGTAAAGAATACCGTTTCGACCCCTATCGGCTAGGAGAATGTCCTCATCGATTGTGAGTTTAAAGTATGAGTATCAAGAGTGTCCTTACCGATTGTATGAGTCGTCGTTATTGACTATTATGCACGTATTTACCGTCTGGACTATCTGTTACATTTCGACGTATAGGGATCACGTATGGTACAGTCTTGTCTGGATGACTCAGACATTTCTCCCCGCAGTGGCCTCATTAATACTGGCGTTTTCACATTACAATGCGCTGGGATCCATTGCAATAAAGTTACTGGTTATAACATTACGTGTAATGGCGTTACATGTATTCGCTAATTTGACGATACGTGGCTTTCTTACTTAAACGGCATTTACGATTGCAACATTTACAATTACTAAGTGTATAATTATTTTTCTTAGTGTACCACAGACGATATGATGTCTCCTGCATAGTTACAAAGTACGAATGAATTATCGCTATGCAACTTTTGGTACAACCGAGTACGTTGATATTGTGATTATTAGAAGTACAGCCAATAATGTTATATAATGTTTTATAAGCAAAACATTAGTTTTGTTTTAAATCTCTGCCTATAACGCTACATATGTATACGTGCATTCCATCGAAATTTTGAGGTAATAGTTCATACGATTCAGCTAACATTAACTTAGTATACAAAGTGTGAGCGAGTCTATCAACCACTTGCTACGCTTTCGTGAAGTTCCACTTGTCATGTAGTATACTATTATGGGAAACAACAACACTTATTAAGGATATCTTTATCGTCCAAAAATGATCCATACGCACGACATATGTTCTAGGTCCGCGGCAGTCGTGTCGTTAATACTTTCATCACACGGCATATTTACGGGATATTTGTGTAAGAAAATACTTTGCGAATTCTACTACAGCAAGAACTTCAACAATTTCCTATAAATATATTCACCCACACAACACCAGATGAAAAACTAATTTCGTCCAACCTATTAAACCCTGCACGAGCAAATTTCAGAGGACTAGTCTGCACATAAAGCTTAATTTGTACAATCGCCTTCCTGAGCATTTCAAAAACACATTAACTGTACGTAGATGTATTCCAGAGGCTATCATTTATACCCAGTAAAATAAATCTTTATGCACTGAATGACATTAGGGGTTATCTGCACCACCCAGCCCATTAACCCGAAGAGATTTTACCATAATAAAATTACTTATTTTCTTATCTTTTGTTTGGATGTTCTCGCTCTCTCTAGACTCTTCGGAAGTATTTTTTTTTATTTCGTGCATGTGCAAGAGCTTATCTTTGCATTTCTTAACGCAATGCAAAGGGGACGGAGCGTTGGTGTTCACGCCCCGGTATTTGGTTCACCTGAGCTGCCCGCGACGATGCCGCTGAAATATGTCCTTCATTATCGCCTTCCTCGCTCCCCGGCGCGTCTCGTTTGTTCGCCGAGCGACCGCTCGTTTGACGGTTTGCGTCACCTTTAACGGCCTCTTCCGCGCCTCATTATCTCCTGTTATAAGAGACATCGACGGCCATGCAGCATTTATAGCGCGGTTATTAAAGGAACTCGCGCCTCCCAATGGTTAAGATAAATTTGAAGCTCCTAATAAATACGTGGAAATTACCCCACAAGGACATTTAGGTAACTGATTCAGTTCATGTGCGAAGAAGATATATTTAATTATAAAGATAAATTAAAGCTAACAACCAAGCAGTTTTATACTGACTAGCGTACGAGGTAAGTTACCAAGTACATATATTAAAGAGAATAAAAAATACGATTTATTTATTTATTTATTTATTTAATTATTGATTTAATTAATTCAAAAATAATTTAAAACAATTTTATCTTAGGAACTATGCACATAAATATTTTAAACATTGAATAAATAGCAGAAAAATGTATACATTGCAAAGTCCAGTGACAACGCCACCTAACTAGGCCGGGACCTGTTCTAAGGTGAACTATTGGAATTTGCCGTTACAAAAAGTGAACTATTGGAATTTTATATAACTCGGACCACAAACCGAGTTATATACGTAATCCTGGTTGAAACATGCTTATTTATATTACCGTTATACTACTGTGTCCAAAAAGTAAGATCAATTTTCAATTTAAATGGCGCGTATATGTCGAATCTCAGAAAAATATTTTTTTTCTAAAATGGTAGCTCTGGGACAGACATCTGTGTCAAATTTCACATCATACGGGTCACTGGTATTTGAGTTGCGCTTGGTTTTGTTCTACGCAAAAAGTATTTTTTTCGATTTTTACAATGTTTGATTTTGTTTAGCAAAGAAGTTGCATTAAATTTTAATTAAATTGCTTGTACAGAAATATTTAGGATGTTGCAGAGAGCCTTTGGTGAGCAGACTTTGTCGAAAAGAAATGTTTACAAGTGGTATTAACAGTTTAACCACTCGAAAGCCAGCCTTTGCGCGCAAAAAAACTGCGCCGCAACTTTTTGGTCGATTTGTGAATAAATACTGACAATATCGTTTTTTCATTAATTCCCTCTTGTTACCTAGTAATTAATCTTGCCAGTCGTATATATTATATATTTATATAATAAATGGGGGTCGGCCGAAGCGGATATGTCAAACGACGCAAAGTGCCTATTGGCACTGTTGGCGTCCGACGGGTTAAAGAAGGAGAACCGTCAACCTCTACCAATAAAAGTCTCGTCGAACAAATCAAAGATGTGATTCTTAAATATCGTCGAATAACAATTAGACACCTTGCTGATGTTGTTGGCGTTTCAAAAGAATCAGTCAACACTATTTGAAAACATATTTTTGGGCCTGAAGCGCGTCGAATCTCGATTGGTCCCAAAACACTCAATTTCTTTGAAATAGAGCGTCGTGCTAACATTTCTACGGATATGATTTCTGACCATCAATCGGTCATGAAAGACATTGTTACGGGAGACGAGACTTGGATCTATGCGTATGATCCAGAAACAACCGAATATCGTGCCAAAGGTGAGCCAAAACCGAAAATAACGCGCCAAAGGCGCTCAAAAATCAAGGTCTTGTTAACAGTTTTTTTCGATTGTCGTAGTGTTGTGCACTCGGAATTCCTTCCGCTGGGCCAAACTATTAATAAGGCATATTTGAGTGTTCTGCGTTTGGGTAAAGCTATTCGCTTGACGAGGTTAGAATTGTGGAAATACAACTCTTGACTTTTGCACCACGACAATTCGCTATTTCACACTGCCTTGGTTCTTCGAGTCGATTTCGTCATAAAATCGACCCATATCGTTCCACAACCACAGCATTCGTCTGATTTAGCACCGTGTGACTTTTGACTATTTCAAAACCTCAAAAGGCCGCTCCGCGGATACCGTTTTGTCTCTATTGAGGAGATACAAGCTGAATCGAAGAAAGCTCTAAAGGCCGTTCCGGAAAACGACTTTAACAACTGTTTCGACAATTTGAAAAACGTTGGCGTAAGTGTATTGTGTCCGTGGGGGATTACTTTAAGGGGGGGGGGGGGGCGAAATAGTTTAAAAGAATAAATAAAATAAAAAAAAATATATGAAAATTGCTCTTACTTTTTGGACACAATAGTATGTTTCTCAGTGTACCTTGAGTAAGGATTTTTTTTCAGTTTGTTAACTTCATCAGTTACTTGAATTAATTTACTACCTCGTTGGTTCGAAAATTGCCAAATCGTCGCATTAAAACGCTTTTTCCAATATCTATCTAAAACTTTTTCTTTCGTGCTATTGCACAATAAGAGATAAAACATTGATGCGCGGCTGAAATCAACTTCAGTGGGGTCTGGGCGTCCCGGAAGGCTCAAAGCGGATCGAGCCCAGGCTAGGCTGGCGCCTCCCCCCCCCCCCCTCTCCTCACCTCCCACCTCCCTCCCCCACACCGTCGCTTTCAGCGGGTCGTTGTTCCTGCGACCGAGTTGCCGCCAAAGCTCGCGTTTTTTTATTGTACTTGCATTTTTATGATTTACTAACGCGACGTCGTTAAATTTAAATATTGCCTAGGTGGTAATCAAACATTGATGATCGCATTATAATAAATTTTAACTATATATTTTGCTTATAACCTAAAAGATTACCTGCCCAACTCGGTCCTTTCTACGGTCAACTATTGTATCTGAGATTTTGGCCATTTTCGCTTTTATCATGGAAAAAGTCGCTATTCATTTTCGAGAACCAGCACACCGCACATACGTTATAATTGACAGGTCGGTGGGAAGGATGCTCAAACTATTGAACATTTCCCCACCAGAAAATAACATCTTCAGTGGTTCTCTGTGGCCTTTGACGAAGGAGTCGCCCCTTCGTCTTAAATTAGAGTTGGCAGTATTTTTAATGTTTAGGCTGATTTACATTTAGTCAGTTACTGACTTCAAATTCAAGATAAGTCAGTGCTGACCAGGTACTGCCATCGTGTAAATTTATTCTAAGTCAGAACAGCGCTTTCGCGTCAGTGCTAACTTCAATATTCTTGCTATATATTTTGAAGTCTACTTCTCATCCCGTCCCCCGCGCCAGCGGTGCTGACCTTGTCTACACGCCAAAGTCAGTGTCAGTCGCTGGCCCTGCGTGGTAGGGTGACGTCGTTTTTTAACACGCTTTTTATTAGGTCGACCTGTTTAACTATGTAATGGAATCTAAGGTAACTAATTTAGCCATCTTCCAAGGATCGTAGCGTCATGAAAATTGGCAGCTGTATGTATTATAGTTCTGATGACTACAATAATATGGTACTGTCGAACTGATCTGATGATGGAGTCGGAAGATATGAACTGGAACTCCATGATGGAACATCGTATCATAGCTGTGTTTGGACTTGTTAGAATAGTCTTGGAATGAACTTTGACCACGATTAGGTGTCAAGGTCTGATGATGTGGTTTTTACGTGCATTTATAAAAGCGTGTTTTTAGTGTTTTTTTAAACTATTAATTTATAAAATTTTAAGCAGCGGAAATGACTTTTTTTCGATACCTCTTCTAACCTTTCTGTCAACTCTTCTAACCGCAGATAGGAAAAAAACAACAAATAATTCAGTCGTATAAAATTATGCCGTTTTCGAGAACTTTTTTTCCCATTGACTATAATAACGTGCGTATATAATAATGAGCGCCCTCTCGGCCGGCGGACGAACCCGGTTAGGTTCCATTGCAACCACCTCGGGCGGCGCGGTTTATTTCTCGGCATAGGGCGGGATGAGCCAAGCGCCAGGAGATGGCGTTAATATTTGATTAAAATGTTTGGCGGAATTGAAATATTATTAGTGTAGCTTGTATATTCCAACCAAAATTTCCACAATTTGATCAGGGCCCAGCACCTGTGTACCTACCAAATTTCAAGTCTCTAAGCCAATATTTCGAAATTAAAATATAACTAGTCCCCTGGTGGACCGAATTCAACTACAACCTTTTGAACTCTTGCCATGACCAAATGATGCTTGCATGCCAAATTTCAGCTCAGTCGAGTTAAGCGTTTGGGCGCTATTGTGGTGGAATATGTATAGATGTCCAGGATTGACGTAGAAAGGATGCTGCTACTTATCCCAGAAATCCATCTTACACTTTTGAGGGTTTTATCGTGAGTCGGAGCCGGTCCCGAGAGCGGAGGAAGGAAAACACGATGAGTGCGCTTTGTGTGGTTTAATGGTCAGCTCTCCGAATCGAACTTTTGGTTCTCACTCAAGATTCAGCTCCTATTCAGAAGCCTCCGCGTGTGGAAGGCTACCCCGGGTAAGATTCTCGCGTCTCAGGTCTCACAGCTGGTGGATCCGTTTCTCCTGGTGGGATTGCCTCTCGGCGCGACTGGACGGTTTGTGCACCGTTCGGCGACGCCAATCGGTTATGCACTCTGACTAATTGCTAAAGGAGTCTGAAGACTATGAAAATACACTGTCTCCTAACAGCAGGGGTGGATGATGATCTTTCGTTAACCACTCTTGAAATTGCCATTAGGCTACCTGATCCTGAATTCAGAGCCGGGCAAAAATGCCTTTGGTCCGCGAAACATTCAAACCGAATCACCGCTGAACATACGGCAGGTATAGGTCGCGCAAGTGACTTCAGACCTGTGACCAGTCGGGAGGTTGGAGGTATCCTGATGGTTAATTCCAGACGGAGATATCATTACAAAACTGGTAGTCAGGGGGTGAGTCTGCCCGCTGGTCACCTTACCTAGTGCCACACCGTAAGGCGTTGGTCTCCGATGTACATGTTGGCATAGCTAGACAGCAGATTTGTATTGTCTCAACGTCTTCTACGCTCATACCACAGCTGACAGAACAGTCACATATCGTTATACCAGCCTGGGGTGACGGGTTCGCCCGTTGTAGTCGACAACGCCCTACTGTTGACAATATGCCATGTATAAACGCGCGAGCGCCCGATGCATCGTAGTACAATGCTGTACGTAGACTGTACAGTAAAGCAAATGAATCTACTTGACATACAAATGGTTAATGTCGCCACAAATACATATAGACACACAGCCAGACACACAAACATACGTCCATCTGGAAATAGTCCTAATCGTAATTGTCGTAATCGTAAAATCGATATTTCCGTTTTCATCTCGAAAAAAATATTGCCCGTTCACAATAATTTCCCTCCTCGTCTTTAAAATGTATTAATATTAAAAACATATAAATTAGTACTGAGTCTCGAGTCTAGCGTAATCAGGGACAGTGTATTCGTTAAATTCTCAAACATATTCTCAGCTGCGCTGGAGGCACTGCACCGCAGCGTTTCTTGCATAAGAAGCGACTTGGCAAGGATAAACAAAGAAGACACAAGTCGAGCGCCCGCCTGCCTGCACTTGACGCGTGGCGCTTAAGGATGCACGTAAAATAAATTAGTGGGAAGCGATGCTCCACATTAAATATACTGGGTGTACCGGCACTGGCGTCCTCATGGGTCTTATAAAGGGGATCTTCTTGCATACATGAGACGTTTGATTTCTCAAAAATACTTACAAATCGAGATGTGACGGTAGTTACCGTGTCGTAACTATTTCATTACGTCGCGACCTTGTTTTTTTTTATTTAATTTATTCAGAGAAAAAATACATTATTTTAAATATTAAAATCTCGCCAAACTGGTACACAGTTTGTTGGCGAGACAAGCTCTTATTTTTCTAGTCTTACACTTCTATCTAATTTTGTGATACAAAAAGACATTAATAATATAAAAAACAATGGACAGCAGTATTACTACTGGTCTACTACAGGATTAATTAGGCCAGTATTACTACAAGCTTAAATTATAGAAACGTGTAACAAATTTACTTATGACCACTAATTTCACTATAAACGTCCAACAGGTAGCTTTTTAATCTCTTTTTAAACATCTGTTTGCTCACGCTTACACAGTCTTCCTCAGATGCAATAGTATTAAAGATTCTTGGAATGAGGTACCTACTTTAACGTCCTTTCACCATAGTAGTTGTTCGCTCTTGGTTCTTCAAATATTTTACGGACCTTTTCTCTAACATTCCTATTGTACTGTATTGGTATTTTAAATTCTGAATTTCTAAAGTGCTCCATTGCTAGTAAGTATGTAATTTTTTCATGTAGGTATAGGTAATATATCGCATCGCTTAAACAACAAGTTATAGTTCTTTTTACATTGTAAAGTAAAGTAAAGTAAAGTAAAAGGTATTTATTTCCAATACAACCATACAATTGTGTAGGAATGACAGTAATTAATCTTAAATTAGTTACTCAATTTAGACAAGAGATGATATACAATATATAGTTTTAAACTTACCAATTTACAAAAACATAGACTATATGATAACAGTTTACAAGAAAACAATTAACGGTAAATAATATGTATTAGATTAAATGGGTAGATACGATGCTATGTATTTTCAAAATATTTTAAGAAGTCGTTATGGGCATACATGTAGATTTTAAGCAGATAGACTCGGATGGATCTCTTGAAAATATCGATGTTTTTAATTTCTTTTAATCTTTCGGGCAATTTATTGAAAAGTTTGAGGCCTAAGTATCGACTAGTCGCCTGGAACTTGGCAGTACGTGCTACGAACGGTTGGAGATACAGGGTTTTATTCCTGGTGTCATGCCGATGTACTTCCTCGTGGGATATGGCCGAGCTCTTATTGCAATAGAATTCGCAAAGAGCTTCTTGAGCAAAAATTGCATATACGGTCAATATCCCTAGTTTTTGGAAGTGTTCACGACATGACTGCCGTGGACCAATACCTACTATCGCACGTATGGCTCTTTTCTGGAGAGTGAATACACTGTTGATGTGTGCTGCATTACCCCATAAAAGAATACCATAGCGCAGGTGTGACTCAACTAGCGCGTAATAGGCCGATATTACTTCAGTTCTCTCCAAACAATTTCTGATGCGTAATAGAGCATAGCAGGCTGACGAAAGTTTTGACTTAACATGCTCTATATGTAGATTCCATGACATCTTTGCATCCAGATGTAGTCCGAGGAATTTAACTGATTCCGCAAGTTCAACCGGGTAGTTAACTTTTATAGATGATGTCTTGCTATTAAAATTTAAAATAACAGTTTTAGACATATTTAGAGACATCTTGTTCGCATTAAACCAATCATCAAGTTCACCAAGAGATGTATTGAGATTGGCAGTGAGCGTATTTATGTTGTCATTATTTATATTGTGTTAACACATTTTTATTTACTAAAAGTTTTATTATTCTACGTTGCAAATTAAATATTTTTTCTATATATGTGCGAAAAGTACGACCAAATGAAGTGAGAGCATAGGTCAGTACTGCATCAGCGAGGGCATGATATCGTTTCTAACATGACAGCATGTAGTAGTATACGTACGTTTATAGTCAGACACATGAATCATTTTGAAACTACACTTTACTGTTATTTCCATATTAACCGTAAGGAAAATTGTTTAACATATAATTGAGTAATGGTGTTTTTACAAAATTCCTTGTAATTCAACAAAATTACGATTGAAATATCGATATTCTGTATAAAACCGTAATAATAACACGGTAATGTAAAAATCAATCTAATATTTTTCTCAGTCCATCTGGCGTATAACCGGAGGGGTCTAAAAACGTATTTTTCCTAAATAGCAGGGGTAGTTGACGACCTGACGTCATCCATCTTTGAAACGATCCGTTGTCCACCCGATCCCGAGTGAACTTGACGGGCAAAGAGCGCCTCGGTCCGCGATAAATTCGAACTGAATTACTGCTTACGTCGGGTAGGACGGAGAAATCTGAATAAAACTGGTAGTGAGAGCCTGAGGTCATTCCGCTGGGTTCACTTCCCATTGGCTCGTGTTGGATTCTTACGGGCTTATTGATGTAGTTCGACGGTGGACTGTGTTGTCCCTAAGCCTCTGCGTTCACTCCATGGGAGAAATAATGATGTAATATCGTTATAATTTCCTGGGGTGGCCGGTTCGCCCGTAGTAGTTGACAACTCTCATGTGTTTAAGTATGCGCAGCTCACTTTTTACGACCCTTAAGCATACTTACTATCTGAGTCGTGTTAAATTAGCTTGCCATTGCTCTCTTTGTTCGGAGAGGCTTGGTGCGGGTAGGTGGCCGCTGCGCGGGCGGCGGTCGCGGATATTTATGAGGGATGATCGTGACGGCGGGTCGTTTCCGCTGCAAACTAATGCAGGCGAAAAAATGCCCTGAAAACGCGCGTCCGCATTGTTGGCACAGGCGGCCGGGTGCGCGAATGCCGTTTGCTGCACGCCATTCAATATGCATTCGGGAATCGGGAACCACTGGGAGTGCTCTACGCTTTACTCCCGCGGACAAACTTTCTCGTTTCTTTTGTGCCCCTCGCCCAATTTGGTGTCATTTTTATGGCATCGATGAATTGGCACCGAGCATCGTACAGGCGGCGAGAATGAACGTCCGTCATGCAAAACTCTCAATTAAAATTAATCAAATTTATCGAACGGTGAGACCAACTTGCCAAGGTTGCGGGTTGCAGAAAATGACAGCAAAGCAGTATTATTTTTTAAATAATATTACTAAAACACAATATTTATATACTATTTATTTGTACATTATTTTTGCACGACTGCCCAACAAAAAAAAAGAGTGTAATGTGTTCAGGGTTCATCTATGTATGTTTTCCGTTTCCTTATTTCACCGTAACTTATAAACGCTTGAACCGATTTAGAAGTGTGTGGTATTGTTACAATCGTTATGTCATCCTGAGTGTCATAGGGTACATTGACTGTCCAAATATCAAGTAAGTAGTTGTCTAAATATCCAAATGTCCAAATGTCAATAAATTATCGTGTTTAGTATCAATTAGTACATTCTATATTTCTCTATCATTTAGTACATATGGATATATACATAAACCACAAATATTATAAAAAACCGTAATAAAAATAATTATAAATACAATACTTCACTTTCTGTAAGGCAGTCGTGTTTTTTTTTGGTCTTTTTAATGTATTTACTTGTTATTTATTATGATTATTGTTAACCTTTTTAACTCTTCAATTTTACTTTGATTGTCCAGCGTATAATGATTAATAATAACTATTAGTGTAGGTATACATTCTTTGAAATTTATTATGTTCTTTTCTGTACATAGTTTTTTATATATGTTATATACCTTAGAACAGGCTAGCCTTTCTGCCTTAGATTATGCTAAAGCCTAGTTAGGTGACATAATAGATTTACTGGCAACAGTTGTTGGCATATCGTGTTATCAGTTTTTTGCTACTGGATTTTTTGTCTATGACATTTTAATTGTACATCTTGTTCATTTATTGTACTGTTCTGTACTTGAGATTATTGTGAATTACAAATTAAATTAAGCATCTATTATCCGTAAGAAAATAGAGTCTCTGGAAACCACATACCGACTGCAGATACTAGCACAAACGTATGAAATACTACCTTCTTGGAAAGCACCCGGTTGTGTGTGCAAATAAAGTATTAAAGCCCCCATATGGTGGGGTAAGTGCGGGTATCAAGCAACTTGTTTATCAGCCTCAACAATTTGATGAGTTTCGCAAGGGGTTCGTTTTATTTTAAACTTGCGTGTCTTTCTGTAATCGTACAGGCGACGAGAATGGACGTCCGTCCTGCAAAACTCGCCATGGAAAATCTCTATGACTTATCTTACGGTAAGACCATTTTGCCAAGGTTATGGATTGTAGAAGGAGACACCAAAGCAGTAGCTATTATCAATAAGAACATAGAGAATCACGGGAAACTACTTACTTACTCTGCAGATACTAGCACAAACGTGTGACATATAACAGACCTATAAACACCTCATAGTAGGGTTGGTTGTGAGAGATTGTCATATGACAATAAACCCGCCCAATGTGAAATTTCACAATAAAGATATTTGCAAAAATCTTTAAAGCATGTATGTTTCGACAACACGCAATTGTTGTATTCGTTATATCGACGAATCGTGCGATTGATCGAATAACAAAACCAACTTCGCACGCGCGTCTAAAATAAAAACCCCTATAATTTCTAAGGAAAGTAGAAAGTTAACCTCATATATGAATAAGTTACTAAGTTAGTTTTTCCGACCTTATCATCGCTACACTGGAGAGTGTTCATTTAAAACGAGCGAACCCGTAACCCCAGGAAGGTATAACGATATTGATCGTTCTTCCGACCTGGAGTGGACGTAGAGAAATTGGAAAGAAAACAGTCCACCTTATAGCTACGCTAGCACGCCCGTCAAGAGACCAACGGCTTACCAGGAGGCAACTGGGAAGTATAACCAGCGGGCCGACCTCACGTTCTCACTACCACATTTGGGCGGATTTCTGCGGCCTCTAGTCTGCCCTCTACCGGATGTTAGCTTTAATTCAGTTGTAATTTATCGCGGACCGTACGTTCGTGCTAATTTATCGCGTAGCGGCCTTTGCCTATTAATATAATACGGGATCGGGTGACCAACGAAACGTTTCAAAGGTAGCTGGCATCAGGTCGACAATCAACCCCGCTGCTTAAGAAAACGTACGCTTCCTCCGGTTATTAGTCAGGGTGCGCAGTCGATTAGCAACGCCGCACGATGCGGGTTGCGATGCGAAGCTGCCCGTCGTCGTGTAGATCTTGAGGTATTCTAAAATGTGGGCTTAGGAAAAAAAATAGGTCTTCGAGTGAAAGGTGTGCTCCACAAAAGACGTTTTCACGCAAACCATTATAGTAGTGTACTGATACTACTCACCCATTTATTTTTGCACGAAGTTATACCTTACTAGTAGTTAGACCTTAATATGAATTCTCCATTTTGCTTTATCCATTGGTGAAATTATGTGTAAATCTACGTTTCTTGTGGCTTTTCAGTCGCCATTAATGTGCGGGAAAGTTCGTCCGAGTCGGGTCGGACAGTTCATTCGCGGTATGCAAATGTGTCGCGTCACTGGGTGCGTTCGTTCCCCCGTGTGAAAGTTCTTCCGGTCAGTCGTGCGTTTCTTAGCCCAGCTCAATATTTATGACATAGTGACATCAACCCCTCCCCCCCCCCCCATACCGGCCGCCTGACGCCTGTTTCTCCGCGGCTGGGGCGACTGCTAGTATTGGGGAGGAAGGAGGGGGGGGGGGGGGGGGAAGGCAGCGCCAGCTATAAGGGTATACCGGTAGGCCAACGCAGTCGCCCGCCCACCCCGCCTCGTCGACCAAAGTGCCGACTGGCGTTGCCCACTATTACTATAACCATTGATTATATAGTATACTAGCTGTGCTCCTTGGTTTTACCCGCCGTTTAATTTAAAAGAAATCGGATTATTTATTAATAATTTAGAGTACCTACCTACTTCGGCATATACAATATTTTGACATATTATCTTGTGGTATTAGTATAATGTACTGTTTTTCGCCGCAACCTGGTTTAGTTAAGGCATGCACAACTGGAGCTGTCAATTAGAACGGACGAACCCGTCACCTCGGGAAGTTTTAATGATACAGTTCGGCTCTTCTCGGTAATGCTCGGTTCTCATCGGGCGGCCGCCCTTGGCCCCCGACCCACCGCGTCGCATCGCCCGCCCTCGCTAATACTTAGTTTTCGCTTAGCGTTCTATTTGCCCGGCGCCTGATAAATAGCCTATAACCTTCCTCAAGAATGCAATCAAATGCAAAAAATATTTTCCAAATCCGACTGGTAGTTCCAGAGATTAGCGCGTTTAAACAAACAAACTCTTCGGCTTTATTATTAGTATAGAATAGATTGTTCAACTTACTACGATATGGGAACCAGTATTTTGCTATGAATTGCAACGTGTAGATTTTATTTTATTTATTTATTTTATTTTATTTTATTTGGTACCCAAACAGAATATTGACAACACA
Organism: Micropterix aruncella; assembly: GCA_944548615.1. Lineage (NCBI taxonomy): Eukaryota > Metazoa > Arthropoda > Insecta > Lepidoptera > Micropterigidae > Micropterix > Micropterix aruncella. The sequence continues at coordinate 8,871,792 of OX155952.1, forward strand.
TACAGTGACATATATATACTACAGTTACATGACTACATCAATATCCTTTATATATGAGTACACAATTAGCACAATGCATGAACAATGGTTGAATTTAAAAAAAAATATGTATAAAAAAAGGAAAAAAAAAACAAAAAATACCAGAATTACAGTATTTTAAAGAGGGTCGCTTTGGACGAGCATAAACTATCATGAAATATATCGATGCGATTGTCAAGATGAAATTTGTTATACAGGCGACATATACGTGGGATTACGTTATTAACTCCGGTATAGTTTTTTGCTAAAGGTGTTTTAAATAAGTCTGGGTATCGAAGACTTCTTTTAGTAATGTTAATTGTATTTTTTCTATACAAGAGGTATCGATTTTATTATTTAAAATTTTGTACAGGAACACTAAATCTGCAACCTGCCGGCATTTTTCTAATGTGACAAATTTAAAAGCAGTCAGTCTTTCCTCGTAGCCAGTCAGATGATTCTTAAGGCCGCATTTAAATGATAGCATTCTCAGAAATTTCATTTGAATGGATTCGACTCTATTGGAGTACGTTTTAAAACATGGGTTCCATATCGAGGACCCAAATTCAAGATGAGAGCGCACTAGTGAGTTATAAAGCAGGATCATGCTGTTGTGATTTATGAAATTCTTAGTGATCCGCATGATCAACCCCAGCATCCTATTTGCTTTCTCGACTATGTTCTCAATGTGTATCTTGAAATTTAGGTTTGAGTCAAATGTTATTCCTAGGTCACGGGTGCTAGATACATTGCTTAGGTCGTGGCCATTTATAGAATAGTCGTATTTAACGTGACCCCTGTTCCTACAAAAGGACATCGAGTGACATTTACCATTAATACTCTAAGCATTTACCTATGTTGAGAGCCATTTTGTTTTCAGAACACCAAGTGAATAGCGAATCAAGGTCGTTTTGTATTTTATGGCAGTGAGATATGTTCATAATTTGATTATAAATTTTAACATCGTCCGCATACATTAAGAAATTACATTTTATTCCATTGGAAAGATCATTTATGAAAATTAAAAATTTAAAATTTAAAAAAAAAGAAAAAAAGAAAAAAAAGATGGCACACATAGTTTCTAAAATGTCCAATATGGTCACTGTCATACATTATGGAGGTGCACTGTGGATAACTCATAAAATCTTATTATTTTAATATTATTTATTACATAAAGATGTTATTTTTAATTCAGTATACAGGTTTCAATACGCAATAAATACGCACTTTAACCGCCTTACCTATACGAAGGTACCTAATACGTCTGCTATATTATCGCCCGATCGTAACAAACCGTATCACGTATATTCAAGTACAAAAAAAAACAAAACCCACAAAGCGTACTTTATAGGTCAAATTGTTCCTACGATTCTTAATACAAAAGGGTCATAAATGGGTCTATGATGTGAAAAAGAGTTCTGGTACATTGTAAACGAGTATTGTTATTAAGAAATCTAATGAGAAAACCCAACGATTTGTTTACCTACTTTTCGAATAATAACCCAAGAATAGGGCGGTTTATCTACAGATACACTAATTTGTTTATCTAGATCAGCGATTCCCATTTTACCCCCAAAGGGGTAATTTCTGGCAGTAAAGATACAGACAAGGATTGGATCAACGTTGTCACAAGATAAAATTATTAACAAAATCATCTTTATCACATCTAACTACCTACCTAATCACTAATCTTTGTGAAATCAATGGAGGAAGGAATATTTTCACATACTAAAATTGAAGCCAAAGGGCAACTCCTGTGACTTCGCGAAGACAACACACTGAAAATAGATTTCGAAAACACACAACTAGCAACATTTTGGCAGAAGATTGGTAGGCGAGTATCCATTATTTTTGGAAAAATCCATTATTATTGAAAATACTGATCTACGTGGATTTTCGACAATGGTGACAACTAAAACAACAAAGCAAGGAACCGAAGAAAAAAATGAAATAACATTTTTTTTTCGGTGATGATTGCTAATATCTAACCTGTTTTATGGGCAATAGCCTCAAAAAGTTTGGGAGCCGCTGATCTAGATACCTATCCTTATATAGCAACCTTGCTGTCCATTAATGGCGTTCTATCTTATATACAAATGCGATAGATGGCACTAATTGAATGTTATTATTGTTATCGCTTGTTGAATTTTTGGGTTTTTAATCAATCGATCCTGACTCACCAATAAAAACTAACCCTGTATATATCATATTTGTAATTTCCTGTTAGTATAATTCATTTATTTTGACAATCGTATTTATTTAAATCTATTCATTTTTGCAAATAAAATATTTTTTATTATAATAATATATTCAGTAACATCTAGTTAAAAGTAGGTAGATTGTTAAAAACTGATTTAGGCTCACCTCAAGTATTTAAAAAATACGTGTGGCACTCGGGGACTGCCGCGGTAAAGTTATTGCATAGCATTTTTAACAACTTATGCAATTATAATTATTTATTTATTTTATTTTTTCTGATATAAGATAACTGCGCTCTATCGGAAAACGTTAAAATTATTCCGAATCATTTGCGGCTGCGGTAGCAAATGATTCGGAATAATTTAAACGTCTTCCGATAGAGCGCGGCGCACGATTTTTTTTTTCGATAAAGCAAAAAAAACGGATTATTCGAAAAAAAAAACGTAGATAAAAAGATAGATAATTAAATTATCTTTAAAATGGTGCAGGTTTCATAATAATACGCCAGATAGTATTTGCGTTATAGTCGTTTTTGTGTTCGGTTAGACCTAATTTCACAAATTAATTACACTATGTAATATAAACAAAATCTAAAATATTCAAAGCTAGAAATATTAGCGAAATGTTCTTGTTTAACATATATTTTTTTCGAATCGTAAGCAGTACTGGTTTAGACGTAATTATCAGTTTAAAATCATTAATTTTCGTTAAGAAATTTCTTCATTCGGTCGCCGCGCTGGCCTAGTCCCGCGATAAAAGCTATGCAATAGCTTAAAAAAATAACATTTACATTGTCATACATTTACATTGATTACAAATTTGTTGTTTTTCTTTTAATTAAAAAAATCAAAATAGATTTAGTTTACCAAAAATCACGCAAAACCCACATTCTTATATGTATTAACCAATTCCTCCATTTACATCTTAAACGCATAAAAATTTAAACAACCCTTCCCATATTAAATTGAAGATAAGATCATCGCAGACTCGATAAGTAATCGTTGTTTTATTTATTTATTTTACATATACATTTAAATGCATGAGCACAACAGAAAATGAAATGACAATTTAGACAATGCCGTTGTATGCTTTCAAAGTTATATACACATCTGTCTGAGCCTAGGTTACATAGCGCACACATTAAACGCAAATGATTATCTTTTAATTGTGCTAAGCAAAGAGCAGCCGAGCCCGCCTTGCTAGGCACCCCTGTGTTAAGGCGAGCTCACTTCGGGAGTCGCACTAGAGTGCCATGGTTGCGTCAAGGAAAGATCTAAGATGACATTTTTTAAATTATTTTTATTCTAATGTATAATCATTATTATTATTATTGTTATTATTATTATTATTTTATTATTTTATTTCCTTTTTCAGTATTTTAACCAATTGTCTAAACCGCAGACTAAAATCTACAAGCGCGAATCCCCTCTTGCCGTATAGAGGTGACTGTCGCATCGTATTAATGTGTTATTATTAATAAAGAAACTTATTATGTTATATTGTAGTTATTAAGTTATATTGTATATTAGAAAGTTATTAAGTTATAAGTTATATTGTTATTAATAAATAAAGAAAAGTAAAGCAGTGTTTTGATGCCGGCTCTTTTTGTTTTCTACTGGCAACGCTGTGACTGCACAACCCCTAAGAGCTCATTCGCGTGGGGGTTGTCGCCCGCGCCAGACATTTCTTCGGTACGTGACGGCTGAACACTGTTTTTTACATTCATCCCTATCACGCGTTACTGAATTGTTTTGATATCAGAGTGTTAACATTTCTGTGAAACGTTGATTTTCAGACTAGTCGTGGGTGAAAACAATGTGAATTTTAAGACTGTGAAATAAATAGTGATTTCAGTGGAACGAATCAAAACCCAGATATATCGGTGAGTCTAGATTTATTTTACCGTTTTTTTTTATGATTTCGTATTTTTCCTTTTAGTTGATATATGAACGTTAGGGTATATATCCCAGTCGTATCGCCCGCGCTCCGACTTTGCCTTAGGCTGTTACCTTTCTATGAATTATTTAAACGGGACTTAGCGGTAGGTATAATGCGTATGTCTTTCGATACGAACAAAGGATTCGGCATGAAATGTAGCCAACAATGTTGCCACTCTAACTTTTTACGACTTGTAAAATGCACTTTGCGTCTCTATCGCATGTCTCCGAAGAGTAGTTAAACGGCCGTCTGGTTTGTTGACCCGTGCATTTAAATTTTTGCGAGGAAAGTCGCGTGGCTCTGACGGTGACAGTTACCGTGCACGAAAATTACTACGTGTTAGCTTTTATATATTTTTTTGCGAACATGGTCCGTATCTTCTTTCGTTTTAATAAAGGATAATGGGCATTTTCGTATGAAAGGTGTACTCAGAGGGTAACAACTAGGGACTTAACAAATAATTGTGCTTGTGTAAAGAAATAACTGAGTAATAATTTTCATGTCGATTTTATTAATTTAACTTTAATTTTTTACCATTTTATCGACTATTTTATTATTATGATTATTTTAAATTGCCTCCGGCAATAATTCATGGCAACTTAATTTCACGACAACTCAAACTGTAGTTTTGAATATCCAATACGACTATTAATTTATTAATTATGTGGTGTGACTCTTAGGAAACATTTAGTATCGATTTTCAAGTGTATTTTAATCTTGAACGGTTATCCAAAGTATTGTACCTAAGCAGCTATGTAAACGTTTTGAGGACAATAAACGCGATTTGATTGGAGTAATAATATCAAAGTTCAACTCGTGATTCCATAGCGTATTGGAATTATACACATTCGAAGTTTTGTACATGTGAATGATTTTGTGAAATACAATATTATTGAAATCTTGTTAACGTTACTGTCTTGAGGGGTTAACCCCTCAAGACAGTAACGTCCCGAATCGGGTACGATGTATTGTAGTCAATGTTCAGTAACGTCCCAAAACGGGTACGAGCGCAGCGCGACAAACCGCGCTCTCAACGAACTGAATTTCCACCAAAATCTCAGTGCAACCACCCGCTGTTAGATATGTGTGAAAAAGACGGATAAATTCTGTTTGTACGATTATTCAGTCGTGCTTTTCGCAGTCTAGAATCCCTAATATAATTGTTTGTATTCTGGGGGCACTTAGTCGAGTGCTGCCATTGCTCGGATCTGTGCTTATCTTCGGATATATGTATGAAAATAAATAAAACGAACTAATAGATTTAGTAAAGCATGTAATAACGTACACAAATGTGTTAACAATTTCTAGATAGGGTTTCGTATTTTGAGATAAAACGTCGATATCGCGGAATAAGTGAGTTTTTTTTCAGTTCTTCAATTTTCTAATAATTATTCATAATTATCTAATTGTTTTACAAAATGAGGTTTTAATGTTATATTTCAAATTTAAATGCGATCATTCTATAATTCTCATGATCCATCAAGTAGTTTCTTTCTTATGGTCGTTTTTCTAGTGCTATATTTTTGACTTTCAACTCTCAGAAATGACAGGTTACTGCCAAGATTTACACCCGCCGCTTGAGGGGTTAAACAGGGTTTATTATGTCTTTATTTGAATCAACAGTTTAACTAAAATCCAATTTAAAAGCAAAAATCAACCAATTCCAGTATGAAAGCCAGAAATTAAAAACGAAATCAAGTTAAAACAGAAAAAACTCGACACCCCAACGTAAAACGAAGGAATGATAACGGCCCAGGCGCACAATCTTACCTGCCACCCGTACACTGAGTATCTATAAAAATAATTATGTACTTTGTCTCTTTTATACGTAAACTTGATCAGACAACTCCAACCCTGAACAAAATAATGTCTACGGCCCAAGCGCAAAATCTTACCTGACACCTGCACACTGATATTCTATCTCTATCTTATTTATTAGCTGTTTCTCTTTCGTCCATAACTTATTTACTGCTCTAGCTTTCGGGATAAGATAAAAGTACTTACTTGGTACTGGCCAGTTATTTTTTTAAATAACAATTTATATTGTTGTAGCTTTGTAGTTTGTGATATTTTATAGATACATACCTACCTGGATTTTATATTTTTAGCCTGTATGTAAATAATTTAACAACTGTATTGTTTAAATGAAACGAAGTAAATAGAGTATTTGCTAAACAATGTGTAATAATCGAATAAAATATTTCCATTTTTTAACACTATAACTTACGTCAGCCACGTACTTCAGCTTAGCTGATATAGAATAAAATATTACACTTGTAATAAATAAGCTTTCGTTTAAAATATGTGAAAGAATAGCTGTCGTACTCTGCCGTTATATATATGCATAGAAATTGTAATATTGATATATACTGGGCCCGATTGCGTTTCGTAATTTTTTCTGCACCAAAACTACCTGTCGAAATTATAGCTATCCGAATAAATTGGAATATATTTCGTGCGGTCTTAGACTCATCTATTGGTTTTCGGTGTATAGTTTTAACTCGAAAAAGCGTCAACCATTAGTTTCGTATTCCTCTCTAATATATTGTCCTGTCTCGTTCGCACGAACTGATTTCCTATTTTAGTCACGAAGAAACACAATCGATCTTGCTAAGTAATTAATTAACCGCCCTAACTTTGGGTCACAATAAAAAAAATACATAAAAAATAGTTGTTTTTTTTTAGATTTCTTAATAACAATACTTGTTTATTAAGAAATCTAAAAAAAAAATATAAATATTATTATTGCCGAAGACCTACAATTCATGCTGGAGCAACTATATCACGCGTCCCTGCGAACGGGTCTTAAGATGAACATGGACAAGACAAAGGTTATGGCGAAAGCCGATCTCACACCGAATCCCATTTCATTGAATGGATAACCGCTGGAGCAGGTGCAGGAGTACACATACCTAGGACAGGTGATAAAGCTCGGCCGGGACTCGATGATGGCAGAGATAAAACGAAGAAAACAATTGGGATGGGCAGCCTTCGGGAAGCTGAGCTTCGTGCTGAAGTCCAGAATTCCCCAATCGCTCAAGACAAAGGTGTATAACCAGTCCGTGTTACCGGCTATGACGTATGCTTGTGAGACATGGACACTGACTGCTGGGATGATCCACAAGCTTAAGGTGGTGCAGCGTAACATGGAGCGAGTTATGCTTGGCATATCGTTGCGCGATCCAAAACGAGCTCATCAGACAGCGCACGAAGGTGGTCGACGTGGGTCAAAGAGTGGCCAAGCTGAAGTGGGCTTGGGCCGGCCACGTGGCCCGACGACACGACGAACGGTGGAGCAAGCGCGTTTTGGAGTAGAAGTGTGGGCAGACCACCGGCCCGATGGTCCGATGACATCAAGGAGACAGCTGGACCCGTCTGGATGAGGGAAACGGACAGTCGATCCGGGTGGAAAGTGATTGGAGAGGCATATGCCCAACGGTGGGCGAATGCGCGCTGATGAAGAAGAAGAAGAAGAATACTTGTTTATAATATACCAGACATTTTTTTTACGCAAGAGGCCTATTTATTACCCTTTTTATACGGGTGGCGCAAAAGTAATGTCATAATGTGAATTGGCTACCATTTTGTTAGAAATGAAAATAATACGCTGGGTTTTCATAAAAAGTTGATTCAAAGGTGTGAAATTGATGACATTATTTTTTTTTAATATATCGCTCAAATGGCCACCTCCCAAGTTGTTGCACAATTGTGCTCGTTTTAAGGCATTTTAAATTGGCTCCAAATTGGCGATTTCTTCTTTAATGTCAGATTTCAAGACTTGCAAGGTTGGTGGTTTGTTGTGGTAAACACGAGATTTCAAAAAGCCCCAAAGGAAAAAGTCTGGCGCCGTTAGATCTGGCTATCTGGTCGACCAGTTCAAATCTTCAAAACGAGAGATCACTCGACCCGAAAATTGTCTCAAAATCTCCATCGTTGCCCCAGCTGTGTGAGCGGTTGCCGTCCTGCTGGAACCCACAATGCTCGAGACCCAATTTAGCAACTTGCGGCAAAAAAAACTCGTTTAACGACTGCCTGTAATGCTCACTAGTTACGGTTACGATGGTGCCATCGGCGTCTTCAAATTTGACAAATAAGCAGTAACAATCAATCCACTTTCTTCAGGTGTATATCGCTCCATGGCTTGTTGACAACTAATTCTCTATCTGTCTACAACATAGATTTCAAAGTACAGTGCCATTTGATGCCATTTGCAAAAAATAAGACACATTCACATTATGAAATTACTTTTGCGCCAGTTTGTATTTGGAATTGTAGGAACAATTTGACGTATCACGTGCGCTTTGTGGGTTTCGTTTTTTTTTTTGTTTTCGTACTCGAGCGTTGTCAAACGTACGTGATACGGGTCGTTGCGTTCGGGCAATAATATAGCGGCCGTATCACGTACGTTCGTATAGGAAGGGCGGTTAATATACTAACTTGAAAGCTCATTACGCACTGTCCACTGAGTCGCGTAGACTCAGTCGACGGCGACTTTCACGTTGTATGATCTTAAATGGCACCTGCGACTTCCGTACGCACGTGGTCGCTGGTGAGTCGCCGCGATTTTCCAATAAGATATAGTATTTTCTTAAATATGGCTGAATAAAAAAATTTATAGCTTGTAGAAATATACCAACCAAATTTTCTTTATACGGTTTCGACCCAACGAAGCATATGTATAGGTACCGAATAGCGCGCCTTCTGATGGACCTATTTTAAAACCACAACCTTTTCAACTCTTGCCATGATCAAGTGATACCTGCATGCCAAATTTCAGCTCAATCGGATGAAGCGCTTGGGCGCTATCGTGGAGGAATACATACACACTGATAAACGCAGACACACATACTTCAATCTGAAAATAGTCTTAATGGTCTGGAGGGGGGTCAAAATGGATATTTCCGTCTTCATCCCAAAAAAAAAAAAAATTGGCGCGTTCACAACACTTTCCCTAACCGATGGTTGGCCGGGAAAGTAAAACATAAAATAAGTCCGACATCAAGACGAGACCCTAACGATGTACAGAGTAGCAACCTCTCGGGAATGTACACGGTATTTTACTTAGATACGAGGCGAGTAACATTTTGGCACTATAATGTCATAAAAGCGAAGAGAGGGGTACGAAATGCGGGGGCTGGCATGGAAACGTCGTTGATACGTAATGTTCGGCGGTGAATTGCCAAGGAGCTATCGGCCAATATTATCGCAAAGGTCAAAATAAAAGTTAATGGCGGCAGTCGTGTGCGTCGCGCCCGCTGGGGCTCACTGCCAATTTTTCGTGAAAGCCCCCATCGGATATTTACAAGTATGAACCTATAAACTGTAGCAACTGTTTCATGCGGGATCCACTTATTCCAAATTTGAGTTGAAGCGATTGGAAGCACAGCCATGACACGCGAAGACGTAGCTTAAATAGCGCCCCAGAATGTTTTACTTTTCTGGCTCTCGCAACTTTCGAGTCGAAAAGGGATAATTCCCATAGTGAATCGTTATGTCGCTTAAAGTACCTACATAATTATATTTCTAACTAGCTGTACCCGGTCACGCGTTGATGTGGCTCAGTCTGGTTAAATCGAGAAGAAAGAAAAGAGAAAGCATAAGTTTCTAATATGTTTAACCGTAAAATAAATATGCTAAAAACACGCGCGTATTCGAATGCAACGTTGTGTCAAAGTTTCAAAGCAATCGGTGAAGAACATTCGGAGATTTCAGATTTTAAGGAAACGAATATTTATGTACATTTTTATACAGATAGTGACAACCCTAACACAGACAAATGAAGAGTGCGGCGAGACAGTAGCGGCGGTGTCGAGAGACACAAAAGAGCCGAATAGGTGGTGTGTTGATTAAACTGTGAATTTATTAGATCCTTTAAGGACCATGGGACATATGTGTCCCATAACTTCAAAATAATTTTATAAATTATCGAATACGAATAATTATTTTTCCATGTTATTGAAACATCAGAAACTTACTGGCAAAAAAAAATGTTTTAAAATATACCGTTTTTTTAAAAAATATATCGCAAATAACCAACAATGATTTGAAATAAATAAATAAAATATTTATTGCGACTTTTTAAACCGTTTTTTTTCTTTTAATGCGTATTATTTCTTAGTTAAATAATAAAATAATCAAGTTTTGGAAAAAGTTGTAACTTTGCATATTTATGGACCACAGGACAAATAAGTCCCATCAATTTATACAAAATCTATTGAACCAATTTTCACAAAACTTCGCCCTTTAACAGTTTTATGTATCAAAAACTTCCATACTCAAAAACACATACAATGGGCCTTTGTTCTGTCAATTTACTGGGAATTAGGAAAAATAGAATGGACAATATAACGGCGAACTCAACCCTCAAAAGTGGGAACCGACGAGAATTTCCGTGGCATCCTAATGAATGAAAATCTCTTTATTGCACAATAAAAATAAGGTATAATGGCGGACTTATTGCTGCATTACAATATCTTCAAGTCAACCAACCTAATGACATGGCAATGACAAGAATTTTATTTATTTATTTAATGTGTGTACAAAATATGTAGTTACACTGTAACTGAATAAAGTAAAGAAATTGAACATTGAAGAACAACAGCTTAAGATCGACACAGCTCAAGTAACAAACGGCGCTATGCACAACGGGGCTTCTTATGCCTGTATCTAGATGCACAACTGTGGTGTAAAACATAATACATAGATACAAAATAGACATACATAGATACGAATTCCTTTTTTAATTATTCTCCCCATACTAAAATTTTTAGAAGTTATTCAATACGTACAGTAGCGAGCATAGAAATCTTTCCAGACTGAAAATATCAGTTTTTTTAAATAATGTTTTTATTGTGATTTCTTGATAGCTTTTCAGTCCAAATTATGAAGCAACACTGTTTAAATATGATATACAAAAAAAAGTGCCTATTAAGTGACCAAAATTTTTTTGCCCTAATTTTATAGTTAATTTGTAGATTTTAGATTTTTTCGCACAAAAATTAAAAATGCTCATATAATTTTAAAAACCACATATTTATTCAAAATAAAATTACATAGGTACATAACACTAACAATTATCAAAAACCAACAAAATCAGTACTTTGTTGTTCCTTCTTTATTTTTATTACTGCTTCAATACGTTTTTCCATGAATTTTACCAAATTTTGTATTAAGTATTGGGAAAAAAATTCAAACCACACTTTGTCGATGATGTTTTTAAGGTTTTCCTTTGACGAAGGCTTCAGTTTATTTATTTTGATTGCCATTTTATGCCACTAGTTCTCGATAGGGTTCAGGTCAGGACTATTTCCGGGCCAATCCAGTGTTGGAATTCCATGAATAGTGCATTTCAATTGACAGGATTTTTTTCAAAACTTCTGCATTCACAGTTCCTTTTATGAATGCTAATTGCCCCACTCCATAAAAGGAGAAACATCCCCAGACTATTTGTCCAGCAGGATGCTTCACTGTTGATCTAAGACACTCATCGCTTAAACGTTCTCCAAATCTTCGTCTCACGTATTGAATTCCATCCGAACCAAATATATTAAATTTACTCTCATCGGAGAAATTACCTCGTCGCCAAACGATTTAAGTCCGTTTTATATTTTTTAGCCCATTCTTAGCGGGCAATGCGCATTTTTTGGTCAGTAGTGGTTTTTTTTTGCAGTCCTTCTGGCGAAAAAGCCGCTCTCCCGGAGTCTTCGGCGTACGGTGTGAACACCCACTTCAGAACCACCAGCCTTTATAAACTCTGTCCTTATATCCACGGCACTTTTGAATCGATTCTGCAAACAGATTCGCTTCAGCGGTCGATCCTCAGCATGTGTTGTCTTTTTTTTTATTCCCAGTACTTTTTTTTCGTTCTAGACTTTCAGAACCTTTATTTTTTTATACAATCTAACACTGCCGTGTGACTGCATCCAATCTGAATTGCTATAGCTTTGTAACTCACTTTTTGCGTCGCCAAAGTTAAAATTGTATTTTTTTATCAAACACTGAATTGCCTAAATTTTGCCATAATTCACAAAAATATTAATACTTGATGTCAACACTTTGAAAGTCACAATAAAACTGGTCTTATTATTTGAGTAAGACCCTATTCAGGTAGAAAAAAAAATAAAGGGTGGGAGTAATTAGTTCTTAGAACTAATTTATACTTGCACTAGCCCTTTCTTAATAGGTGGAAAGATTTCAGTGCTCGCTACTGTAGGTATCCATTTTCTAGCAGCCAATTGTTTCTTTTTAAATTTAAGCCTATTAATAGCGGTATTTTTTCCACTTGTCGATGCTGTTAAATATTTTTGGCGCCATAAAATACTTTTGCTTTTGCGCAAAGGTAGTCTTTTCTAGGGCAACCAGATGTGGCCGCTCTTATTGCAAGAGCATGCTGACCTTTTTCCATATTCTGTAGGTCTTTTTGGAAGAAAACCGAGATTTGTTTCCTGTTTTGTTTTGTAAAACCTGTATTCAAACAGAAGTACAGACGAATAACGTGGATGTTTTGTCTAATAAATTTAGGTAAGAGTTTTGCCAGAAAAATTAGAGAAAATCCGGCTTATGCCCGCGGTAATCTGCTTAACTTTCAACTTACTAACTCACGCCAGGTTTTATATGAAATTTAAATCCCACATGAATATTCGCGTTCGTGAAGTTCGTACTTGTACGTTCGGAAAAGTCGTTGCAGCACGTTCGCCTGTGAGTCGCTCGCGCTCTCGTAAGCCCTGAAAGGCGCCGGATTTATACATGTAATTTCGCTGTCTAATGGCATTTGGAAAATAGTAACCTTCGGGCGGGGCGTTCCGCGTTTGTGTGTGTTTAAGTACGGTAGGTATACGTCTCATTTGATGGATGGGGACCAATGGAGTCGCAAGGGTTGCCGTTATTAAATTAAATATTAAATAACTTCGCCGATGCCGCGACGTGATTAAATTCATTACCCTAACCCTGAGTATTACGGCCGCCCATACTTAAATGTGGAGGCAGAGTTCAAATCTAGTTTTGGATCTTAAATTCATTTTAATTCAATTATTTGGAAAGCATACGGCCGTCTAATTCCATTGATTATATAGCGTGTTAGATTGCTCAACGTCGTACTACGATTTGGGAACCAGGGTTTTACTACGAAACACAACGTGTAGGTGTCACTCATAGTTGCAAAAATGAATAATCATCAATTATTATGTTCAATATGGTGACTTTTGTTATACATCAGTATGGCGGCCGGCGCACTGTAGATGGCGCTCTGAACGCGCCTATACGTTCTTTTTTTTCCCACAAAGCATATGCTTTTTCGTGGAACCCCCTTGTTGCCTCTCTCTCAATATTATTTCTGTGATGTAATCAGTTATTATTTTTATGATTGGTTAATTTATTAGGATTTTATAATCCACCAATCAGTCCTTTATAATAAAAACCATTCATTATCAATGTTTTTATAGATGGCCAAATAAATTGCTATTAGTTTGGCCGTCAATGCTATCAGCAGCATCTGCATTTCACCGGCGCAGAAGGATTGCCAAAAAATAATATGGAGTTGAGCAATCTAATACCATATATAATCTATTATATAATTTCGATCACGATTATATAATTTCGAAATAATAATATATTATTTGTGGAGGCTGTTCCGTGCTGTTTTATTTAGGAGTTATTAGCAGCATTGATGTTAAATCGGTTCTAATTAATATTAATAAGTAAATCTTCCCTGAAACCCAAAAATACATTCTGCTAGGCACTACTTCAACGACGTTTTTATTGATTTATTGTTTAGTTTTTATTGTGTGGTTTGAATTCCTCGTCGTCGTTGCATGTGCCGTGAATGTGTGGCAATTTATTTATGGCGATTTCTTTATGATTGGTACATATCCAAATAATATTAACCCCTCAGGCTCCGATTGGCCGATATCGGCCACAACTCGATTCAGCGTGACGGCCCCGTTTTAATTTTATTTTGATTTAATTTGTTTTATTTTATTATGTTTTATTATGCTAATATGTTTCATTTTAATTATGGGTACAGTGGTTTGGCAGTAATTAATGTTTTGGTGAGACAGTGTCGTAATTCAATTTTTTTACTAATTTTGATTAAAATTTTTTGGGACAGCAACTTGTCAATCGGCTGAGGGGCCAAGGCTTGAAGGGATTAAATTGAATAAGAGAAAAGATAGATTGTCGCGTGAAATTATCGGGAACGTACGTAAAATGGTAGAATTCTAGACAACTCCATGGATCTTGGTTCTACCGTCAACCACTTAGCCGCAAGAAATAGCAGTCTTTTTCAGATGTGTATTGACCTGCGTATTGACCACAGCTGCACTCCCAGCCTCACCTCCATGGGATACACGTCCTCCCGTCTTCTCAATGCGATTGCGGGCTTGCATTCTGTACTGCTGACGACCGTTTTAAAATTGTTTAAATAACAATAATTATTCTAGATTCAAAATTCAACTCTCACTGTGTACTGCTGACGACCGTTTTAAAATTGTTTAAATAACAATAATTATTCTAGATACAAAATTCAACTCTCACTGTGTGTACAACATCTTCTCTCCCTTAACTCCCCAAAAGTCTTTAAAGTCCTCTGTAAATTTATCTCGCTCAATCATAATTCCCTTTTGTGACTATTCCATAATGCCTCTTATGTAGTTGCCGTTGTCCCAACAGTGGTCATTGTACCCATACATGATATATTAGCTATGTACCCATATATCATGTACTAGTGTTTCCCTCATTGTAAGTTTTGTGTATGTTTGTTTCAGTGCTCTCCCACTAACAAAACAGTTCTTAATAAAAAATATTAAGTAACCACCTGGCAGAAATCACCCCGGGTTGGGGATAGCCAAAATAAAGATAAGAAGAAGAACTCTATAGATCAGCTAAATGTGTTTGATTTCGCCAGTCTACCGTGTAGAACTCCTTCCTGTGTAGAATCCTGTCAATTATCTAGAGTTGAGTCCCTATCTTCATTCAACCTAGTCGTTAAGCCCCGTTCATTGCTCTTCTCAATCTCCCTATGAATTCAACAGTTATACACATTATAATCGCCCTTATGTAAGCAAGGCATGCCCGCATGGCGAATACGTGAATGGCAATATTTGATGGCGCTCTGGATGGAGTGGCGCCGTGCTCCGCGGCTGAATGCCGAATGAGAGCTGGCGCCGTTTCTTATTGCGTCTAAATCAACCGAAAAGCCGGAATAAATTCAACCGCACCAGATAAGCACCCGCTCTGTGCGTTCCCAGGGGAGAGCAGGTACGAGGGACAATCAAATATATTCCCGGTTACATATTGAAGCAGCACATTCGTTAACAAAGTTAAACTCCGTGTTAGTTAAACGCACAACGATGTATAGAAGCGTAATGTTTTATAACAAGCTGCCACAAAACTTGAGAGATATTAATAATTATGTTGAGTTTAGAAAACGAATGAAACAATATTTGTTATCTAAATGTATGTACAATTTGAGTGAGTTTTAAGTTAGAGATTTCTGTGATTTTATTTTATTTTATTTTTGCATTTGAATTGTTTATTTCATGTCTGTATTTTCTACACCCTAAACGGGTTTTTTGAAAATAAATATGATTTGATTTGTTTTTTTATTTGAGTTTCTGTTACGCTTGTTTTGGATGTCAAATGAATTCTTGACATATGGCTTTTTCCAAAGTTTTAATTGTCACTTGTTCTGTAGCGTTTTTAAAAGAAAGGGCTCGGGCCCTGCTGGGTCGTTCAGTTTTTCTGAATTTAGAACGGCGGAACGCTTTCCTGTCATGCGCTCGTGCGGCAATTAAATTTTATTTTGTTGTTGTATTTTGGTAATTGTTGTTATTTCTCTAAATTTTCATTTGTCCGATTCTCTGGTGAGCTCAGTTTATTTTAATTGAGATCGGCGGAATGCTCTTCTGTCAGTCACTCGTGCGACGTTAATTTTAACGTTAATAACTTTAATTTTGTTGATAATTTGAAAATTGATGTTATTTCTCCGAAGATTCATTGAAAAAATATTAATTTCATCCTAGTGTGCCCACATCTCTGGTGTTACTATTTACACGGCAGCCCAACAAAAAAGTGGTGTTAAATGTTCAGGGTTCATCTATGTATTTTTTCCGTTTCTTTATTCTAGATTAGATTCTTTATTCTATAATCGTTATGTCATTCCGAGTGCCATATAGTACATTAACTGACCAAATATCAAGTAAGTAGTTGTCTAAATGTCCAAATGTCAATAAATTAACATAAATACATCGTATTTAATGTAGAATAATCTCATGTAATTGAAAATCTCCTATTAATAAAAATCAAAACGGACAATTTTCATTCTTCATTTTCGTTTTTTCGTCTTTCTTTCATGGCCTAAGGAATCATTTCTCAAATTTAAGGTACTCATTGCAGAAGCAAGCTATACCTATATGTATTTGATTTGCGTATTATCAAAAAAAACTGTTTCATGCTCCGAGGTATGCCCATAGCCTTTAAGTGACCTTTATATGAGCGATGCACCGACCAACCTTTTATGCGAAGTGGGATTGAATCATTCTAAGAATTGTTTATTAAACCCAACTTTAGATTTCCCTCATTGCAGACGCGAACCGAGAACTTTTTGAACGTCCCTTATGTATTCGCTCCGTATATAAGCCAACTTGCAGGGTGATTGAGAACGCGCACGTTCACTCTTAGATTAATTATCCGAATCGGGGGAAAGGCAAAGGACTGGCGTAAAGCCTAACTCTTATTGATGCTCGTTAACTTAATGACAGAGTTGGGTTTGGCTCTTATAATTTCAAGTGAAATCATGGTAGCATCCCCATAAGGAACGGTGTTTTGGTATGGAGCCCGTGCAAATTAAAATTCCTTTATGTTAGCCGCTTGTTTGCCTCTGGTTTTAAATGTATCTAAAGTGAGAAGAGATTGGTTGTAAATGTATCCAACGTTAAAATAGACTTGTTTGCTCCTGGTTGCAAATGTCTCCAAAGTCAAAACAGGGCGTTTGCCCCTGGTTGCAAATGTATCTAAAGTGAAAAGAAGTTTGTTTTATTCCTGGTTGCAAATGCATCCAAAGTGACTGTTTGCCCCTGCTTGCAAATGTATCCAAAGTGACTAGAGGCTTGTTTGCCCCTGCTTGCAAGTGTATCTATCCAAAGTGATTAGAGGCTGGTTTGCCCCAGGCTGCAAATGCATTCAAAGTAAAAACAGGTTTGTATTAGTGGTGAATAAAACAGGCGAATAAAAGACGCTTAGAGTTCTTGTACTTCAAATAGGTATATGGAACGTTAGCTTACGAGATAGGGATATCTAGAATATTGCTCGCTACGTTAAAGAGAAATCTGAGATCACCTTTCGCGCGTCGGCTCTCGATTGCGAGTAATCTGAAGTCGTATGAGAGGTTTTGACGTCGATACGTTTTACTAAACGTCGCCGCGTCGTTGAATACTCTCAAGACGATTTTTATAGGCAGCATTGCGAGGAGACCAGATCACAGACACAAATTAAAGGATGCTCCGAACATAACCAAAGTATATATTTTGAAAGTATTGATAATACTATCTTGCTCACGATATCAATATCGATATCTTGTAACACAAACGCGTTTTGAGAATCATTTCGACAAATTACTGGGCGGCGGCGTGCGACTTCTAAAATAGGTATATCCGATCCGCGACAAATTCGCTGCTTAACATGACGATAGTATTCGCCGAAATAATATTGGTTTTCACTTGTAATAGAAGAGCACATAATCGCATTTATCCGTTAACATGGTAGAACAAATAGAATTGCACGTTGAAGAATTCCAAATATGTTTTTGTTGTAAACCGCACCCTTTACTCGTGATTCATGTTGTTACTTAAAATGCATCCTTAACACGATTCGCTGATTAGATAAAGGTTATTAAAGAACAGTGTAAAAATTGTCATTTGCGTACTTAGATAAAAAAAACTCCACTCGTAAGTGGCGACTTGGGGCAAACGCCGCGTTCTAGCGTAAATAAACAAAAAATGCAGTCGAATTATGTAATTGTTATTAAGTGTGTTTAATGGCGTTTGCGTATATGTGCTGAGTGCAACGGTTGAAACTGTTTTTAACTCGATTAGGACAGGCGATTCTTCGGCCCATCATTGAGGTAGAGATGAGCAGTCATTGTTTCCTTTACGAAATTATTCAAGTTCCACGGGTCTTTATATTCGAAACAATGATACGGTTCGATTTTTAATAAATCTGCGATAATAGTAAATCAACAAATTATAAAACCTGTAATAGAACTTACTGCGATGTGCTAGGGTTTACATTCTTTTGACATTGCTCTGCTAAACTCGATATCTCTGAGACACATAAGTATTCAGAAGCTTTTGAAAATTATTTCACTTTAAAAATAATATTTATTTGGAGCGGTTTTGTTTCGGTGGTCCATTTAGATAACGGAATCCGGAGGACGGGACGTATATCCCTGTGTTACGAAGCGAAATTAAATAAAGTAAAAATTACATAGTAGCGCGTCGCGTCGTCTACGAAGATATTCTCCTGGCAAATTGACGTGGACGTCGACGCCGGCCCACAGTATGGCAGAGGTTAGACGATTTTCAAAATTGTTAAAGCCACTCATGATAGATAGACCCGCCTGCACAAACCTGCAATTCATTATTTTATATATCACATTAATATATATTGTCTAATTACGGAATATTGGTTAAAAAAAACAATACACTAACAAGCTTATTTATTCCTTATTAGGCACTTGCCTGTATTGATCCTTTGCTCCCGAGAAAAAAATTTGTATAGTTTACCAGTAAATCGTAAATTTTTAAGCAAAATATGAGTAAAAACTAAGGTGTTAGATATGTTTTTTTTGAATGGTTGCAAATAAAAGTGTGTGTTTACAAATATATATGTATTATAGAAAGTATATTTTTGTAAGTTAAAAATAAATACTTTATTTTTTATAATTCCTTAAAGTGTCATATGTTTCGTAACAATCACCCAAATGCATCCTCGGTTTTCCAGGACAAGTGTCACAATACTCACTGATCTACCACCTCCCACCTTTTACTGCCCTTTTCGAGCAGACCACACAGCCCCTCTTCGGACCTTTTCTTCATACATTTTTACTATGGCCTAAAATTATCCCAATAAAATAATGCGTATTCATTATTATAAAACAAAAAATGAAGCGAAACGCACAAACAATCAGTAGCAGGTACATAACTAAATGCAAATGATGAAGATATCTGCGAATGTCCCTACCCACATTTTATATACAATGCATGCTTTTAAATATTATTTTATTGTTCATGGCGCCACTGCGGCGCCTTGAGAGTGGAATTAATATTTTGTGTGTCGCCGTAGCAGCACCTATCGAGTGCAAATTGTTAAGATAGAGAAACAATGATAAAAGCCTAAATTAAATTAATATCAATTCTTTATTTAAGAAATAACACAGTATTACAGAGTAGGTGATTTATATTTTAATAAACTACGGATTAATAAAAAATAAAACAGATTACGAATTCAAAAAAATACAGAAATTACATTAGACTGCTTAATAAAACTAAAAACCTAAAATTTTACCGCTACATAAGAGTCTTGTATTTAGGGTGTATGTGTGTGAGAGAGTGTGTTGAGTGTGTAGGTGTGGAGTGTGAGCGTATACATTAGTAATAACTTATATAAAGTATAATAATAGCAAAATAGTCAATTTATTTTATTGGCTAGGGTTTGATTTACGGAGTATTCGTAAGTGCTTATGGAGTTATTAAAATTATCAATACCATTTAATTGGGTATTACATATAAAGCTCACATCAGCGTGTGAGTACTCCATTTATTGATGCATTCGTTTTAAAACGAGGCAATCGAAAAAGGTCAAATTGGCGCGTGGTTCTCGGGGGCGTTAATATTGATCTCGTCCACCAGGTCAGAGCAATCGAATATGCCGTTCATTACATTATAAAAGCACATGTAGTTAGTTGCATTCGGTGAAAACTATAACAATAGAGGCTACGCGCGATTTGGGGGCTCAAACGATTACAAGGCTCAAACGTGTTACAGCTTTCTGCCTCGATTACAATATTAGATGGAAACAAAATTAATATGTTTCGATGTCACACTGTGCGCTGCGACGCCCGCGCCGCGCCTCTGCAAAGTGAAAGCTTTTTACTCTCGTCATTGCCACGTCAGCAAGTTACAATTAACTAAGATGGCAACTCCAATTCCCTTCATTCAGAATGCGCTAGCTGCGAACGGAGGCGGGTGGAGACGCCCTGGTTTCATTTTAAGTTACATGGAGATTTAATTTAAGCTACTATGGAGATGTCTTTCAATAACACCTATCAGACATTCATAATCTATCAGATAACTTCTTCTGCTTCTTCTCGAAGTGCCTCTCCATTACTGGAGGTTGGCCGTTAGCTCTGATTACTTTTGTCGGTCTTGCGCCATCTGGAAAAGCTGTTCCGTACTGATGATCCCGGTCCACTCTCTGACATTGCACAACCACGACTTTTTCCTCCTTCCACGGCGTCGTTTACCCTCAATTTTGCCCATCAATATCAGTTGGAGCAACTGATATCTGTCATGCCGCAGCACGTGCTCCAGATATTCAATCTCGCGCTTTTTAACGGTGTGCAACAATTTTCGAGTCGTACCAGCACGCTGAAGCACTTTTTCGTCGCTAACTTTATGGGTCCAGCTTATACGGAGCATTCGACGGTAGCACCACATCTCAAAAGTTTCTAGCCGCCGTCTGGTGTCTTCTTTTATGGTCCACGCTTCGCTGCCGTACATAACCGGCCAGATTTAGCAATGCAGGATACTACCTCACTTTGGAACATCAGATAACTATTTATTTTATTTATTTATTTATTTATTAAAGAAAAGCACATTTTTTTATGGCAGTACATTGTAAGTTTAACAATATAGGCTTAAATGTAAATAATAGCAAAATAGAATTAGAATTAAAAAATATGTTAAAACGGGAAATAAACCCAGTCTAGGTTCAAATTCATAGGCTAACTTATTATGAGATGATCTTAGTATGATATCAAACATTCTAATTAGGGGACTAGCATTTTCCATTTTGATTTTTTTCGTTTAGCTTGAAATTTTTAGCATATAATATTCATTATTATATTATTATGACTATTTTATTTTCTCTCCGACAATCAATTGTATTTTGTATCTGTAGGACCGTATTATTCTGTATTTTATGACAACTTAATTGATAATTCTCACTTTAAAATGTTCCAAAATTAGGTAGTATTTTAATATCTTTTTTACTATCTTACTTATCATATCAAATACTTTATGATTGACTTCGTAGTTTAAGTATCTAATACGATTATTATAAATTATGTAGTGAGACTCTTCAGAAGCCTTTAGTATCGATTTTTAGAATTATGACATTATATCGATTCCGTGAGGCGCTGGTTTTGTTCTTTGGATTTTATACGCAAATTATTTAATATTATGTATCCACAGTAGTAATGTCTAAACAACTATATATATACGGCTTTGGAGACAATAAACTTGAGGTCATTTGATTTGATCGGAACAAATAAAAGTAGTCAGCTATATGTTGATTTTGGAGAACAGCCAAAAATCACAAAGTACCTAGTAGCGGAATCGGCAAGTCAGCTGTGTTCAAAGAATACTTCACCGCAGCAACTCCCGTGGGAGCTTCCGCCTGACCGCGGTTCCGATCAAGTGGTTGGATTTTCGCGCCGATTGCGTCACCTCTTATTCTTCCTTTTCCCTGATATGTTCAGCTGTCATTCACCTTTCATTTGTTTCAACATCGATTTGATCGAAAAGTTCCGCCGCAGTGTCATTAGATTCTTAAAGTTTTTGGAAGAGAGCCTTGCATTCTTCTACCAAACCTGTAAATATAGCGCCAATTTTGATAAAAATGATAAACTTCGAAAGTTTTTTATTTAATTTAAGTATCTTCAATTTTACGACTTTTTATATATCTTTATAGCGACTATTACGATCTTATATCGACTATTACATCATAGAAAAAAAACTTTTTGAGCATTTTTACTGAATTTCGTTCACAGATTTCTCGCTACACAGAACATATTGCGATATAAATGTTGAGTTTACATTATACCTTAGGTCTTTCCCTATTTATGGTGCCTAGTCAATATCCGATAACTCTATTTTTGATCATTTTCTACAGCTACATATAAAATAAATTAATAGTTTTAAAAAAACACTAAAAACACGCTTTTGGGCTATGATACGATATTCTCATACACACGGCTATGATACGATATTCCATCATGGAATGCCAGTCTCTATCTTCCGGCTTCGTCATCAGACCTTGAAACCTAAGCGTGGTCAAAGTTCATTCCAAGACTTTTCTAACAAATCCAAACACAGCTATGATACGAAGTTCCATCATGAAGTTCCAGTTCATATCTTCCGACTCCATCATCAGATCAGTTCGACAGTACCATATTATTGTATTGTCATAAGAACTACATACTGCTGCCAATTTTGATGACGCTACGATCCTTGGAAGATGGTTAAATTAGTTACCTTAGATTCCATTACATAGTTAGTTACATACAGGTCGACCTAATAAAAGCGTATTAAAAGAGGCTTTATCGTTTGAGGTAACTTTGATAAGTAATAAGCCATAAGCTCGTCTTTTTTTGTATCGGTCAAAACCTAAATAAAAAAAGAAAAATATTTGTTTGCTTTCGGTCAAACCCTGTCCAATAAATCGTTGATAGAATATTATAAGCCATAGTATATATTATAATAATTTTTAATAAATCGGCTCATGAACGGATAAAAGTTCATATTTCAAATTGCTTTGCACAATAATATTCCAATAATTCCATACTTAAGAAATAAAAAAAAAACACTCGCCTCTTTTAAATCTCTACTGAAATAGTAACATTGTGGACTAATCGGGGATTGAATAGACACTACGTGTGATTTTACTTATTGTAAAATCATTTTCCATGAAATATCAGCCTCACGGGAAGTTCATATTGCTTGTCAGTAAGTCTTAAATCCAAACTCAAAGCACGCCATTGCTCGTAGCTTATATCGGGATTTACCTGGCACCCCAATCCCGGCTTTATTACAATAGATGCGATGCGATACATACTCATAATAAGTATGAGGTTCTATGAGGGAGGTATGAGGTATGTGGGAGGATTAGGCGCATTAGGCTATGGATTTTTACGCCGATGACGTCTTCTCTTATTCGTCCTTTTCCCTGATTTGTTCAGCTGGCATTCACCTTTCACTTGTAACAACATATACTATATTTGATCGAAAAGTTCTGCCGCAATGTTACTAGATTCGTTGACTTTTGGAAGAGAGTCTCGCATTTTACTACCAAACCTGTAAATAGAGCGCCTCTTTACGCCTCATGGAATTCTATGCTAAGATTGGGTTAGATCAGTGGTTCCCAATTATTTTTTCCCGAGTAGTCCTTTGAAAAAGAACACAAACATGCGTACCTCTTGCAGTCAAAATGATAAATAAAATAGATAGTTTCTCGTCATTTATTAACATTAAAAACCTAATGTCAATTAATGGAATTATTATTATTCCAATATTTATTCTTGTTATTATTATTCAATAATAAATCTAATTATACTGTTAGCGTCCGTAGCCACGTTGACACCGGTTTCTCCTTGTTAGATGGGTGAATTAACTTAATTACATGTTATGCTGTTTCATAAGACAAATGTGCAAGTCTGTTCTTAATCACGTTGCTTTTTGGGCATCTTCGACCTGAAGTCAATGACCAAGTTTGGGTTTTATATTTGTTATTGCCGAAAATCCGCTCTCACAACGATAAGTCGTGCCAAATGCTAGTGTTTTTAAATGCTGCTTTGATAGCGTGATACACGCCCTTTAGGACAACCCCAAAATTAGTCAGCGATTGCTCTGTTAAACAACTCCTTAGTCTGCTGTTGCATACGATATCTTTTAATTCCTCTCGGTCGGAGATGGGTAAATGGTTCAAGGAATGGTTGGCGGAAAGGATCCATGAAAAGGTTCCAGGGGACCCAGTTTCATTGCGAAAATATTTCTGGAAAATAGTTGCGTAACTCTATCTATAGATTTTGCAAGTGCCATCTTATGGCCGATTCTATATATACCATCAATGATGAAAAAGTCGTATCCAAATATAGTTTTAGATTTGCAAACTCGTCATATTTGCATATACCATGAACTATGTACAGAGATACATTTTGTTATGGTTAATTCAATTTTATCCTACATATGATTTTATCCTGGACTTATCCCCAATTTAACTCATTTAATGCGGTGAAAATATCTGACAATTACTAATAATGTTAGTCAATAGCTTGCCGCGCGTACCCCCTCAAGCAACCCCGCGTACCTCTGGGGATACGCGTACCACTTATTGGGAAACACTGGGCATATAATTATATATAATTATTATAGATAATTATCATCTAAATTATTGTTAATATACCTAATATCATTGAATTGGTTGTATATTATAAACAATAGATATATTACATTCATATTCCATACATCGATTCATGAATAGATAAACATTCATATTTCAAGTTGCTTAAGAGATTATAAAACACTTACATTTTCAAATTGCTTTACTGAAAATTGATTTATCGAGTATTGACCAGATACCACAGATAGTATAGCAAAATCATTTGCAACAGAATATCAGCACCGCGGTAAGTGCATTTTGCTTGTCACTAAGGCTTAAATCCAGACTCAATGCACGCCGTAGCTTATATCGAGATTTACCTGGCAGCCCCAATCCCGGTTTAATTACAGTAGATGCGACGCGATACACACTTCCGTAATAAGTATGAGGCGCTATGAGGGAGGTACGAGGGAGGAGTAGGCGCTTTAGGCGGCGCGGGTGCATTTATCCGGTGCCGTTTGCGGGAGGTTTTCATCAGTGGCCAGGCGCAAAAGCAATTACGGGCGCGGCGCGGCGCGATGGGACGTCGCCGCCGCCGTCGCCGCGTCGCGTCGCGTTCGCGTCGGATGCTGCTCGCCGCTCGCCCGTCAGGGTCGACTCATTCCGGGACGACCACGCCCATCCCCTCTATCTACCTTTGCCGGCACTGCCTCTCTACATTAGTAACAAGTACCTACCTACATTGCGAGGGTACCTTACACTAAGCAAAATGTTACGATGAGTTCAGCCGTAGGGAGCAATAGGAATTCATCGAAAATTATGACGATTTCACCTAATTTCTAAATGATTCCACTTATAACTCTTAACCTCTTATACAGTTGAGTTTTTAATTAGTGGCATCCTTGAAGTGGGTGAATCAGTACGAGCAAATAAGCAACTTTTGTTATACATTATAAAAAAACCCAAAAAATAAATTTTCTCGAATATTTTTTTTATGTTAAATTTGAAAAACAAGACTGATGAAACTTTGACAAGCGTTGAGCGCGCTGCGCCATCTAGCAATAGGTACAATATCGCGAATAAACAATATTCGCGATATTTTACCTACCGCTAGATGGCGTAACGCGCTCAACTCTTTTTATACTATTTTTTAAAACTCTAAAATTAAAAGTTGCTTATTTGCTCGTACTGATTCACCGACTTCTGGGATGTCACTAATTAAAAAGTTACCCTATAGGTATAATATAATGTAAAGTTTACTTCTATATGTTATTAATCTATATTATTTTTTATTATAGCGAATTATACATACATATATTTTTTATTATAATTATAATTTGTGCGAAAAAATGTGAGAAGTTATGTCATTTCGCTTAAACTTGGGTATGCTCGCATAAGCATATGGATAGAGATATATTTTTCACTTATTCATATTTTTTGTAACTACTATATATCAATCTGTAATTAACTAAAATAAAATAAATAAATAAACAACACTATGATTCTTCTAATAACATGATGATTGCATTGTGAGTTTGTATGGTAATATTTTAACTTTATTTCTGCAAGCAATTTTAGTACATGTCTCCAACATTGCCCTATTCTTGAATATTCATTTTGCATATGTCATCCACAATACGAAACTTATAAAAGATGCATCGAAAGACTTAAAGAAATATTCTTGAAACATTTAGATATTTGTAATTTTCTTGTTTTTGACTCCTATCGGTAACTAATTGACTGTTATAAAATTGGCATTTGCGAAGAACGACGCCAACAGGCTGATATGACATTTCTATTTAAGATTATAATAATTTAATTGACAGTCTTACTTACTTCAGAACATTACTTTCGGGGTGCCATCACGACAAACAAGGTCTACAGTACTATTCATAGCTCCCCGTAATAATACTAGCAAACTCTTTCTAACATAATGACACGCTTGCAATCGCATTGCACTTGACGCGTTCAATTGACACGGTGCTTGAAAGATAAATATATTCTGCGTCCGGATTATTCACAACTCCAATTGAAATCTCCATAGTTTAAAACATATGAAATCATTCACTGCTCTGACCCACATTTTACAGCTGGCAACGTTCGTAAATTCTACGGTTTGCCAGTGTTCTCTTTTTAGCTTAATGGTAACCTAGGTGCATGTAGAGACAATTCAAGTTCGTGGACACGCTGGTGGGTTTATTAGTGTTGCCAACTTATATACTAAGCGATTAAACGAGGCGTTTACCGCTTAACATCAAAAATAAGAATTACCGGCATTGGTTGGCATTCGTCCGGGCGGGGTCTAAGAAGTCATTGCTCGAACACTGCTCCTCGAAGAGGGTCAAACCTGAAAAGGACTCTGTTTTCCCTATCACGGCAGGTAGATCAATTCCACCGGGGTATGACCTTCGAGCGCCGCTGGGCGGTTTGCGCATTGTGCAGCATCAACCAATTGAATGTGCACTTCGGCGAATAACCGTAAGGGTGGGAGGGATCTGGAAATGATTGTATACGTTTCCTAGGCAGCAGGGGTGGTTGTTGACCTGATGTCAGCTCTCTTAAAACGACTTGTTAACCACCCGATCCCGTGTGACATACAGGGAAAGGACGCCACGGTCCGCGATAAATTCGATCTGAATTACTGCTAACATGGAGGTCTCAACTACAAATCCGTCACCTCAGGAAGAATTCCCGTGAGGTGAACGTAGAAGACATTGGGACGAAAAGACCACTGTCTAGTTACGGCACTCGTCCTCGCAAGCGACCTCAAACCGGTGGCCAGTCGGGAGGCCGGAGAAATCTGGCCGAAACTGTAAGTAAGGGCGCGAGGTTGGTCCGTTGTTTGCACAACCGGTGTCTCGCGGTAAGGCTTTGGCTTCTTACGGGCTTGTTCGCGTAGTTCGACAGTGGAGAGTCTTGTGCCTAAGTCTCTACGTTCACCACGGTTGAAACAATGATTATATAAAGTTGTACCTTCCTGGGATGACGGGTTCGCCCGTGGTAGCTGACAGCTGTACGTAAACTCCAATCTGTACGCGAGGGCCGATTTTTCGCACTTTATACACGGTTCTTTTTGGGATCGGCTAATAAATTTAAATCTAAATCCGGCTCTTATGCATAGCAAACAACTTGTTATCAACAGAATTATATCCTAGTTATATTGTTACGAGTAACTTCCTAACACGGCGTTACATCCATCGTATCTCGGCCATCATAAATTTCAAATCTTCCGCGGGTCTCGTGATGAGTGATCGCGGACTAAGGATTTAAACCGGCCCCTTGTTAGTGTCGGCTTACGGGGTGCCATACGTGTTCCGCAATCTCTCCGGGCCCTATTTGCTGTTCTTGAAATTGCGACGTATATCATTTCGCAGTCGAGAGGTTTATCACCTACTTGGCCACTCGACGAAAGCCGGCATATATGTAGAGGCACGAACGTATCGTAAACCGCAGCCCTTCGCCACCTTAGCCATTATGAATGTTGCGGCAAGCTCGGATATTGTCCATACTAACCATGGATTTATTGATGGTTAACCTAATGGGATGGGTTGAATTATAATCGGTATAATATACATTAATATTCATTTATTTATTTATTACCTAAGAAAACATACATCATTGATTTAAACAATTTTACATATCGATGGCTTGATTTGCAAAAGTGCTAACTCCATTTGAGATAAATTTACAGTGGAGTGTTAAAACGTAATAAAATCTCTATTAATACCATTATAGAAGTTCCAAAAGTCCATTTGGTAGCTTTTGCTTTCTAAAGAGCTTCTTTAATTCTAGAGAGTTGTTTCATTTTTCGACCTAAGGATAAGGAAATTTGCCACATTAAAAAAAAGGTGTTTTGATGAAAAGTAGAGTAAGCACTTATGGAAATTAGGCTATCGAGATGTGATCGTAACAATAAATTTGAAGCCTTTATTTTGTTTTCAACGTTTTCCAATACATGCTTAGCAATTTTAATTGAATTTAACTTATCTGAAAGTGAAGGATCGGGAGGTGTAGGGATTGAAGAGGGATGGTCTGTATTTATATACACATAAATACACACATAAATACACATATAATTAAAATACATACTTAAATACGTCCATAAATAAAGGATTACATAAATAAATACATAAATAAATTATTGTAAAAAAAAACTATGTGTGCAATTCCTATGGTTTTTTTTAATTCTGTTATATTTATAAGCAGATTGATTGAATTAAATAATATCTATATTTTGAAATCTAGTATTATATTAGGACATAAGGCGATATATAATGGCATTTTGTGCATAATTCGTATTTGTTGCCATTCGAATGTTCGAGAAACTCTAATCGTTTTAGGTGGGTCGAAAATTACCAATTTTACATGAGGTATTTGCTGCAGATGCTATTCTTCAGGGTTTTATACGGGAAAACTAATCCCCCAACCGAGCAAATGTCTAAGTAAAGGTGGTAGCGTCTCAGTCTGCTATTAAATGACTGAAGTCCTAGGTATTGCCGAAAGTTAAGATGCCTCAAAAATCTCTTTATTACCCGCCTCAATTCTTATTTTGTAGGCGCTGTATTGAGGGTTTCAGATAGAAGACGCATATTCAAAAACATTACGGACGTAAGCACAACATAGCGGAAGAATAGGTTTAGAATTTGTAGAGGGCTTAGAGATCCTTGTGATGAAGTCTAAAGTTTCCATTGCTTTACTAACCATACTTTTATTGTGTTTTTTGAATGTTTTCCGTTTAATAGCACACCGATATCCATAATCTTTATAATAATAATGATTAGTAATATGTGCGGGAGCTATATAAAACGGAATGTTCATAATGTAAATACGTCATAATGGTTGGCCATCAACAATCTATAACTAACTGTTAAAACCTTGTCCTCATCTTAGACTCTTAATTTCCTTTCAATATCACGCGATGCCTGTCAATAATATCGTAAAATTGTTGAACTGGATGTTCATTATTTTCTCAGCGGCGTCATTCGCATCTTGAATGCTTGTTTGTTTGCTTCTACTCTTTATTAGGAAGTTTCACAATGGGCGGGTTTATTATCATACGACAATCTCTTACAACTAACCCAACTATGAAGTGTTTATATGCTTGTGGTGTACCATGTGTGTACGCGTGTGTCTTGTTATTGCATTCGATCAATTAAAATTCAATTCCATTAATTTTATCCCAACGGAAAATGGCGACCTAGCCGTGAATCGGACACGGAACCTTACAATGTCAGATCAGGTAACCGAACCACACGTCTTTGAAGGTAACGCTGGTCTTATCGTGATTTGGTGTCGACTTGAGGCAACGTCTATATCGTAGATGCGAATAACCTATCGAACTACCAGGGCGGGCGGCAGGGCTACGGAAGGATCCTAATTCTTCAACGAAATTGGCATATAATTAAAAATTTGAGTGGCGAAGCGAAGAATTAGTAATTAGGCGCAGCCGCACGTTAATCCCTCGATAATGTCATCTAGCGTAAACGTATTATCATTGATTATATAGGTTGTTACTTTGATCATTGCTGTACTACGTTTTGGCAGCTAGGACTTTACTATGAAACGCAACGTATAGGTGGCACTCATAGTTCCCTATGATTGATCTTCACTTAAGTTCAGCAGACCAATATGTGGCGTTCTAAACACTCCTATACGTTATCCTATCTCAAATTAAAATAATAATATATAAACAAACGATTTTTAAACATCATATCTCTAATTAATTTAATATTATTTACATAAATATATGCCAATTTATGATTTGGTGTGCAGTTTCAATGCACAATAATTGGGCGCTTTAAGGTTCAAATAGACTTATAGACGGTATTCTAATCTATTCGTATTATTTCTGTGATGTAATCTGCCTATATAATCATGCGATAGATGGCACTAATAATTTAATGTTATTATTGTTGTCATTGGTTAAATAATGAGTTTTTAAAATCAATCAGTTCTTTATAATAAAACATTCATTATCAATTTTATTTCAGATTATCAGTAATAAAAACGAATTTACCGCGTGAAGTTTGTAACACCCGACGTTTCAGCGATGTTGCAAGGTTGCGATGGTCTAGTCTACCCTAGACAACGGCGGTTGCAACATCGCCGAAACGTCCGGTGTTGAAAATTTCACACAGTAAACGCGTTTTTATCTTATTTATAATGTCAAATAACCGCGATGGTCTTCGATTTCATTATTACAGATAGCAAAATAAATTGCTATTAGTTTCGCCGGACAATGCTATCAGCGCCACCTGCTTGTCGTCGGTGCAGAAGAGTTGCCTAAACGTATTATGGCATTGAGCAATCGAATGCCCTATGTAATCAATGAATGATTTCCTTCGTCTAGAAGGAAATCATGTCACGAGCAACAAAATCTCAGAATCTAGGCGATAAATGTAAAATACCCGCGTTAACCTTCGTTAATTGCGGTTTTGTGTCCATCATTAATCTACGTGGGAAATCGGTTTTCGCATTCCGTTTTTGCCCTTCGCTAAATCCTTTTGTCCCGAAGACGGCAAAGCATCGTTGTTGGCAGGTGTCATTAACAGGCTATTTCTCGCTTGGTCGAACTGAAATATCACCCATCTCCCTCAGATTTGTATCCCATCCCTTCCTCCTATCGTTTTGTGATTTACGTAACGAAATTACGAATATTCGTATAGAAAATTGATTTTGCAGCATTGGAAAACGGTCTTTTTCGAGGTCACTTCAGATGTATGTTTTTGTCGGACTTTAGGTAATTCTTATCGTTGGACGTCTGATGTCATTTGATGTTATAAGTATTCTTTCGTCAATACTACTCGATTAATAGGACTCGACTGTTAGATATTAACTGGGATCACGAAGAAAGAAACGATCTATCATTTTCTATTACTTTCTCGGCCCAGTGAACTTTCTATTACTTTCTATTGTGAACGCGGTACATCTATGCGGTAAATCTAGATGAAGACGGAAAAATCTATTTTTACCCCCCCCCCCCCTCCCCCCCCCCCCTCTCCCCCCAAAATAAAACTGCGCATTTAACTTGGAGAAAACCACTTCAAAAAAAATATCGTCCACAGCTTAGTCAAAAATTCAATATATCACATAAGAGATTTGGATAATGCTGAATCCTTATTCCAGGAGTATCATGCCGTAGAATAACGGAAAATATCGTGATAATTGACATTCGCCAAAGGGATTGATTTTTATATTTATCGACGAAGTCTATGTTGCTGGATTTTACCATTATTAAAAAAATACATTTTTACTATACGATTATTTATATCACATTATTGCTATGATTATTATGGTTACAGACATTGTTCTCTTCATTTAATAAGCAATACCATTATTATATTACTTTCTAGTTATTGATGATTCTCATACCAATCATAAATTACTTTAAATAATGTATGTGTAATGTCGAAACTATCACGATAGTTAATTTTCCATAATTAATTACATTACTGAGAATATTGGACACAATGACGCATCCAAGTGTAGGAATGTCTATCTACTGGAGTAGAATGAAATTGTAAAATTAATTTTACGGTGGGCCTAATAATATGGCCAGGTATTGTGCATTTGTGTATGTAACCCTGAAATTCCGGACGTATTAGATAATAAAACGAACCTAGTAAGTAGTCTTTTTTAATTTTATGGCCCTGTTTTTGTTTGGGGTGCTTAATTGGAAGCGAGCATCGTTTGTCTTTCTGTCGAGAGTTTTAACTACATTCGGAATCCCCTCAAAGAATAAAGAAATTCCAGCGAGCGGAGCCATATTACAATGTATCAAGCTCAAAATTGGCCCGACTGCGCCCCGCCGAGCAATTAATGCGCAAAGTTACAGGATTTTAGGGAAACCGCCACCGGGGAAAGTATCCCAATCCCGGGAGTGAGATTAATGGATAATTTTTAGGCACAGTTTTTATTCCGGGCACCGCGAGCGCCTCGGCACTTCAGTTGAGAACTTTTGGTCCCTTAGTCCGCTGTCTCCTGTTTGCGAAATTCGAAATAAGTAATTTATTCGGCGAAGGAAAGTCGCCTTTGTTTCTTATTTTTAAGTAGCGCGAAAATTCGACGCGGACCGCGGGACATTTCCTTTATCGCGGGGCAACGCGTTTATATGTTGTGAATAACGTATAGAATGTGTTCTTGTTTGCATTGAGCCAACCAGGTAGATCTGCATTGACCCTGTATCTTGCATGCAAAACTACGTTTTACACACAGGTTCGAGACAAAAATTATACCTGGAGAATTAGTATAGGATAGAAAACGAATTTACCGCTTGAAATTTGTAGCACCCGACGTTTCGGTGACTTTGCAGCCGCCGTTGTCCAGGGTAGACGGCGGCTGCAACGTCACCGAAACGTCGGGTGCTACAAATTTCATGCGGTAAATTCGTTTTCTATCCTATTTATAATGTCAAACAACCGCGATAGTCTTCGATTTTATATGGAGAATTAGTGTTTCACAAGGAAGCCATTCATATCATCATCAATTAATTTAACCAATTGAGTGCTGACCGTTTTTTCTATATGCTGAAAAATTTGCTGAACAAAAAACAATGACAAGAGGTGATTTTAAAAATATTTTATTAAAAATAATACATAAAATGTAACATAACAATACAATAATAACAAAAACAAAAACCGACTCGATTTTTTAAAATAAGTACAGCAGCCATGTCATGGTGATACTTAGATCGGGCTATCATAATTGAATGCGTATACAAAATTTTATGTATGTGCTGTTGACCGTCGAGGAGTTCCCTCGTTGGAAGGCAACCCTATGTGCCGCAGTCCATGGTGAAACTTAGAATGAGCTGTCGTAATTGAATACATATATAAAATTTTGTGTCTGAGCTGTTGACCGTTGGGGAGTTCCCTCGTCGGGAGCCAACCTGGAGTGCAGCAGCCATGTCATGATAAAATTTAGAACGGGCTATCATAACTGAATGAGTATACGAAATTTGGGGTCTGTGCTGTTGACCGCTGAGGAGTTCCCTCGTCGGGAGCCAACCCAGGGTGTAGAATCAGGTCATGCTTACCATAAAAATTTATGAATTGTCATCGGAATTGAACCAACATGTAAATTTTCAATTTCATATGATAATATTTGAGGAGTTCCCTCAATTCCTCATGGATCCCATCAGTAGAACAGGATTTTGATAAAAATGGGACCTATCTGTAAGTATATTCTTTCGAATAAAAAAAGAATTTTTCAAATCGGTTCATAAATGGTAACAAACATTTTAAAAAAATGATGCAACCGAATTGATAACATCCTCCTTTTTTCAACCATCCACACATACATTTTCAATAAAACCATGTTCAGCTGTATTCTTACCGACGCGACGTCTTCGCATTTCGTATTGTCATTGCCGGACGTTTCGCTCAAAGCACCATAAAGTCGGTTACGATGTATAAAAATGTCACTGTCATCAGTTTCCATCAGGGCGCTACTACTAATGATAATCTGGATAGATTGACAAAAGCGCAGAAATTATTATTGAGAGTAATTCACAGGAAAAACCGGCGTCATCCATCTGCCTTGTTATTTTCCCAATCCAATGTGCTATCAGCTAAACAGTTATACATTAAGGCGACGTACTACTTAAAAAATAAACCGTATCTGAGTTTTTAAGCCCCGCCTACTTACCCCCTCCCCTCGCGACGGGGCAGGTGTTTATTATGTTGACTCGTCTCGCAGCGATATTCACTCGCTATCGATGTCTGGACTAAACACACTAGGTATACACTATTGCAATGGGATTTATATTTTGGGATTATGCAAGTGTCATGTACCTACGCTGGTGAAGAAGGCTACGCTTTATCATCATCTAAACTTGAACATTATATTACTTTCCCGGCTGCCACTGGTAGGGAAGGTGTTGTGATCGTGCGGAAAAAAATGTTTAGATAACGATAGAGATGTCCATTTTGAGGTCCACCAAGATGATTAAGACCATTTTCAGAGAAATGTATGTCTGTTTGCCTGTATGTAATCTCTCACGATAACTGCCGAGCCGTTGAACCGATTGAGTTGAAATTTGGAACATAGGGATAGTATCACCCTGGAATGCGCCCATTAGATTTTGGCTGTCAACTGTTAAACCAAACTATCACTGTCAAAAATTGACAGAAGCCATATCTTACAGAATTTCATTTGCGATATGTCATTTGAAATCCCCTGAAAAACTGTATTAAGAAGAGTCACCTGTCACTAATTAATTTTCGACATTTTAAAATTATTTTAAATGGTGATAGATGACAATTGGACAAATGCCGTTAACTGTTTTGGATACAGTTTTCCAAGGGCTTTTAAATGACATAAATCGCAATTCATGTTCCGTGAGATACAGCTTTAGTATTTTTTTGATAGTTGTAGTGACAGTTTTTGATAGTATTTTTTGGCAGAAAAAACATTTAGAATCGAATTAAAAAACAACATTGTGTATCGAACTATTTATTCGCGGTATAATAGTTCTTTGAGGAGGACATAACGACACCCATCGCCTTGTACATTATCATTAAAAAATTATTTAATTAAAAAGTAATATAATTTATTTTTAGATACTGTAAGCACATCATTGTAAACTTTAAAGAAATACACATCATTAAAAATAAATAATTATTAATTAAAATATAAAATCATTAAGACAAAAAATCATGAAGACATTTCTGGTTGGCAAAGTAGTCTGTTATTTCTGAGTAG
Organism: Micropterix aruncella; assembly: GCA_944548615.1. Classification (NCBI taxonomy): domain Eukaryota; kingdom Metazoa; phylum Arthropoda; class Insecta; order Lepidoptera; family Micropterigidae; genus Micropterix; species Micropterix aruncella. Next base: position 8,907,018 of record OX155952.1, read on the forward strand.
ATACATACATATTAAATGTAAAGAGACGAATAAATACATTTAAAATTGCGCAGTACATTTGAGACTTCCTTTTTGTAGCCTTGACAGTGTCGCTTTGTAGTGGTGCGCCGACTTTTGTAATTAAAATTCATCAAATGATAATACATTTTCAAAAGCCTGTTCATCATTATTAATTAGATCTGTACTCAGCACAGATTTGGAATATCGTGTACTTTTCGGTGGCTCTATATTGCTTGTGCTTTGCTTTGGAGTGTTATTGGCAAGTACATTCTCTGTGAGTTCTTTGCTCACTTTGTGATGGAATCACTGAAAACTAACTACCGCTTAAGCGTTGGACAAGGGAGAGGAACCGATTTCTTTCGTTTTATCGTGTCGTTTCTTTTATTTGCTTCTTTCAAAGTGTATTCAGGCTCCCTTAAATCCATATTCCTTCATACTCCTGGATCGATAATTTCAGGTAATACACAGTCCATATAAAAACAAACAAGGTTTTTCCATGACATTTGTCCAAATCAAATCATTCGTCTGTATATATTCGGTTTTGAGGAGATCGTTTTTACCAGACCAAAATGTAAATAGGCACACTTCCTTTCCAGTTATATGTATCGTTCCAGTTACAGTTTCTTTCCAGCACACTTTCTTTAAAGTTATCCACAATACCACAGATAGTTCATACCTTGTTGAAAACTTACGTTTTTTCGTTCCTCAGCGATTAATTCGCAATTCACGCACGTTTGAGGTATCTCGTGCCAATACCAACTACGGGAAACATTCCATCGCTTATGGGCTGATATGCACGTACGACTCTTGTTTCTCCACCATCGACATTTTCAACCTCAACCAACCGACGTTCGTTAAAGAATTATTCAAATCAATTGCACCTAACGAGCTTGTTAATACCTATAGTAATTAGTTATATACTTTCTATACAACAAAATAAAATTCGAAATTTAAATTCTAAGTGTCAACATATTTTAAAATTTTCTCCCCTCTAAATAATAATTAAATAATAAATTTTAGTGATTATAGTGCAATTCTATAGTCTGGATTAACTCGCGGTTAACACGGGACGCGTCCCGAAGGATCTGATCGGTCTGAGCTGTTCACTTTAAATATTCGACCAGCGTGTCTATGGAAAAGTCGACCATCGAAAACAAGCGAGCTGTAGTTACTGGCTGAAGGCAGATCGACTTTGCTGAAGATACATCGGAGGACTTACTGAAGGTGGTGGTGGATTTGATTGACCAGCCACCTTTCGAAGACTATATGCAAAGACTCTCAGAAGGAGGTTACCGCAAGGTATAAGGACGATCAATTGTGCGCTGGCAGCTTAGAAGGATTACGAGACTCTTGTGGAGGCGATAGTGGTGGACCTCTGCAAGTGGCGATAGCTGACAACCAATGCCTTTTCAACATAATCACCGTTACCAGTATTGGAAAGAGCCCTTGCGGAAGTGCCAAGGGACCTGGCATATACACTGCCGTGAAGAGTCATGTGAAATAAATGGCGTTTTAGGAGTATGTCTACCGGCGAAAAATTGTCCAAAAACTGAGGGGGATTTGCCAAAAGGGAAACTATCACAATTTTGTATAATGTCGGAACAAGAGACTGTATGCTGTATTCAACACAGCCCCATGAGCAACAACACGAGATCATCAGTAAACCAGGATAAATCCAATAATGCATCTTCTATATCACCGCCTACTACAACAACTACCAATAAGTCACCGGTCATCTCTACAATAGCTCCAGAAAAAACTCAAACATCACCACAAGCCATAACTACCAATTTCATAAATGACAGTGTGAAAAACGAACTAAATCCGAAAAAATAGCTCTGCAATATTGAGTAAAAATTTAACAATGACAGTCATTGCTGCGTTAGCGATTAATTGATTTATTTTATTTTATCTGCATCCAAACTTTTCTCTGGTCGTAACGGTCTCCGTTCCATCGGGTTCAGAAGAGGGAGGAAGAGAGAGTGCACCCGTGGTCGCGCGCCCACCTGTGCACTATAATATAGCCTGCGCACTTGACTGCTTCCGAACAGTGGACTCTGAGAAGACTAAAGAAGTCACTAGAATCTACAATGCAGTCGCTGTGGCCGAACACGGCTAGAAGGATATATATACAACATATCAGTAGCTACCACAAATATTTATAAATACCTATAAACATCAATAAATATCTGTATTTATATATCCACTATACGACCTATCTATATCTTTATTTATATATATATACATATACACATACCATCGTCTAACTCCTTCTTCCTAATCACTTCCAATTCCCTACCTCTCCCATCGGTTTTCTATATATTTTTTTAATTTAATATGAACTTTGTTTATTTTATAATTAATTTTAAAGTGTAATATGCTGAAATCCAAATGTGTAATAAACGATTATAGGCGTAATGTTTTTCTTTTTTTTCTACATTTATGCACACGTATGTATATTGTATGCGCTGTATTTTTCCAGAAATAAAATAAAAAATAAATAAATAAAAAGAAATTATATATGGACCTGTCCTTGAACTTGAACGTACCAGTGATGTTTGATGCTGATTTCAAGTTTTCCATCTTTCTGTTTCCAAAATGTCACTTTTCTTTTTCTTGTCGCTTCCGTTAACCAGATTCTATGCGCTGTAATGGGAAATTTGACTTCAAAAATATAATCATCAGATATTCCATCTGGAGAAGCTCCCAAAAATGGAAATTTAGGGTCAATGAATAATCCACATTGCTGAATTTCCACTTTTTCTAGACATATTTTTCATTCTAGTGCAGTTGTTTCATTTTCTTTTCCATGGCAAATTGATGCTACGTTGCTCAAATCCCATTTTCAGTCATGGATTTAACTAAATTGGCGCATTTTGTGTGTTGTTAACTATTGACAATTTTGCCAAAGTTAGACGCAGTTACCATTTTTCTTCGTAATTCCAACCACTCGCTGCTTTCACCTTGAATAACCGTAAGTTTTTCAATTCGCAATCGATCATTTTTCTATTTTCCAATTCTTGAAATAACAGAGCTTTGTTTTTTTCGAATATTTCTGATGGAACATCGGGTTGGTTGCAATGTTCTCCATAATGCGAATTATTGTTTTTTTTTCAAAAAAACTTTCTGCTTTTATTTCTTTTATAAAGAATGGATTTACTTAAATGCCTCTGTCTTCTTTATTCCACTTTTGATATCCTGCCAGAGGGACTTTTGCCTATATATTTTTTATGTAATCTTGAGAGTGGCTGTTTTGTATTAAATGATATAACTGCCGCATTACATCGCGCTTGGTAAGACTGCTTTTGGATGTAATTTGTCCTCTTACCACCAATAAATTTTGCAATGATGCCGTTAAACCTTTCGAGAACATTACTATCTACATCATGAATTAGGCTTCTTGCATGTATTGCTACCTACGTTTTAAGTTATGTAACGTATTCTTTCCCAAATAATGTCACCCATCAAACAACTCATTGCATCCAGTGTTTCATTTTCCGACAAACAATTTTAAAAACTTCTACATTTATCATGGTTTCCAAATGCATCTATCGGGGCGTTCAAAATGTCATTATACAGGCAATCAATTTTCTCATCAATTGAAAAGTTTTGACATTTATTATAAGCTACGCTGATGTAATATTTCTTCGCATTTTTAGTTTTTTTTTTCACAGACATTACAAGTTGAATAAAAGCTTTTAAAAAGTAGATACCTACGTTTTGTTTTTTAAATTACAATTCTGCCTATCTGACGGTTTTCTATATTAGAACGGTCAGAATCGTAGCCTAATAGTATATTATATTTATACATGGTGTATAGCTCTGTCATATGGCTCTAACGCAAATGTATTGGCATTATTTACTGTCCCCTTATATATGACACATTTTGACTCGCGGGAAGCAAGCTGAAGTGGCGCACTTGTTTTAAACTCGCATAAGATCACACCGGTCGTAGGTTCAAAACCTACCGATATGTATATTTTTTTTTTGTTTTTATACATAAAGAAACATTGTTATCAAATAAATGAACACTTTTTATTAAAAAAAAGTAATATTGTAAATTTAAAAAAAAAATTAATAAATATTAAATATTATTTTACTTATTATTGTTTCTATTTTTCAACATATGATTTATCATGTTTTTAAACCTCTTTCATTTACACGGTGAAATAGCCATCTAAAACCGATATTTTTTTACTTCACATCTCCGATCCATCGAAATGTCAATTTGGTAATAATAAGTCATGAAACAGAGCGTCGCGAACGCAACCGCATATGTCGGCCTTCGAAGCCGAAATGAACCACGTTTCTAAGAGCCAATAACATTTCATTATAAAAGGTTGGCTGTTATGCCATTTGAATCAGTAATTGATCCCCACATAAGAACCATATTGACCCAATGTCGCTTGCGGCATTTTGAATGCCAGCGCGTCGTCGCGAGAAGAGCGCGCTCATCTCATTGTATGACAAAAATAATATAAACGGGCTCTGCAAAATATTATTTTTAAAATATACTGATATTTTATTTGAAAAAAATAATCGTCAGTACTACAAGTTTATTGTACATAGTTTATGTAAAAAAAAACAAACTTGAAAAAAACACACAGTAATAAGTAATATTTAACAGTGAATATGGATGAAAGTTACACTTTTTATATAAATTTTTTTAACAAGAAAAACTTATTTTTTTAAATTTATGCGAAAGCATTCCTCTTTACAACTATTGTTAAAATGCCGTAGTATTTTTTTTGAGTTTCTTGATCGTGCAGTTTAGTGTGAGGCACGTTTCAAAAAATGCTCTAAAATGAAAATTTCCTGTATAGCTCCCAGATTTAATTATTTTCCTCAATTTTCCAATACTTAAAAAAAAATCTGAAATAGCTATCTACTTAAGAAAGGTACTGTGAGTTACGATAATTTTTTTTTGTTGGCTAACATCATCAGTTATTTCAGTATGACTGTTCAAAAATTGCCAAAAAATGTAATTTTCGAAATTTACCTACATCGTCGCCTTAAGCAAGCGCTTCTTGCATTCTACAAATCTAGAGATGACCACGCCCGAACTCAAAACAATCTGAACACAAGAATGTCCGCGAGTATAAATTATATAATTCCGTCAGTCAGGACAACATTTGCCCAGAGACATATATTCTACATAGCCCCAAAATTATATAATTCCCTTAGTGAAGACATGAAAAATTATCCTAACATAAAAATATTTAAAGCAAACCTTAATAGATGGCTACTTAACAAGGGATATGTAAAATCTGATCAACTTCTTTGCAACGCACGACAATTTATTTAGTATCGCTTATCTATTTTTCTTAATTAAATTTTATTAAATTACAACTATAAATGTATATATTTATTACATAGCTATATTTTTTATAAAATTGGTATATTTATGTGTATATACAGGTGGTGGGTCCAAATAATTTATTTTAAAAAAACACTTCATTTCTTAAAATTGCATAAAAATATGCACATCTAGGACGGGCCAAATTATCGCCTAGTTAGATGTGCTATTGGCAGTAAAGGTCATGTAAGATGTGTTAAACCTCCCTATATTAATTATTAAATAATTTATATAATTATTATAAGATTACATGATCAATGAATGAACTGTATACCTAATCCTATGTACCTAAATAAATAAATAAATAAATAAATCGTTTTCATCACTGAAATCGTCTATTTCTTCGGAAGACGTCGTAATTTTTTTTGAGCCTAAAAAAATATAGGATAAATAAATTATGTTTTCTGCGCGATAATGCTTTTTGCACAAATAACAGAAATAATAATGTAAAGACCATACGTAACTTTGCACTGTGTACTAAGAAACACACTACCGTCAACCGCCAACCGGTTATGTGGCAAAGTTTGCGCGATCGTATGTGAGGCGCGATGACGCTCCCAGCAAAGAGTGCCGTCGCGCTCCTCAGCACTCTAATAGTTCAGAGATTTTTTGATTCTTTTTAATGGGATCCTCTTACGTTTTCCTGACTATGCGAGAAAGAAGAGAATATTATTTTCTAATTTCTTGTCGCATCAATACGCATCTTCTTCGCACTTTGCTACGCGCCATTAAATAAGGTAGCAAATTGCAATAGCTGCGGCGGCGGCACTGCCTGTTTTTTCGCCGTGTCCGCCGACACGCTTCCACAGTGATCCATACAACACTGACGACCCTGCCTAGACACTGCGAAGTAATCGTAAATTTTCACAACAAAAAAACGTGTGAAGAGTTGCCTCAGAAGGTGTGGCTTCGATGTTACTACGCGCGTATGTGTATGCGTGTTCAAATATCACTCACTATTGTATATCTTACATAATTATTAAATGAAAAAAAATCCTAATCTTTTCCCACGAAATACATAACATGTACCCCTAGAATGTGTAACGTCCCTTCCGGGATGCAAAAGGTACGGCCGAGTTTTTACTTCACAAGTTTAGGGATTAATAAATATTTAACAATGGGTAACATTAAACCTTTATCAGAATAATTTTTACATTGATCATAGTCTATTTCGAATTTGTAATGATACAAACGAGTATCATGTCGCTTCAGGCATCGCCCTATTATGTAGCGTGTGAGTGTGTATATCGTTACGACGTGCAACACCGGCAGCTTTCTAGGATGAGCGGTTATTCAAGAACACCTGGTTATTGATAACCGATTATGGGAATTCCAGAATTAAATTACACTGGACAACAATGTATTTGTAAGGGGCTCTCTAGACGATCAAGCATGCTTGTCAAGCATCGCGCCGCGGACTAGGGAGGGATCGTAAACCGCAGGAAATATGTTTTTTTTTATTTTTTATATTTACCAAAAATGCCTAATTTTGTAGTGTATACCAGGGAGTCACGTTAATTAGACGTACTTGATTGATGAATGACATGACTCCCTGGTTTAAAACTACAAACTAGGCATTATCGGTAAATATTTTTAAAAAAATGCATATTTTCTGCGGTTTACGATCCTCTCCTAGCCCACGACGCGATGCCTAAAAAGCATGCTTGATCGTCTAGAGAGCCTCTTACATGGTTTATATTAGCTGAATCTTATGTATTGTTCAGCGCTAATTCCGAATATGGTCAGAAATTCTCTATCGGCCTTAGTTCTTTTGCAAATGCGCTACTTCTCTAGAAATTACATGGGCACGAACTTTGTTGAATCATTATCTTCAGGAACAGTGGTCAAAAAGAGAATCATTGACTGAAGAATAGAAAAACGTTGTCGGCACAAAAAAAAAAACTGAAAAAGTTCACTTTGCCAACCCCCCCCCCCCTCCCACACACACACACAAAGTTTATTTTACCTCTACCCACCATTATTTAGGTTTACTGTTTTTTTTGTTAAATCAATGAATCGTGAGGGGGGGTGGATTTCAGTTCCTAAAAAGCAAATTACCCAAGTTAAGTGAAGCTAAAATCAAGGAAGGCATATTTGTTCGTCCTGATATAAGATCACTAATGAATGATATTGAATTTGAAGACAGTTCGAATTACTGTGAGGTTGTAGCTTGGAAATCTTTTAAAAATATTGTTAATAAGTTCCTTGGAAATAAAAAAGCGGATAACTACAAATTATTGGAAACTGAGCTTCTTAAAAAATATAAAGCACTTGGCTGTAATTAGTCTTTAAAGATCCACTTCTTAGATTCTCATCTGCATTTTTCCCAACCAATCTCGGAGCTGCGAGATTGGTTGGGAAAACATGGTGAACGCTTCATGGTGTTCGTAAACAAACACGGTGTTCGTGAACGAACTTGGAGACGAACATGATGAGCGCTTTCACCAGGAAATATTCACGATGGAGATACACTACCAAGGAGAATGGAACTCAAGAATGCTAGCTGACTATTGCTACAATCTGAAGACTGATTTACCTACAGCAAACTAAACCATAAAATCAAAACGAAGCAGATTGTAAAATATGTAAAATGCAGCATGTAAAATATTTTTTTTTTGCTAAAATTGGTAATAAGAAAAATACGCCCGATATAAAGAAACCATTGACATATTTGAAATTAACGTCAAAAATTCTAAAATATTCAGATGCTATCTTTCTTGTAACAAATAAAAGCCAAAATTTTGTTGTCTAATGTTGTCTAATGTTGTCTAATGTTGTCTAATGTTGTCTAATGCTTGTGATTGAAATAAGGATAAATATTTATTTCAGTCTGAATTTAAATAGTGTGGTTTATATTCTATTATCTAGCTAGACAATTAAACACGTAAGATAATAATTGTAAATTGCTTATCGTATTTTTTTTCAGATTGGTGAATTAGGCACATAACACACAACTCCTGCATCAGCCGACGTACCTTTTCTTATGGTGAGCAAAAAACATTTATTCAGTCGTCAAATTTTGTATATAATAGTAGTGGTATTACCCGGCGTTGCCCGTGTTATATCCGTGCTTAAATACCTATTTGAATACCAATTTTCATAACGATCGGTTGAACGGTATAAAGTTGATGTGCTGCAGCGCCATTTAGTGGCAAGTTACAATAAAGAGGATAACGCTAAAATATCATCCGTGCTCAAATACCTATGTATGCCAATTTTCATGGCGATTGATTGAACGATATAGAAGTTTATGTGCCGCAGCGCCATCTAGTGGCAAGTTACAACAAAACAGATGACGCTCCGTGCTCAAATACCTCTGTATACCAATTTCATGGGTATCGGTTGAACGGTATAAAAGTAATTTCGCCGCAGCGCTATCTAGTCGCGAGATACAACAAAGTGGATAACGCGATAATATTATCCGTATTGAACGGTATAGCAGTCTATGGGCCCGATTGCGCTTCTTTGTGAACTAAAACTAAAATTAGTCCAAGCGAACGAGACAGAGCAATACGTTAGAGTGGACTATGTAACGAACGATCGTCGATAAATACTACCTACCGAACTTATACTGGTCGGAATAAATTCGAGCATATTTCGTGCGGTGTAAGATTTGACCTTGGCGGGCAGTTTTAATGCAAAAAAGTGACAGCCGGTCATCTCACACTCCGCTCTAGCGTATTGCCCTGCCACGTTCACCCGGAATAATTTCCGATTTTAGTTCATCCAGCGCCATCTAGTGGCGAGTTACAACGAAGTGGATAGCGCGAAAATATTATCCCTGGTGAACGGTACAGCAGTATACATATGTGCTGCAGCGCGATCTAGTGGCGAGTTACAACAAAGTGGATGGCATAAAAAACGTCTCCATGAAAAAATACATACATGTGCCAACTTTCATGGTGATCGGTCAAAAGGTGTCGAAATCTATTAATAAGCTTAGACAGACAGATATAACAACATTCATTGTTATATATACGAGTTTATATAATACTAGCTGACCCGTGCCCGCTTCGTTGGGCGGTAAAACTTTTTATTTGTGATGAAATTATGAGTGTGGTTCGGTTAGTACTGCTATGATTGATTTCCTGACTGCTAAAATAAGGGTTATATTTTTACTGCATATGTATGTATGTATTTGCATGCCAATTAGACTCTATTACCGTTATTTGTGAGTATTCTTGTGAGTATCTTATTTGTGAGTGTCTTATCTCTTTAACCATTTATGCAGTAAACGGGAAATTATATGCAGTAAAAGGGAAAAGTCTTTTGTTTTAAACACTTGAGACGATAAATTTACTTATTTTGATATGAATTCATAATTGTTGATAATATGACCAATAAACATGACCTAACGATTTAAATTATTTTTTTAATATAAAAAACTACTTTTTGTGACTTAAATATAAAATATAGACATATGCTGTCGCTGACTTTTTTGTAGGCATTATCAAGCTCTATCAACTTTTCTCTATAACTTAATCATATATCTCTCATCGTTAAGGCAGCGTTAGTTAGAAACGTTTTCGTTCGACCGTTTTTTCTCCGACTTACTTTGCAAATCCGACTACCACGAAAAAGTCTTTTCATTTTTCGGATTAATATATAGCCTATGACATTCACAAATAACGTGGCTTTCTATTGGTAAAAGAATTTTCGAAATTGGTTCCGTAGATCCAGAGATTACTTCCTACAACCTCACAAACTTTACCTCTTTATAATATTAGTATAGATATACAACCCACTCTATTTCCATAGAACACATACAATCATAAAACATCGATACTTTATCAAGCGAAGCTCTGAATAAATAGCTTAAATAATTCCGCCGCATTCGTGTGTAAATGAGGCCATTATCGGCTTGAAAAATATCCACCCTTCGTTTAAATTGATTCCATTCATCGTGACGCAAGCCAAATGTGATAAAAACAACACGTCGAAAGGTTTATAATACCACGATTTCAACTCGCTCAGAGGGGGGGGGGGGGGGGGGGGGGAGAGAGAGTGGAGATAAAAGCTCGCAATAAATACGTGTCCGCCATTTTATTGCAGCGACTGGCCAACCGGTTTCACACTGTTTTATTTATATCAACGAATTTTATACGTAAACATTTGAAGTGCGATTGAAATCTGTAAACTTTGGGTATGCGTAATAGGCCTGCATGTTCTGTCACAATTTTACTTTACCGGGCCACCAATAGACGGATAGTTGAAGTATTGTGAACGCGCAGAAGAAAATCGAAATGAAGACGGATATATACTTTTTGACCCCCCCCCCCCCCCCTGTGAGTCTGTGTGTCTGTGTATGTGTGCGTTTGTCTATATGTGTGTGTGTGTATTCCTCCACAATAGCGGCTAAACGCTTCAACCGATTGAGCTGGAATTTGGCATGCAGGTATCATTTGGTCATGGCAAGAGATGAAAAGATTGTAGTTGAAATCGGCCTACCAGAGGGCGCTCTAGTCATACTTCAATCTCGAAGTATTGCAGTACTTTTTACTGCAAGACTACTCAAGACTACTCAGTACTCTACTCAAGTCTCTACTTGAAATTCGGTACACAGATAGATGCCTTGTTGGACCGAAATCACTTAAGTGGAATATCACGTATAAAAGCGATGCAAATAATATATAAAAAACGACATTTAAGAAAATACTACATTTAAACTGAAAATACTAATTTTAGTACCACGGAAAAAACTACACATATGCTACGAATTGGCGCGCGGGGGAGGTCGGGTTGGCGTACTGTAAGGAGGGGGGAGAGGGGGGTTGTCTACTTGTCGGGAAAGTATTGGGGTGACACAACAGTGGGTCGGATGATGTCGGTATAACGGGGTCTATATTGTGTAAAGCCGCCTTGTTACATACCTTTCTGCTTTTTATATTGTATCGTATGTATATATTGGTTGGATTTCACCATTGCAACACGGTATCTAAATTTATATATTTATTATTATTATTTTGAAGACTCACTCCTGAAGCACCCTGTGTGCATTTCAAAGATCTCGCGAAATGAGTGGCAGCAGAGAACGGTAACTTTTCTTCGGATTGTTCCCGGAAGGGCGCCATTACTGGGAGGAGAGGCGCGGTGGGGTCCCGCGGGAGTGGACGCTTCCGGAAACGGACGTGGATTATCCGGGATGCGATGGCGAGATGAAAAATGGGCGGGAAAACATCCACGCCGTAATCGCTTCTGGGATTAGGTACGGTCTGCGGAAATATTGATAGATTACGGCGACAATGCGAGCGCTAAAATGCGAGACCGCACAATTAGCGATAATAATTATTTGCGGCACCGCCCTCGGGGGTTCTAATCCCGCTTTGTCGAAAGGCCACGGAATAAGCGTTTTTGCAGACGCAGCAACTCGTCAATATTCTATATTCTAAGGCAATATTCTATTTATCGATAAATATAATGTTTTTTTTTAATTGCCCTAATTTTTTATTTCTGGTTAAATTCTTTTATTATATATTTTGCATATTCTTTGATTATTATTTTTTAAACTGATTATTTAATACCTATGATGTTCTTGATAATTTTACGTAGCTATTCCGTACTTTTAAAAATGTTACTCTTTTATTTGAGATTTTGTTTTTATATTAATTAATGTTCACTGTGTATAAAGAATGTTCGCCCAAACACAAGCTCTGCTTAGTTGGGCGACATCGGACAATAAATATCATCTTATAAGTGTTTAATTTCTTGCTGTGGTTTAAGTAATTTAGTATAACATTTCATTTGATGTTTTTAATTGTAAATTGTAATTTTTTGTGAATTGCTTTATAAATAAATAAATATTTTGTTTAATTGAATGAGATGACGTCGTTGGCTAATTGCCGGGAAAGTAATGGGGTGATACAACCGATGTTTACACATACGACTTTTATGTATGTATGCATTTTCTATTCTATTTCAACTACCTTGCAATATACTTCGTTACTTTTATCTATTACTGATGTAATACAATATAATTATATCGTCATTTGGATAAATGCATATACATATTATATGTGCAAGTCAAGCTAGGTTATGTGCATTGTAGACGATCACAGTGCTCCTGCAGGCAGACGAATAATGGCGCTCTCTTCATGTCGTCTTAAAATAACTAAAATCGTAGTAGTCGGGGAGCAAGTGATTTGTTTTGTTACTGATTTTCCCCATTCACCAAGCGTCGATAGGAGTAATCAGTGACTAATTCTAAGTGGCGGACATGTATTTTGTAGGGGTGGTTTCCGGTGGGTTGAGCTGGAAAATGCTTAGAAAATACAGATGGTCTGCACATTTTTAACACGAAGGAAAATTGTTTTACTGTCAAGTCGAATTGCAACATTTATTCGTAAAAAGTAAACTGGCTGATCTATAGGTATGGCAAACATGTATGGCACCTGAAAAACCGAACAAAATGTTGGTCCTTTTTTACAGACCTGACAATTGGTCTTATGATACCTATCATTATAACTATAGCTTAAGATTTTTTTTTATTTTTTTTTATTTAGGTAAAAACAGTCATATACATTTGTGTGAAAATAATACGTAATACAAATAGCCCTATATTACCATTAATTACTTCAAAACATTATAAATAGTAGCAAAGGGAAAATTACAATCAAAATTACGCTAATAACTTATAACAATAAGCCAAGCTAATGCAACAACAGCTATCAGCTAATGCAACAACAAATCGCCTATTTTTTTCTTAAAACTAAACCAACGTGTCGGAAAATATGTCGAGGTCATTCGAAGCTTTATTATAATGTAAACATGACCGTCTAAAATAGGTATTTTTCGCATAGTTCGTGTGAAAAGAGGGTATATAAAATGTATCGTTTGAACGAGAAGAGGGACACCGAGGAATTTTAAAAAGAATTTTGGCCAAAAGGGGTGCAGAATTAATATTAATAAGTAGAATTAATATTATATAAATAATAACCAAGATAACATCTGGTTATGGTTTGCGATAGCCAAAGCCTTACCAGACTCGTTCAAGGCGCGTCAGACTAACGCGCATTAAACGGGTTAATAAACACTGCCTCAATCTTCAGTAGAGTCTGGCGAGCCTTTAGGTATTATGAACTTTAGCCACATGTCTTTTTTCGTGTAAAAATAGGATCAATTATATGTACAAAAAGTTCAAGACAGTGTAAATGAGAGCATTGAGTTTGTATTTTTGTCTACTTTCTATATCCCGCCAGACGCATTCGGAGACTTATCAAAGTAGCCAGACTTCTTTAAAATGATACTATGATAATATCAATTTGTATTATAAGATTTAAACGTGTAACAACAAGGGCGTCGTATCCGTAAATCACATTGATTTTTTTCAGTTTTTGTAATTGTTGAAATATTCCCGCTAGACTACAGACTACCTTCGTTCAAATATTAATGAGCCAGATTGCTTTTTTGTAAATTAAGTGATCGGCTTTAGTGAATGGAAAATATTTATAACTGGGAAAATAAGTACAACTCGATTGCAACTCCCATCCACCCACTCATCGCAAAATCTTTGCCAGACTCGGAATTTCCTAAGTAGCATCAATACTAGACCAGATTTAATTGCTTTCACAAACTGGGAAAATAAGTACTATAAATATTCACTACCTCCCCGTCTATAGCGAAAACCCTTCCGATCAACGCACGCACGTATACATCTCCATGTACAAGTTTACACGCAATTGTTTGAATAAGTATTCCGCGACGCAATTCGGCATATAATTTCGCCAGAGTTTCCGCGGCATGGTTATACCATTGACAATAAATAAATAAATATATAGTATTAGATTGCGTAATGCCATAGAACGTTTTAGCAACACTTCTGTGCCGGCGACATGCAGGCGGCGGTATTAGCGTTGACGGCGAAACTAATAGGAATTTATTTCGCCATCTATAATAACAGTGATAAGGAATGGATTTTTTTAAGGACTTATCGATTATAAAAACCCAATAATTTAACTAATGATAACAATAATAACATTCAACTATTATTGCCATCTATCGCATTTTTTATACAGCGAGACAGAATGCCATCTATTAGTATATCTGAACTTCCTAATTATTACGTATACCATGTACACCAAATTAAAAATTTACATTTTTATGTGAATAATAATAAAATAATAAGAGTTTGTTATTTTAATTTTATACCATATAGGCGTGTTTAGAGCGCCATCTACATTGCGCCACCATACTGTTATACCACGAATGTCGCCATATTGACATGATAATAGAAAATTGATTTATTTTTGGAACTATGAGTGACAGACATGCAAACTATGAGTAACAAACAACAAATAGACGTTGCATTTCGTAGTAAAATCCTAATTGCCAAACCGTAGTACGAGGTTGAGCAATCTAATACTCTACATAATCAATACGGTGCATGTCACACGCAATTCTCATATGTTAACCCGTTGGCAAATCTTCAAATGCAACCCCGGGAATGAATAAACTAATAAACTCTGATGTTTTTTATGCCAATGTCGTTCATCGACCCTGATATGATATCCTGAACCTCAAATGTGTAATATGTTATTTCGGTGTAACACGCACGAGACATCATAATATTAATATACTCGTATTATAGGTTATTGTATTACAAGATGTACTTATTAAAAGTTGTTTAAAAATATAGGTTCCGTTAATTCCGGGATTAGAGTGTCCTTTTCGGAAGTGTGACGTGGAAGAGATTTATTAGCCGAGCGACCTATTTTTAAACGTACAATAAGAATTCTGTAGGTACATTGCAATTTTTGGTCGATCTGCAAACCTAGAAAAAAATGTCTCTTCTACTAAATTTCTAGGTTTGCAGATCGACCAAAAATTGCAATGGTTCGATCACTTAGAAGAGCTTAGTAAAAAGCTGTGTAGGGCTGTTTACGCAATAAAAAAGATTAGAAATTTATGCGGCTTTGAGGCTGCTAAATCTGTATATTTTGCTTATTTTCATTCTTTGATGACATATGGTCTAATGTTTTGGGGAATGGCAGCAAATTCGAAGAGGATTCTTATCCTTCAGAAAAGGGCTTTACGCAGTCTTTACAGAGCTTCTCCAAGAACTTCGTGTAAGCCGTTTTTCATCAAGTCGGGAATCATGACGATGTACTCGTGCTATATCCAACAAAATATTATGTTCGCTCGTAAGCACATATCGGATGTCCCGGCGAATAGCGATTTCCATCAACACAATACAAGAAATAAATTTGATCTACATCTAAATCGGCACAGGCTTAGTAAAGTGCGCAACAGTTTCCTTCATCAAAGCCTGTGTTATTATAACAAGGTCCCAACACATATCAGAAGTCTTGGAGAGAACCAATTTAAAAAAGTCTTATTTAATGGCCTAGTCAAGAATCCTGTATATGACTTAAGAGATTTGGATAATGCTGATTTCTTATTCCAGAGCATCCTAATGTAAAATAACGGATAATTCATGATAATCAACTTTGCCAAAGAACGTAATTTTTATTTTTATTTTTATCGACGACGGCTGTATTGCTAGATTTGACAATTAACTTAAATTTAGATATTTTTAATATACCCTCATCTATTTTCTTGACCATCATATTATTGCCTTGATAATTATGACTACAGACATTGAGCTCTTTTTTTGATCAGCAATTCTGATTATTAGATTATTTTCTATTTATCAATATTTTCTATTTTTCAAACCAATTATAATTTACTAAAATTAATTTATATTGCCACAACTATATAATGATAGTTAATATTCTTTAATTAATTACATTATTTAAAATTTTAGAGACAAAGACGCATCCAAGTGTAGGAAAGCCTACCTACTGGAGCAGAAATAAATTGAAATTGAAAAATTGAAATTACACCCTCATCAACTGTCGCCCAATTCGTAAGAGAAAATGGCATCAAGCTTAAATATTTATACATACGCCTTCATGCAATGGATCTTTTCATTTCAAAAACACGACGTTGTTACGCGTTAATCGATGTACCCTGAGATGATGAACAGAAATTTACATACCTTATTGAGCTGCAATGAAACACCTCCGTATGATGTATATTTCTGGCTTGTTGGCTACAACGGGCGAATCCGTCACTCCAGGAAGTTTTAACGATACTGATCGTTCTATCTTCCGTGAGGTGAGCGTAGAATAACTAAATCTCGTTCTGTTCGGAACGTACAAAATTAATTCGCTACGGGATAATTAGTTGCAAAAGGTGTTATTCACTCTTTCTCTCTCTCTCTCTCTCTCTCTCTCTCTCTCTCTCTCTCTCTCTCTCTCTCTCTCTCTCTTATATCGCAGCCAAAGTATTCCACTTTCCGTAGTTTAATCTTAGTGAGCTCACATTCTTTTCACATTCTTTGGAAAATGTACCAATTCGTTTCAAACTTTAATTCGAGCAATATTAATTTTAAATTATTCAAGTAGCGTAAGTCGTGTTCTTCGCAATAAAGTTATGGAAATCATAGAAATCTTGCCTTTCTAAACGACACCATGCCGTATTCACACACTCGAAGATTTTCCTGCGAGTCAACAACATCTTCCATCATCAAAGAACCCGCTCATAATCCGGCTTCAATCGCTGAGACATCCGCCAGTGGCCTAATCCCCGCCATCCCATTAGGGCTGTTTCACACATATGCGGTTCTATTCGCTTTGGTTCGTTTTCGGTTGCAACGAATGAAAACCCTTTACACATACACGGTTCTACAACGGATCATAATAGGTTTTATGTTTTCTTCCGTACACTCAGTAATGATTATGGAGGGAAGGCAAGTTGTCATATTGTTTATCTATAGAAAAATTAAAAAACGAAGGAAGAATAGTAGAATTTATTGGAAGCACCCTATCATCATTTTGCGTCAGGAATTTGAAGAATTCTACGCCATTTTCCTGAAGCTAAGAGAGCGCGAAGACATGTTTTTTAATTACTTCAGGATGACAAGGAAATCATTTGATGAATTACACTTGAAGCTAAAAGATCGTCATCATCGCCAAGTTACATTTATGAGGGAATGTATTCAACCGATACAATACAGATGTTGACCGTAACTTTGAAGTAAGGCAATACAATCGACACATTTTTTGTAAGAAGTCGTTTTACACGACTGCCCAACAAAAAATTCAGTTTAGATTTCATTTATGTATATTCTCCGTTTCTTTATTCCACCATAACTACTAAACGATTGAACCGATTTAGAAGTGTGTGGTATTGTTGGGATCTCTATGTCATCCCGAGTGTCATAGGGGACATTACCTGTCCAATATCAAGTAAGTAGTTGTCAAAATGTCCAAATGTTAATAACTTAACACAAATGTATCGAGTTTGTTTAGTGTCTGATTGAGTACATTCCGGAAATATACATGTATCTATATGGATAAATACATAAACCACGATCGTTTCATAAGAAAACCGTAATTAAAATAATTATAAATAAAATAATTAAATTTTCGTAACGGCAGTCGTGTTTTTTATTCTTTTTGCAATATTTACTTGTTTAATTTAGATTTTAATAAAAGAATTGAAATACATAAGTTTGCAAATAGGTAATAATTTTATCTTGCATCTTCAAGTAAAATTGAAGTTAAGCGATGTTTTACAAATTTTGAAAGCATATTCTGAGCGCTCATCGGAAGAAGTACTGTGGAGAAACCTATTCGTGTCGAGGGAATATTTGGTGCTCTACTGTTTCTATGAGGTTCCGAATAGAAACCGAAGCACCGTTTCACACGTTTTGGCGGCGACCGAAAAAGAACCGAAAACGAACCGAACCGAATGGAACCACATATGTGTGAAACAAGGCGTAACAGCCCCCGTGGCCGCCACGCAGCTCCCCTCGCGATGGATCCGTGCTTTTCTTCATCCCAACCAATCACAGACTGCTTGTGTTTGCACAGTGTTCGAGGACGACTGAGAATAGGCGAAATTGAAGATAGCGCGACGACGTACTAAAGAAATAACCTAACCGACATCAAAGGGAAGGGCGCCGTGATTTTGAGTGAATGTGATATGGATGCGAATGTTGACGATAGATAACACTCATAAAATAGAGATAACACTGAATATGTCATTCTTGTAATCGATGAATCGTTGTTTTTTTAACAACTGCCCAACAAGAAATGATTGTAATGTGTTCAGGGTTCATCTATGTACGAGTATTTCTTTCCGTTTCTTTATCCCACCATAACTTCTAAACGCTGAACCGATTTGTAAGTGTGTGATATTGCTAGAATCGCTCTTAGATATCCGAAAAATCGGTTGTGTCCCCACAAATCTTTCCCGGCAAGTAGCCAAGGATTTATGGAAGGATTTTGAACGTGATATCCCTTCGGGAAGAAGGTTGACCTGCTTGAAAGGGTTAGTCGGCTACGAGCGCGGATAGTAAGAACGCAACGCGTTTAACATGTTCGACTCAATCGTTTGCGCAAATATATTAACCGGCGAAAATTCAATGTGATTTCGGCCGAACAAGGCATGCGTGTATCGCATTTCAAGGCTATAAGTCCGGTATTTCGAGTTTGAAATATGACTAGTGCGCCCTGGTGAACTGATTTCAACCACAACCTTTTCAACTCCTGCCATGACCAAATGCTACTTGCATGCCGAAATTCAGCTCAATCGGATGAAGCGTGACGCTATCGTGAAGGAATAAACATAGACTCACAGACAGATTTCCATCTAGAAATAGTCCTAATCGTCTCAAAAAGAAAATATTTCCGTCTTCATCTCGGAAAAAAATTTTTACTCGTTCACAATAGTTTCCCTTTTCGTTGTAGGTTAGATCACGTACAAAGTTTATTTAGGAAATGGTAGTTCGCCCTGTTATGGTTTATTTTGAGAAAACACCATGTGTTATATTTCGACAGGCAGCCTTTTGTAAAGATAGTGTAGCGGGCGTCCGGCGCGAGTCTGCGGCTGGCGTCCGCTTAGCTCGGGGCGTTTCGGAGCGCATCGCTCCCCTTTTCCGGAATTCGCGAGCAGCCCTCTCCGTATCAAAAGGCGGTCGCGAAGGCCGACCGCCACTTGAAGATATAAACAGAGCACATTCCCTCTTAACCTCCTTACCCTGTCGTTCCATTTTGCCCTTTACCGCCTGCGCCGCTGCTGTGCAGGCGCCTCGTATGCCAATTATGACAAAGTACACGTTATCTGGACCGCTGTCTTTCTATATTTAGATATTCAGTAAGAATAGAGGGCAACGCCATTAGTAACTTCTACGAATTTTGATATTATGACAAAGTACACGGTATTTGGACAACTGCCTATTTATATTTATATATAATATCCTGTAGAAATAGAGGGCAACTTTAGTAACTACGAATTTTGATATTATGACAAAGTACACATTATCTGTACAACTATCTATGTATATTTATATATCCAGTAGGAATAGAAAGCAGCGTCATTAGTAACTACGAATTGTGATATTATAACAAAGTATACTTTATCTGGTCTACTTTTTATCTATATCTATATATTCAGTAGGAATAGAGGCAACGTCATTAGTAACTACGAATGTTGATATAATGACAAAGTACACACTATCTGGACAAATGTCTATCTATATTTATATATCCAGTAGGAATAGAGGGCAACTTCAGTAACTACGAATTTTGATATTATGACAAAGTGCACATTATCTGTACAACTATCTATGTATATTTATATATCCAGTAGGAGGAATATAAAGTAGCATCATTAGTAACTACGAATTTTGATATTATGACAAAGTATACGTTATCTGGACAACTGTTTATCTATATTTTTATATTCA
Source organism: Micropterix aruncella (assembly GCA_944548615.1). Lineage (NCBI taxonomy): Eukaryota > Metazoa > Arthropoda > Insecta > Lepidoptera > Micropterigidae > Micropterix > Micropterix aruncella. The sequence continues at coordinate 8,927,123 of OX155952.1, forward strand.
GTAGGAATATAGGGCAACTTTCGTAACTACGAATTTTGATATTATGACAAAGTACACGTTATATTAACAACTTTCTATGTACATTTATCCAGTGGAAATATAGAGCAACGTCATTAGTAACTACGAATTTTGATATTGTGACAAAGTACACGCTATTCGGACAACTGTCTATCTATATTTATATATCCAATAGGAATAGAGGGCATTTTCAGAAACTACGAATTTTGTTATCATGACAAAGTACACGTTTCCCGGACCGTTGTCTTTCTATATTAATATATCCAGTAGGAATAAAGGGCAACTACATTAGTAACCAAGATTTTTGGCATCTATAAATAACTACATAAGAACAGCTGAATGGACACCATAAACGCGTCGCCGAATTTAGTTTTCTACCTGGTTTTTAGGTCTATTGTTTTGTTTTAATTAATTCATTATCAATTTAGATAAAAAACCCTATCCAAAATGTCTAGAATTCCTCATATTTTGTATGATGAAGTGTATTTTGGCCGATCAAATGTTGGATACTTGGTGGTACATACAGATATCAAATACGCGTATACATTCCTCGAAAATCAAAACTTCTCCCACTTCTTCCCACTTCCTTTCTAGAATAAGCGATTGCGAGAAGACAGACATATCTATGGAGTATTGGTGTTAGGCGCACGTGCAAATACAGTGTACCTCGCGTGGGCCAACAATCATCATCATTATTGTTTCATATCGCTTATTATTATTGCAACTGTTCTTATAAATTAAGATATGTGTGTGTCGCTAATTTATAGCTTCGTAACTCAGCAGACAACAGAGTTGAACGCGACCAAAGGCTGCGGAGCCTGTGCTGAACACCGCCATCAACGTCAGCTGTCATCGATTGAACCGGATGATCGAACGCGCTGCGCGCAATTACTTCCCGTTTTTGTTCCATTCGCTCGCGTGTCGCTATCAATTAATCGTATTGTAGAATATCAAGTAACTTTTAAACTCGTAACTCGACTTTCCGCTATATTCTGCAATTCAAACGAGCTCAATCGAGGAGTTTATCTAAGAAAACTAAGCCTCGTTTAAATCATAAAATTCAACTCGTGCAGGCGAGAGAGGGAATCAACGAGCTATAGGTCACTGCTTGCTTCCTTGATATTTTCTGCTCTTGATAAGAGTTCACAAAAAGCGCAAAGTTTTTCGCAATGTACCTCTTAAAAAAGCACCCTAAAATATCTTTGAGTTTCGTTATTTTTACACGACGGCCCAACGGTAAAGAAGGGTTAATCTATTTATGTTTTTCGTTTCTTTATTCCACTATAATTTCCAAACGTTTAAACCGATTTAGCAGTGTGCCATATTGTTAGAATCGTTATGTCATCCCGCGGTCATAGGGTACCTTAACTGTCCAAATATCAAGTAAGTAATTGATTAAATTTCCAAATGTCAATAATTAATATAAATATATCCTGTTTAGTGCCAAATGAAAGGTCTGATTGACTAGTTCTGTTTCCCATACTCGTTATGAGGAATTATTGCGAATTACTCGTTATGAGAGGTGCTTGTTATGAGAGGTCCCACTGTATTTCATCGCAGACATGGCAGACATTTGTTTACATTTGTATGAAGAAATGTCGAAAATAACTCTGCTATGCTGTATACAATATTTTTTTCTGATCAGTAGATAATCTTTTTATAGATTTGATTAGGGTTTTGCACTTCAAATTTTAAGCAATTTAGTTGAATGACTTGTGTTTGAAACTGTAAGAAGCGACGATTTTATTCAAAAATCTTCTACCTCTTGAGGCAAAAGCTCAGCAATATGTAAAAATTATGGTCCTGTGGTATGGATGACGTGAAGGTTTTGGCGTGAAGGCGTAGGCGTGTTCGTTTCGAGCGTAGGGGTCACCACTGTGAGAATGGCCACCCTTCACTAGACTCCAATTGCTTGTGAGCGAAGGGTGGTTCTCAGCATTAAGGTTGCTCCGTTAATGAGAGTCGTAGATGTCCGTGTAGAAGAGTTTATTCAGAAGATTGAAGAGAAGTGAGTCGAAGTCGCCAGTTCTTAACGCCTTGAGTTGTGTTCGCCGTTGTGTTGTAGTGTGGGCGCGAGGTGAAGCCGTGGCGGTGCGTGTGTAGTCGAGGAGCGAAGTGTGTAGTCGAGATATCTGTCCACTGAGGGGACGATGTGTCTACCGAAGTAATGATGTAGAGGGGCAACTGTCTGCCAAAGGAATGATGCCGATCGAATGAAATGTACTGCGTTTTATAGGGTGATCGGTGATGCAATAGCTACGAGTGGGGCGACGCATGTGTCGCTTGCCTGGGCAATATTTGCCAAATTTAGCTGGAAATTAACTGCAGCTGCTCGTGTAAGTTTGAACGAGTCTGCAGTTTTCTGTTCTGTGAAATTAACTTTTTTGTTGTGGGTATGTGGGGCCGTAGGCTCCTACAGTCCTTTGATGGTATTACTACTAATTTTAAGTTGTAATATATTTCATTCACTACATTTCATGACATCTTCGTATGTCTGCAATACGTTGTCCTCAACATCTTCTGCGCTCCCAAATATAGGGCATTGATGAAGTTTTCATTGTAATCCAATAGTTATCAAAGAGAAAATAAAGTAGCGCATGTTAAACGTGCGCAAAACCGTACTCTTATAATATTTTTGTCGCACTGAATCCAGATTACAACAATTACGCTACTATACGTGCGCGACACTTTCGACTAGCCTCCAAAAGTTATAAAACAAAATTATTTGTAAACATTGGAGGGCTTAATAATCCTGTAACGGTTAGCAACACGCATAATTCAGAAAATACTTTTAATATACACGTGTAACATTTTTCTCCCGAATTCGGTTTGACGTCGTTAAATAACATAATTAACCAGAATTTGTAGTGCGTCTTTCGCCGTAAGCATTTTTTATCAAACGTTTCTTTCAATCCCACGGATGTAGATACATTCTGACGTCATTCTTAATATTTCAACGTCAAAATGTTGGCTTTATAAACCGCAATTTTTCATTTATTAAAATCACGCAATCACTCCTCTTCCCTCGATGGTAAGCGTCTCTGTATACGTTAATTAAATAGATAATAAAATTGCCCAGATACAGGCTGTTCGGTCTAGTTGGGCATTCGTCTAGAATGACCGTATGGGTTGTGTTCATTTTCTTATTGCTTATATAAATAATTACAAATCATATCTGTACGATCTCACTGTTAACTCTCTACCAAGTTGTAAAAAATAAATAAATAAAAATAAAATAAATAATAAATTGTTTAAATACTAATGTTTGTGTTTTTCTACTCTCTTGTCCGCTGATGTTAAAATCGACGTAAGATTGGAACCCTGGTTTCCTCACAACATCAGAAAGAACGACCAGGCGTCTTCCAATAACCCTTTGCCACTTAATAGCAACACAATAAAATGCTTTTAGTTTTCAAAATATTATTTCAAGTGGTTTAAGATGTTAACTTATACTTACCACTTGTTTATAGTATCTATAAATGAAAATTGAAATCCGTACTTAAAAAAGCTTACGCCGAATTTCGCACGATCCGTTTTTATGTTACCGCTTTGTAAGTACACGAGCGGTTTAAAATTATTGCAATTATCTATTCCAAAAAATGCTTTTTTGTCTATAATTGGGTATGTGATATGAGTTTATTACAAATGATTCTGCTATACATAATTATGGCTAGAAATCCAAAAATCTAAGGTACGATGGAAACAAACATTCGTAACGCAATATATTGTATGTACTGAGAATCATTCACGAAATTTGGTAAAAATGCTCAAACGGTCTTTTCCTGTGAGGATCGTAATAGCCACTATAGAGATATAAAACATAAAATGTTCCTGTAATCTCAGAGTCAAAAGTACTAAACATATTGGAAACCTTCCGAATTTAACTAGTTTTTTACCAAAATAATTTTCAGAAAAACTAATGAAATTTGCAAGATTTCATTTTAGAGTATTGATCAACTTATTGAATTATAAATTTACATTGAGATATGCTATTTTTAAAAACGCTATTTGAAAATCGTTATAGTAATTTCGGCTAGTTTTCATCATCGATATTTGTCTCCGTCTTTCTCAAGTTAAGAGATTGTTAATAAAAATCACAAGAACCTTTGGACTAGCCGTATAGATGGATTGAAACGCGATTTAATTCTATTTATTGACTTGTAATTGTAATGTAGTAATGTTATAATGTAGACTAAGCGCATGGACACAGGTGGTATACTGTGGCATGGAGGTGGCTGAGGCAGTTGCGACGGTGCGAAGGGGCCCGTGGGCGATGTCCGGTACCTGCGCACGGTCGTTACCAAGTGTTGAAGTTCGGAGCTATCGCTGAGTCAATGCGGCGAGGAGGCATCGGGAGTCGAGTCATCACGTAGGCAAAAAATCTGTGCGATGAGTATTTGCCAAGTAGATCGATCCGGATTACCTTTATCTAACTATTCGTAGAATAGGGGGCTAATGAATTATTAAATAAATTATTAAAATAATTATTAAATAATTGAATCCTTATAATAAAAACATAATAGTATATGTAGTAATATAAATTGATTATTTCTAAATGTAATTTTATTTTAATTTTTCTGAATTTATTTTGCATAATTATAATACATATTAACACTTATTAATACATATATGAATATATATTAATTTTTATCATGTTTTAAAATAAAATAATATTGACAATTTTCATGACATTCTCCTACGATTTTTTATTGGTAATTAAGATATTTCTGTTAAATTATGTATGATTTTGTTTATTTATATAAATATAATATTATAGATTTCTTAGGATAATTAAAATAAATTGTCTACCTTGGAACAGGCGGCAGCCTAGTTAGGTTAAGACTTTTGTAAATTGAATGTACTCATAATTTGAACTCATTTATTTATTTATTTATTTATTTATTTATAACGTACAAGAACAAAAAAATACAAGGACATGCATACTGTTGTACATGAGGAATAATTAAGAACAAACATTATAATAGCGAAAAACATAGCTCTATGGATATAAATATGCTAGCATATCCGAATGAGGCGAAATCGCACAACCAACTAGACCTAGAAGGTCTGTCTCTGGCTGTGCTGTGTTATACCAACAGTAACTGTATTTTTGTAACTCGCGAACTGACGAAGGTGATCAATTTTAAATATTTCTAAATCTAACAAATGTGTTGTTACACAAATTAAAGTAAAATTTAAAGTAGAAAAAAAAAAATATATATGTATGCAATTAAGGGCTAAAAATAAAGTAAACTTTACATTATATACAATAAATTTAAGTGGAAAATAAGTAATAATATATACAAATATATGAATAAACACTACATTCTAGTATATATGTTTAAGAAAATGATATGTAATATTGCACAATTTTACAAATACATATTTTTTTTTAAATATTCACCCTACAGTATTAATAAGGTCTTTAGTTTTTGAACGCCCAATATCTAGAAGCCAGTTTTTTACTTTACCTTTAAAAGTTACATAATTTTTCACGTTTTTCGTGGTTTCACATAGTGAGTTATAAACTTTCGGGGCGATAAAAAAACATTGTCTTCGGGCAAATGTGCTTTTAACCTTTGGAATGTGAAAAATTCCTTACCAGCATTTCTCGTTAAGTACAATTGTTGACTTCTTGCTCTGTACTCTTTAGTTTTGTGAAAGCTTACAAGGCACTGCTTAATAAATAGCTGGCAGATATCCAAAACCTTAAACTCCGCAAAGAGCTGGTTTGAACTGTACCGAGGAGGCTTTTTGTTTATGACTCTTATTAGTAACTTTTGTGCTTTTAATAGTCGGTCCATTGTTGTTTTTGTACATGAGCCCCACGCTATAATTCCATGCACCCATATACTTTGACCAAGAGCCATATACACCATTCGAAGTGTTTCTTTACTCAGTACATTCCTAAGTTCGCGGAACACGTACAGTAATTTCCTTGTTCGCGCCGTAAGTGATTTTATTTGGAATTCCCAATTGAGTTTGGAATCTATTTCTATGCCTAAATATCTAATTTTTTTTCAATGTTTATATGCTCACATTTGCAATTATTCTGGGTTGAAGATACACTGCAGTTAAATTGGTGAATTTTTAAGGGTAATACGTTGGAGGTTAGGTTGGGTCTGAGTGAAAATGCTAGGTACTTCGTCTTCGAGATATTGAGTGTCAATATATGTCGATCAAGCCATGTTTTAATACTGTTCAGGGAGCATTGCGCGTCTGTAAACGCTTCATCCCAAGTATCTGCCTCAATTATGACAGCGGTGTCATCTGCAAATGAGATTATGGCTCCTTTACCTTCAAGAGTCATATCACATAAATCGTTGACATACATCAGAAAGAGTAAAGGACCCAATACGCTGCCCTGCGGCACCCCATATAAAACATTATGTTTATTACTTTCCTGATCCCCTATCGCAGTGATCTGTGACCTGTTTGTAAGAAAACTTTCGAGCCACTCATTAGCTTTACCAGAAATACCAAAAAGGTGAAGCTTTCTTATTAGGATTTTGTGAGAGACTGTATCAAAGGCTTTTGACAGGTCGAGGAAAATACCAAGTACTTTTTTCTTTTCGTCAAGTTTTTTGGCAATAAGTTCTGTAACCGAACTTATGGCCTCGTTTGCTCCCCGACCTTGTCTAAAGCCATATTGATTGTTTGATAGTAAGTTCGCAGATTCCAGGTGGTGCATAAGCCTAGATTTGGCCACTTTCTCGATCACTTTTGATACTAAATAAATAATTTTGAATTTTTTTTTGAATTTTTGAATGGGCCCTGTGGGAGCTAATGGGCCCTGTTGCAGTTTGGCCACTAAGACCCATGTATTCAGGGTCGGCCATACTCACGGGTCAACACCCATACGGCGGCCTACACGTAGAAGTGCAAGCCAGGGTAGGACTCTGGCCTTCGGGCCAGTTTCTTCTAGGAGTCAACATTCGGGTGCTCCTGAACGGTTTGCGCATCATGCGGCGTCAGCCAATCGATTGTGCATTCTGACCGATATCCGGGGGAGTCTGGAAACAGTACTGTCTCCTATAGAGCGAGGGTAGTTGTTTACCTTACGGCAACTGCCCTTGAAACGACCAATCGGCTACCCGATATTAGGTGAAGACCCGGGCATATATTGTCGTGGTCCGCGATATATTCGGTAGACACCGTATCACCGCTAAGTAAGGGAGAGGACCGCGCAAGCGGCTCCGAACCTGTAAGCAGTTAGAGACCGGAGGTATCTGGTTGCAAGTGGAAGTAAGGGCGCGAGTGTCGGCCCGATGTGTAATTAACCTGGTATCTCGCGGTAAGGCGTTGGCTTCATACGAGAGTGTGGCGTAACTAGACGGTGGACTGTTTTTGTCCTAAGTTTTCTACGCTCACCTCACGGGAGACAGAACGATCTAATATCGTTAAAACTTCCTGAGGTGACGGGTTCGCTTGTTGTAGTTGGAAAGTCTAGTTGTTCGTATAATATTTATGTTTAAAACATTTGTAACTATATATTTTATTTTCATTAATAAGAGAGGACCATGGCTATAGGAAACTGTTTTGAAACGTTTCTCCAGTAAGGTGGCGTCACAATTGACATGTGTCTCGCTACGAACGCATTGAGTGACATTTTTTCTGTGTTTTATTTACAAACGTCCTTTGATGGTACATTTTCCAAACAATCGGACTCGTTTAGGCAATGTTCTTCACTGGTTTCCGCCCTGACCCTAACCTGACTGTTTTACCTAGGAACGTTATCCGAATGGTGAGGAGTTCTTATTCATGGGATTTCTCTCGGTTAAAAGCTTGGAGTGTGTATTCGTAATCCCGAGCGCACCACAAAAATACCGTTTTCCACACGGTCCGTTAGCACGTATTGACGCGGGATCACTCATGCATACAAATGCTCTGCAGCTTTCTGCGCCGCGCTCAAAGCTCGAGCGACAACTAGAAAATGAAACTTACCCGGTGTAGTTTCGTTCGTCGATAATCCACCGCGGCCCGCATCGGGGGATTTCATAATAAATATTCCCCGTTATAGCAACATGACAGGGTAAGGAGGCTTTATGATTTTCAGAATAGAGGATTAAGCGTGAAGCATCACTGTTTGCTAGACCAATGGTTCTCAACCATAAGATAACAGGGAACTGCAGAAAAAATATAACATATCATATTCATTATTTATCCATTTCAATATTATTATTATTGTTTATTATTTATTCCGTAGCCGGCGATTGAAGAAGGGGGGGGGGGGGGGTCGCCCTCGCAGCCAATACGCTGCTGTCGGTGTCGCTGGATCTCGTACTCCATTCACGATTCGCTTCCATTCTTGACGATTTTTTGCCACGTCTCGAGCATCCCTAACCGATAATCGTTGATTTTTAAGGTCGTCTTTGATGTTATTTAGCCAGGTTTTCTTCGGTGCTGATCACTGAATTCTCCATTCTGTCGGACGGTCTCGCCAAAGAAGTTTACGTGGCAAGCTATTTCAATAAATCCATTACAATAAATAGCCCTAAATTGGCAGAATTTAATAAATGGCAGAGTCCGATACCAGACTGGGCTTGAAAAATACCTATGTACAAAATCAAGATTTGGGTCAAAGTATAGCTAATATTAAAATTATAAATTGGTAGTTATTACGTATACTTACCTAAGTTATGTCCTTTAAATAACAATATAAAAACTTAATTATTTAAAGACACAGCCATCCGTTGCATTTCAATGGAATTTCTTTAAAACAATGAATAATAACAAAGTAATTTTGAAATCAGCTCTTATTATTTTAATATTATCTCCATAAAGATTTCGATATTTAACGTATTATACAAGTTTTAATACGTAATAATTAGGCCCTTTTTATTTAAATACACTAATAGATGGCATTCCATATTATTTCTACTATATATCGTTGATAACATTTTTTTTGTTTTTCCCAAAAATTGTTAGCAGAAGTTGCTTACTTGCTCGTACTGATTCATCCCTTTGTAGGTTGCCGGTTAGTTGAAACTCACCCTGTATAAATAAAAGATTAAATAAACTACAAGTGCTTCTAAACAAATCTATGGGATGGGAGGGGAGGGTATTGAGGTCTAGGAGTATTTACGGTTAGTAAAATTGAATAGTCAGGGGTAGGTTACTTGTAACCACTTAGTTATACCCAGTAAATAGGATTTCAGCGGTTTTATTAAACATGCCGAGCGTATCTGATTGGCGTATGCAAAGAGGCAGAGATTCCAGTGGCGAGCGTCCTGTACTGCGAATGACCTGGCGAAAAGGATCGAAGAATGCTGAGATGTTTCCAACATAATACTACGGATTACTACAGATTCTACTACCAGTAATTATTCAGTAACTACTAGTAATTACTCTTTACAAAGATGTGAACACAATTTGTGCACTTTAAGGATCGTCGTGTGAATATACTTTTTCTGACAATTTGGCTGTCAAAAGCTAACAAAACACCAAGTATATCCCTGGAAAATGCTAGAAGACTCAAACGAACGCTTTCATTACTTCCAAAATTTTCGATATGAAGAACATCGGACTAACTATTAGACTAAAATTTTATTCACTGTAATTTGTCCAAGAGGCATTATTTAATAGGCAGAGCTGCAACCAAGGTATACATACAGTTACTGTGAAAAGTATTAATCAATACGAGGTAGTGCGACAAACAAAGGAATTTTCAAAGAAGTTGAAACCAAATTCACGGGGCAAAATGTTGCTCCATGTGCTCGAGCTTCGGGAAGAAATTAGATTATATTTTAATAGGTTAAGAACGTATAAGAAAAGACAAGCTTTATGACAGTGTCATCGCCTGTATCTTTTTTAGAGTCCTCAATGTCCTTAAAAAGATTGGGAACCGTTTTGCCACACTGCCCAGCTTGTGGCGCAGCTTAGGATTTGTGAAGGGGTAAAAGCGCTCCATATTGCCCGTACCATCTTATACATCTTTGATTATAGCCAAATCTACTTATGCTGGGTGTTCACGACTGCAATCCTTTTAAGTGGTAAATTGTGCAACTGATCAAGAATTTTTATTATTTTACTTTTGCATACTAGAATATTTTCTACATAAAAATGAGTTGAACTTGAGTCATCAACAACTTTTTTAGTTTTATGTTAAGCTTTCGCACATTCAGATTTTTTACTCGTAACAAAGGACAAAATCAAATAAGTTATAGATTGCGATCAACAAAGATTTCATGTAATATAATCTTCTTGCTAAAAATCTTCTAATAATAAGAAAACGTGTGTTTTCGGAACAATAGGCAAAATAAAAAAAAATAAAAATCCAATGGTTTTGTTTAGTTTTACATAGAGTTGCCATTTGAAAGGTTTGTCGTATAGTCGCAAATATCCCGTATCTCTGTAAAGCCTTTATTTAAAAATAGGTACTTATCGAATGATACATCAGACTCGATTTCGACACTCAATTCGTAAATCGTCTACGCTTATAGCATGCATTATTCAACGACAGTCAAAGAAATGCTCACTCGAACATAAAATGCTGCTGTTTAATTTGACGTCAAGACACATCACTTAGGATTACTCATCGACCATACTCTTTCATTGCAGCCACAAAGCAACGAAATCAGCGAACACGTGTTTTACGCTCTTAGACGAGTACATCAGCTTATCTTGGTAAAGTTTACATTTACAGACTATTGATTACAGTATTATAATTTAAATTTCAAAAAAGGTATTAAATGTGTACTATTAATAAAATTTTGTTTTTTTTATTATATAAAATAATAAACCCTTCCTATGTGAGCTAACCATTTTTGGTTAGACGCTTTCCGCGCTGTGCTAACTGTAATATTTATTCATTATTATCTTAATTGTTTTACGAGATAATGTTGTAACGTTATAATATTTCAAATTTCAATGTGATCATTTTGCAGTAATTCTTTTTACGATCCGTATAGTAGTTTAAAAGTTATGCGCAAAACTATCCCGGGCAGAAATTTTACCCCGCCATAGGAGGGGTTAATATTCACAATTAGTCACAATTTGACTATTTTATTCCTCTAATGACAGAGAAATGAAGTAATCAAAAAAGAAACAATCCATAAACATATTCATTAAGAATTAGCATAATATTATATACGTTTATGTTACGGATTACTCTAATAAATAGTCTAACAAAAACTAAGTCTAATAATAACTGCGATTTGCGCATCTCAAATTCTATGGCTTCGAAGGGGGAGTGAATGGGTGGCAAGGTGAACGCTCACATGTGGCAAGACAGCTGTCCTAAACCTACCACAGCCGGTTCGTAAGTCCGGAATCCACTGCTCACCCCCCAGAAGTGTAAAAAATAGTATTATGATGGGCCCGACTCCGGTCGGTGAATTCCATGGCAGCTCCGTTTGTATTTATTATTGAATTAAATAATCGTCAACAGTCGGTTGCAAAGTTTCGACGGTTGCAAAGTGTCCTCCCAGCAAATGCTAAGCAGACCATTGCACAAACCCTTTTGTTGCATATTCTAGATTACGTCCATGTAGCGTACCTTGATGCCAGTGATTTCACGTTGGATAAACTGGAAAGGCTGCAGAATGTCTGCATCCGCTATCTTTTTAATCTTCGAAATCACCCCTATCGGAATTTCGTAGCCGCATTCATTGGCCCCGAATCCGGGATCGCATACTTTTTAACTTGCTTTGTAATAAGCTAGCAACGCACATATTAGCATTACAAAGCTAACAAAGCTCATATAGGGCACAAAGAATCACATGCACTTGCACATAAAGCAAGGTGGTAAAGGCAAACATCTTAGCATTGCTTTTTAACTTGCTTAATAATTCCATATCACCTGTCTATATACAGGAGAAATTTAATCTTCTAGGATGTCATTGAACCCCCTCCTATCCAGTTAGAATAGCACTCTCGGTATCCCGCCTCATAAAACTTCGATGTTCACTTACAGTTTCACAGTTCATGCAGCTCGCTTACGTGCCAGGACGCGTTAAATTTCAAAACTTTATTGAAAAAAACATTAGGTATCTGTCACTACAGATGCTTGGCGTCAACATTACTCCATACATTAAAAAAAATATAGTCCATGATATTGCGCGGCTCATTAGACCTATGCGTAATAGTTACCGACAAATACGCACCGGTGTATTTGCAGGGACTTAATTTTTTTGACATATGGAGTAATGCTGACACCACGCGTTCTATTGTTAAGCAGTCTGACCATTTGTTTCGAATTATTTATTGCATCCACTGTCTATTGATAAACTTTCAGCATTTCCAAAACACTTTAGGGGTACTAATTTAAATCACACCTTTTCTAGTACGCCAGCGCCAGGTGTCTCCCGGAGTCTGGCCTGCTGACTCAACCCAACATTCTATGTCTGATGTGAAAGTGGGCCCGATTGCGTTTCTTTGTGAACTAAAACTAAAATTAGTCCAAGCGAACGAGACAGAGCAATATGTTAGAGCGAAATATGAAACGAACGATCGTCGATTAATACTACCTGCCGAACTTATACTCGTCCGAATAAATTCGAGCATATTTCGTGCGGTCTAAGATTTGACCTTGGCGCGCAGTTTTAATGCGAAAAAGTGACAACCGCTCAACTCACTCTCCGCTCTAGCGTATTGCCCTGTCTCGTTCACACTGACTAATTTCCGATTTTAGTTCACGAAGAAACGCAATCGAGCCCAGTATCAGGTTTTACTAACAATAATATTAAATTACTAGAGCCATCTATCGCATTTTTATATATGCTGCTTACATCACAGAAATAATACGGAGAGCTTAGAATGTCATATATTGGTCTATTTGAACATGAAAGCGCCTAATTATTATGTATTGAAATCTGTATACCAAATTACAATTTATATATGTATGTAAATAATATTAAAATAATAAGAGCCATTGATTTATAAATTCGTTTATTATTATATTATTGTTTTATTTTGAGATAGGATACTTTATTAGAATTATTCCTATTAAGCTAATGTACGTAAGAGAAGATCAATCAATGTTTGGAACTATGAGTGCTAGGTGCCAAAACGTAGTACGGCATTCGACAATCTAATAACCAATATAATCAAAGAAAACATATTTTTTTGTACCTACTTTAGTTTTCAGTTTGCACAATATTTTTTATGTAAATATCCTTTATAATGCTGCTCAACAATGTCACTCAACAAATGTATGGGTTGATGTAAGACGTTGTCTTCAGTTTGCCTTTTCACATAGATTTTAAGGTTATCGACAGTAAAGGGTTGTATTTCTATCTATGTACTATCAGCAGTTTTCTTTCATCTCATGCTTTCTTAGTCCATTTGTGCATAGACAGGAAAACGACGGGGGAGTTTAGTACCTATGTAAATGTGCTTAGATCTTATTCTCGCTTATACCAGTAGCGTATGTTGTAGTGAACATCGGCACTGCGGATAGAATTGATTATACCGGTGTTGCCTCTGAGTCGATAGGACTTTGCCCTCAGTCGCTGGTTGAGCTTTCGCGGCACGAAGCCGACATCACTTCAATTATTTGGCAGAGTGGAAATTTACAGCGGAAAAGACGGTGTTTATTAGAAGCTTTGATACGTCGAAAACGAAAGGTGAAAATAGCCTGAATGAACTTAGTGTTTACCCGTGATTTATCAGTGTCTGATTAAGATAGATGTTAAGTATTTGAGATGAAACCATTGACTATATAGTGTATTATATAGTTCAATGCCGTGCTACGTTTTGACAGCTAGGTTTTTACTATAAACACTACGTGTGGATGGCAGTCATAGTTCCAATTATTGATTAATCTTCTCTTACGTTTAGTAGCCCAATATATAGCTTTCTACACACGCCGTTCCGGTATCCTATCTCAAAATAAAATAATAATATAATAACAAAGAAATTTTGAAATCAGCTCTTATTATTTTAATATTATCTACATAAAGATTTCGTTTTTTAACGTAGTATACAAGTTTCAATGCGCAATAATTAGGCCCTTAAAAGTTTAAATAGACTAATAGAGAGCATTCTATGATTTCCATATTATTTCTACTATGTATCGTTGATGAATTTTTTTTTTATTTTTCTCTAAAATTGTTAACAAAAGTTGCTTACTTGATCGTACTGATTCACTTCTTTGTAGTTTGCCGGTTAGTTAAAACTCACCCTGTATAAATAAAACATTAAATAAACTACAAGTGCTTCTAAACAAATGTATGGGATGGAGGGGGAGGATATTGAGGTTTAGGAGTTATCACGGATGGTAAAATTGAATAGTCAGGGGTAGGTTATTTGTAACTACTTAGTTATACCCAGTAAATAGGATTTCAGTCGTTTTTTTAAACATGCCGAGCGTATCTGATTGGCGTATGCATAGTATGCAAAGAGACATAGATTCCAGTGGCGAGCGTCCTGTACTGCGAATGACCTTGCGAAAAGGAACTAAGAATGCTGAGATATTGCCAACATAATACTACGGATTACTACGGATTCTACTACCAGTAATTACTCAGTAACTACCAGTAATTACTCTTTACAAAGATGTGAACACAATTTGTGCACTTGAAGGATCGTCGTGACAATATACTTTTTCTGACAATGAGGCTGTCAAAAGCTAACCAAACACCAAGTATATCCCTGGAAATTGCTTGAAGACTCAAACGAACGATTTCATTGCTTCCAAAATTTTCGATATGAAAGCCATCGGAATCAAAGACAAACGGTTAATTTTCTGGTTATAATTCATAGAATAACTACTTTCTGCCTTATTAATACGCTAAGAAACTTATCTAAAGCTTATCTGAATGATTTCTTTGATAATTATGTCGCTAACACCTCAATAAATTACAAAGGCAAAATCATACCCGAATGATCTAGCTAGAGGTAAGTCTTAGTGACAAACTCTCGCGATTTTATCTCCATTTTGTGGCATAATAATATTTATTTATTTATTTAATTAAACAATGCATTTACATAGCATGAATAAAAGTATGTTATTCACATTATTTAAAAAAAATAAATTGAAAACGGCCGATATGAGCATCAACATTAATTTACTGTTGCTGCCCAACTAAGTGTCAGGACTTGTTCCAAGGCAGCGAGCTCTCTAGTTTAATATGTGCATATAATCGGCAAGATGAAAAAACATGTAGGTATAGTACCATAACCATCACAAATTATAACTAATAATAATTAACTAATAATCACATTAGGAAATATTTAAAATAGAAAACGGAAAATAAATAATCGTGTTAAATTAAATTAAAATGCCAAATAATATCAAACAATAGTAACAAAAATTAAATAATAAGAAGAATATTCTACTAACTCGCTTTACATTGGTCTGGAACTGCAGATCGTCACGTTTAAAAATAAATAATCGAAATGAGAGTCGGTTAGGGAGCGGTTGCGAATGGTTATTAGAAGATCCAATATGAGTAATTACTATGCGAAGAAGACATACATTTTTTGTATCCGACCTGCGATGTCCATTATCCTCGAAAGCTGCCCTCTGATGTCTATTATCGTCAAAAGGCGCGGAATAGCCTGAGTGGGCCACCTTGTCATATTATTAATTGCACTAAATATGTAGAGCAGTTCAGTGCAGTTAGAGTAGCGCAAAACTGTCGACCTTATCGATATTATTCTTTCTCATATCATTTGCTGTCAGAGGTTAATGAACTTTGGGGCAGAAAGCATTATATTGCCATACTTTTCGCTGCCGCTGAGGCTATTGTAGCCGAAGGAATAAAGCTTTCGTTATGCTCCGGCTTCCGTTCGCTCGCAATGCCCTCGATTCATGCATAGGGCACACTAAAAATAGTTTTGCATTACGTGAAAATAAATAAAACGGAGCTTTGCTCCTTTTCCGTAATATGCCCATGATTTTTGAGATCCCGCATGATTTCATTAGTCCCGCCCACTGCAGGATTTGAGTGCGGGATCCCGCGGGATTTGCGGGAATGACAATTATTCCACCGAAAAGTGTGATTCGAAGAGAAATTAAGGATTTAATTCAGAAAATGAAATTTAACTCGACATCCTCCGTCGAAGCGTATGATTACGAAGTGCCTCTTTCTGTTGTGGCTGAAAATAATGTTCAGATTTAAGCTGTTTATGCTGCCAACGCGGAAAAGAACACGGCTATTCGAGCTCTGACATTTCAAGAAAAGCTAGAGCAAACTTTAGATTCTGCCATGACAAGTATTTGTCCATCGCCCGCTCGAATTCTTCTTATCGATACCATCATAAAGAAAGAGATGACTATTTATGAATAAGGAGGGTCGATGGGTAGATACTTTAGCACAAAATGCCCTAAAGTCTGTAGTGACTACAAGCGTAGATGCTGAGCGGGCGTCTCTCCGCTGCCGATTATCTTGCCAATAAGATACGAACTAGTTTAGCTGACGACTTTTTAGGAATGTTGTGTTTCCTATGAAAACACTTTAAAAATTCAAAGTAAATTTATTTTTGTACTTGTGTTTTTCTAATAAATATTTCTAATTTTAAGCATCCTAGGTATGTTTAACTACTCACTGATAACCACTTTTATCGAAAACTGCGGGTTCCCGTCATACCGGGATCCCGCGTCATTGAAAATTTTAGATATGCATGGCCATGCGGGATATGGGTACAGGCGCAATATATGGGTACCGCAAGGCCATGCAGTTAGTCAAAAATAGTGTGCCCTAGATTAGTGGTTTTAAACCTCTTCTCGGTGACGGCTCAACTTTAGTCGAGTCGAGTCTATCCGGCACGTGGGCGGGTTTGGGGGCGGAAAGAGCCCCCCCCCCATCACATTAGCGCCGCCGGCGATTTGAAAAAATTAACACGGTCTATTTTATATAGCAATATTGTACCTGAGAACAATACATAATATATAAGATTTTTTTAAAATTAGGTCTATCAAATATTCACAAAATATATTTATTTAAATAGAAATTCGTCCTGGACTTAAAAAGGTCTTGCTAAAATTACTACCTATACCAGATTGTAACAAGGAAAGTACGTAGTAATAACAACGAACATAATAATAATTGTGTTTTAAATGCCGAAGAAACTATATTACCTATTTATAGCTACATTTTGTGACAAAATAAAATGAATGAGGACGTTCAACAAAAAACTAAAAATAAACAATTTCCAATCGTCGCAGTCATAAAATTCGTCCTGCCCGAACTAATGTATGGTGCGTTTTTTAGTAAAAAAATAGTGTATAATTGAATATATTCCAAACATATGAGAACAGTATAAAAAAGTGTCGTTTTAAGAGCCTTACAGACACCGTTTTCGAGTCTACAACGAATATAATAACGGATAAAGGAGTAGTACAACCGCTTCAAAGATGACCGCACATCAGTGGACAGCGAACCACGTCCTGGTAGTAAAAACAGTTTATAAATTAGTTTCGCCTTGTATAATGTATAATGTAAGATTATACAATGCGTTTAATGTATAATGCCTTGTGTAATGGAACATGGAAATGTTGCAATTATTAATTTTGCCTTCCACGGAATCGGGTCAGCATGCATATTCTTATTTCGCCCCTGCATACTTGCATCTAATGTATGAAGATGCTCAAACAAATCCGTTACGAAAGCCAATTTTGTTCACCAAGTTTAATTCTGGCCACAAATGTAAAACCTGGTAAAGAAAAATTAAAAAACCGGGCGGCACACCAAGAGGATACTTGCGGCACACCGGTTGAAAACCACTGCCCTAGATAGTACGTTACGCATAGCCGCACCGTATATCTCGCCACGCTGACGTCATACGATTTTTAGGTCACTGAATTTACGTTAATGGTTCGCGAGCTTTCGCATTTCTAGGTGGTTAACCGCTCGCTACCGGGAGAGATTTGTCTGTTTGTTACTGATAAAGAAAACCTATAAATTTATCGAATAGCAATGTGTCAAAAAATGGTTTGTAACTGAGGGGTAATCATTTAAGTATATCGAGTTTAGAGTTGAATTATAGAGTTGTTTGGTTCAAACAAGACTCCTATCATAAAGTAACAGACGGGTATTTGACTCAAAAAGCGGATCAAAATTATTCTATCATTATATCTCAATCTTCACACTGATATTTATGATTAATTTGATGTTTTTTTTGCAATGTTTTGGGAAATAGCGTTTTGATTCTATTTTATTATTTGCGATAAAATTGAAAATAAAACGAATGTAAAAATTAAATCCAAAGTATGTTTTTATTATTGAAAAATATAACAACAATATATTCAGTCGAACAATATTACTTATTTCTTCGTTAGTTATATCAAAGCCAATGGCTATTCCTGAGATTTTACGTAACAACTTCCTAGAAAAAATACAATATTAAATATATATCAGTACATTTCTGCAGCTGATTTCATGATATATTAAAGGTTCACTTAACCCTTAGAAAGCTAGCCATGGAAATGAAACTTATTTTTCCTTGCATGTTTCTAACCCTCGAAAACTTCTTTTTAAATTTCGCAACTTATGTATAATGGTGGCTTATTCAATGAAGGCGACTTTTTTCGCATATAATTACATAATTGCATAAATACGGAGATCAGCCGTCCGCGAGTTGTCGCAACGGAAAAAAACACCGATCTATGGTATAAGCATTTCAGCAGTTAATATTTTTATTTGGCTGGAGCACATGTGACACGCCGATTTGGCGGGAGCGGAACGAGGGGTGGCCTTCGTGGCGATTAAACAAGATCATTTTTTTTACATACCCCTGTGTTTTTTTTTAGTCTTTTGTGCATTTTGAGGGAAAAGGATTTTCTGTGGGCCAAATCCAATGCCCATCAGTATTTAGCCCGCACTCTGAGATCCTTTTTTTAGGGTAATTTTTTTCTTTTATTCCTTCTCAATTTTTTTTCGGGTATTATTTTTTTTTTTTTTAGTTTCCGTCTCCCCCTATAAGAGACAGGTGGCGTCCATATAGTACATTCTTTTTTTTTTTTTCGGTGATTCTGCCGTGTTTCTTCAAAACACGGTAGATTATAACTTCACGGTTATAAAGTATTGAATAAAAATATTAGAATCATATCAAAAACCTTTGAAACTGCTGAAGACGAAAACCTTACTGTATTTATGGTTTTGAAATTTCGCTAATTTATTCTCTATATAAGCTGAAAAATTAAAAGAAAATAAGAAGTTTACGTGGCGCATATCGTAGTTCTAGGTTATCCATTGAAAAAAATCAACATAACTTATAAGTACCTTAAATCACAATCTGGAAGAAAGCTAGATAGAGCAATGACGATTAAAATATTTGGCACTAATTCCGCAAGACCCTTGCGGTTCGGCTGGATGTGGATTAAACCACTGAGCAAAAAAAGATGAACTGCGATTCAATCCCCACTTATCAGGCTATCCGGAGTCGTAATTATTTCGGTGTAATTCATAATTTTGCAAAATCGTTTTTTTATTAATTTTACAAAATTGGTTTTTACCCCTCTGTGAGACGTTAAAATGTGAGCGCTATAAAAAATGATAGAGATTTATCAAATTGAACGAGGTTAAAATCTTTAATCTACGAAGGTCAAAGAAATCGCCCGACGATAGACGAGACACCTAAATTGAGTCAAAATTATATTGTTTTATAACAGTGCGATCTTTTTGTGTGTCAGGTGGACTTTTAAATATTGGCTTGTTCTCTATGTCATATGTGACTGCGAGGGGTCGACTTTGTTCGATTTAGACCTTTCAAAATGTTGACCACCAATCGTTGTCCACATGTTTCTGTCCACAAAGTACTGAAGGCAACAAAACAAACGAGCCCAAACTCGACTATCTTAGCACTTTCCATCGGGGCATTATCTTAGCACTTTCCATTGGCAATCTCCCGGCTCCATCTTTAGACTATAATGGAAAGTACTGAAGGCAACAAAACAAACGAGCCCAAACTCGACTGTCTTAGCACTTTTCACCAGAGAGTTCCGGTGGCAATTTTCCGGCTCCATCTTGAGACCCTAGTCATCATAAGAAATGGAAAGTACTCATGAAACAAAACATACTAGCCTAAATTCGACTATCCTGCCATTTACCATCAGGGATTTTCAGTCCCTACATCCCGGCTCTATCATCCAATCAGCTCGATGGTACCATAATATTCCATTGTCACCGGACTCACATAAGTATGCCAAATTTCATCTTGATCGGATACCAGCAAGTGGTAGAAAAATAGTTTGCACATTTTGAAACGGACAACTTACATACGAACATTGTAAGTTAATATAAAGCTTGTAAAAAGGATTAGTGAAGTCACTTAGTATAGAGTTCACACTATCTAGTAGGAATGCTTTTCTGCAGTGATTGGACTCCTTGATTATTATTATTATTATTGTTTTTTTTATTTAAAGATTTATACTTTTTTAATTTTTTATTTTTGGATTTGGTATTTCTATTTTTGATATTTCTAAATGATCTTTTTAATATTTAGACAATGTAATGGTTGATTTTGTATAGTTTATTGACTTTCAGATTTCTAACGTGATTTAATTTTATTTTTGCCAGATATATGATATGTTTAAAATATGAATATTTAAAAAAATGTATTTATTAATTGTAAGTTCTATACCCTTACCGGGTTTTTTGGAATAAATAAACTTTGAACTTTTGAACTTTGAATTTTGAACATAGTAGTACGAGCAGGGCGGTTTGAGCCTCTATGAGTCTATATTATCAAATACGAGTAATAGAATTTAATATCAGTGCCAATATCCTGCTTTAAAGTGATATTTAAATATTGATACTAAACTCTATGCGATGAAAACTCGCACAAACACTCAGCTTATATCATTTGTGTACTTTGGAGTAATGCGAGCTTCACTAAATACAGCTTTCAAACTATCAAATTGAAATTTGCTCAAATTTGTATTTGGACTTCATGTTTATTATGATCGCTCACTAGCTTAGAATGGCTAGAGCAACACTTTGGATTTGTCATCTGCAAAGGGGAAAACCCGACACCTCAGGCTGTTATAACGATATAGATCGTTTTTTCAGCCGTGAGGTGATTACACAGAGACTTGGGGTCAACACAGTCCACAGTCTAGCTCCTCCAATATGCCCGTAAGAAGCCCGCGTCTTATCGCGAGGTAGAATGTGAAACCAGTGGGCCAACCTAACTTTGGCCGGATTTCTTCGTCCCCTGGTCTGGTCACGGGTTCGAGGTCGCTTACGCGACCTCTACCTGACGTAAGCGGTTATTCAATTTAAATATGTTGCGGAGCACGACGCCCTTTGCCCGCCGTGGTCACTCGGGATCGGGTGGCCGACGGATCGTTTCAAGGGTTGAAGACGTCAGGCCGAAAACTACACTCCGCTGTCTGGTTATTTGCCAGCATCAACATTCAACATTCAACATCTAGCAAACCGAATGGAGCACCAACTGTCTAGTTTCGCCCGAGATATTTCTTCGAATACGCGATCACGCGAATACGCGTGATTCAGTCGACATGCCATCTTCAACGCCCGTAACGTCTCCCGCCGAACTTTAGAGGGACTTCATGAGCCGGACGCATTGACACGGCTTTCTAGGTGTGCGCCCTGCAGCAAGCTTCTCTTGAGGCGCTCGATGGAACAGGCGTCTTATGGTGATCAGTTATGTAGACGTACATGGCATCTTCTGCGGTGAATGGCTGCTGGCTGCGACACCCGCGCTGGCTGTCCGCTATTTTAGCAGACTGCGCGAGTGCGGCTTCCGGACTCCTGGGGGACTACTAAATCCCGACTTTCTATCAAACGAACTGTTATCTATTACAACTAGGAAGGTCGTAACTTGATCTCGTTACACTCCCCTGGACCAAAACAATGCTTTATCCCTTCTCACCCCCCCCCCCCCCTCGATGAAGACATTTAAAAGCAAATCTAATATAGTTCCGTGTTGTGCTGTTTCTTAAATTTGTGGCTTTCTTTTGATCTTGTATGTTGACGACAGTTGCTTTAATCTTTTTCTTTAGTCTTTTTTAATGCAGCTGCACTGAAAACACTTCTTTAACCGGATCGCAACATTCTTTTGCGCAACTTCCACGTTTTATGTTATTTTTTTTATAAAATTTAGTATATTCATCGCATTTTATTGAAAGTTTCTCAACACGGTCGATATAGATAGATGCCCAAATCGAACCTGGGTGGACACTTAGAGTTGTCAACTACTACGGTCCAATCCGCCACGCTATTATCTCTGTCACCCCAAGAAGTTATAACGATCTTTCTTCCATGGAGTGACTTAGGGACAGCACAGGCCACCGTCTAACTACGCCAAAAAGCCCGTGAGAGTAAAACGCCTTACCGCGAGGCACTGGGAACAGAATCGAGCGGGCCGACCTCACGCCCTCACTACCAGATTTGGGCGAGGACCTCCCGATTATTCGCCGGAGTACACAGTCGATTGGCAACGCCGCACTATGCGCAAACCGTATAGTATCTCCCGAGGTGTTCCTCCAGATTGGATCTGAACTTACCTGTCCACGACACAGCTGTGAGAGGGTTCACATAATCCTTTCCTGGTTAGTCCCTCTTCAAGGAGGCTACCGGATGGTAGTTGAACTGTGACTTGAGCCGAGCTTTAAATAACAAACAGGTCATTACATCCAAGCTGCACGGAACCGTTAGATACGACACGGGTAAACAAATTTAATTTAAAAAACTTTCTTCGTCAATATTAAAATAGTTTTACACTTCATTTTAAGTTCGTTTTTAGAAACGTCGGTATACGCCATCCTCTCTCACCCCATCCTCTTTTTTATTCTTTATCGATGACTGGTGCCTTTGATCTGAGAGCCTGAAACAGATTGCTGAAGGGCTATGAGAATTTTCTAATGCTGTTCCCTCGTATCGTAACTTTATTCCACCGGGTTGTCCCATTTGCAACACAGCCTCGCCGCAGGATCGGTTAACCCTTATTTTAAGGGCGTCCTATTTTCGGAATGATTCATATTATCTTCCCCTTTTCATATCAGTTTTTGTGACTTTCTTTTAGTTCGGAGAGTCGTGCAATATTTATGCGTACCTATATTGAAAAGTCGTGTCGTTCGGCGAAAATAAGAAAACTCGTGTTACTTAGAGGTTGGGATGGCGGGTGCCCCGGAATTTTACAAGAGCTTGAAGAAAGCACTTTTGCTTTCAAATCCATAGAGACTCCCGACGCACTTATAACTTTGACAACATTTCTGTATCCATAATTAATTTACAATCTTTACTAAACAAACTCGTAATACATACACTCGTAATATAATAGGCAACCATCCTGCGCTTGTTACCATATCCAAGAAAAAACCGAAGTCAAGTATCTGGGTGTCCTAATAGACTAAATTGAGCTGGGATAACCAATTAATACAACTCTCTTCGAGGTCTCGGAAACTAGTTTTCGTCTTTAGAGAATTACCCAACGTCCTTTCTAAGAACTCCCTAAATATGGTTTATATGGCCCTGTGTCAGGGTTTATGGGTACACGGAATAATAGCTTGGGGAGCATGTGCAAAAACTGCCTTGGATCCTCTAGTGAAAGCCCAAAAGCTTTTGTTGAGGGTAATCAATAGCAGGCCCCCACGATATGATTCCAACATGCTATTCAATAAAAGTAAGGTGTTAGATATACGCCAGCTGTTTGTGAAACAGTCACTCATGTTTTTCCATCGAACCTCAGATAAACGACCACGAAGCCAGCAACACCGAACTACAAGAGCATCTGCAGGAGCAACTACAAGAGCATCTTTATTTGCCCAAAGACAATTCAACTATATAGCACCTAAAATATTCAACCGTCTTGATGACAAAATAAAGGAAATAGAATATACCATTTTATTAAAAAAATATATTAAAAAATGGCTTCTTGACGACATAGGCACGACATAGACAATGGCTTCTTCAAGGACAGAGAACAAACTTCTGAAAGTCATATCTTGAAAAAAAAAATATATTTCTGCATAACTTTACTATTATACTATATAATATGATATAAGATATTAAACAAATGTACTATATTGTAATATAATGCAAAAGAATAATACTATAATATATTTAGATCGTTATATTTATATATTTGTGTATGTATGTATATGTATGTGTGTATGTGTATATGTATCTATATGAGTACCTACGTCAGTTAGGCTTCTTCACCTAAGTCAGAAAATAAGTCGTATGCCCAGATACAGGCTATATTTGGCCTAGTTGGGTATGCGCTGAGCATGGTTATGTGAATGTGGGCCGTTGTTTCTTCGCACCATTACTTGGTATGACCATTTTTATGTGTTTTATATTTATGTTTGAAACAATAAATAAATAAATAAAATAATAAATAAAAAAATATTTAATGCGAGTACCACCCTAAACATCACATTGCATTGTCAAAATAAAAGGCATAAACATTACGTATGTTTAACTATAAATAATATGGCTCATATCAAATTCTATGGCTTCAAAGGGGGAGTGAATAGGTGGTAAGGTGAACGCTTACATGTGGCAAGACAGCTGTCCTAAACCTACCACAGCCGGTCGTTAGTCCGAAATCCACTGCTCACCCCCCCAGAAGTGTAATAACACTATATGATGGGCCCGACTTCGGTCGGTAAATAAATATAAAAAAACAGTGTCTTTAAAGAAAGTGAACTATTATAATTATAATTATTTTTATTACTATTACTATTACTATATTAGAATTTATTCATTATGATACATGTATATTTCCGGAATGTACTCAATCAGACCTTTCATTTAACACTAAACACGACATATGTATGTTAATTTATTGACAATTGGACATTTATTTATTTATTTATTTATTTGTTTATTTATTTTCATAACAAATCAACTTTACAGTTTCTACCAATCCGTTGATATGCAATATACACATAAATATTTAAAAAAAAAAATTGAATTCTTACAAGTACATACATAACATGTTTAAATAAGCGTTAAATACAAATACCGGCATTAAGAATAGAAAAACTTACAAACTTACAGTACATAAGAGTGAAAGCAGTTTATATTATTCTGCCATAAACAAGTAGCGCAATGCCCACACCTTGAAGAGATGCGGACTCGCTGTAAAAATATCAAAGTCTGGCGCTGTCGAACATAGCGCATTTATGTGCCGCAAAGCTCGTGTAAGCAGACTCCATCGACTTAGGTTGGTGCGCGAGGACGGCTCCGCAAATAGATTATGAATGCGAGCACGATTATAATTGTCCGGGACAAAGAGACAAACCTTCGCTAGCATGCTAGGATTATCAACTCTTCCCCTAATCAGCTTGAAAACGTAGGCCATGGCGAGCATTTCTCTACGCAACTTAAGAGAGTTATAGCCCACCATGCCTAGTAGGAAACTAGTAGGGTATAAGTACGGATAATATCCGTACTGCTTAAAATATATAAATCGTAAGAAACATTTTTGAATTTTTTCCAACATAGTGATATAAAGGTCCTGATGTGGATTCCATATAACTGCATTCGTTTCCAATCTGCTTCTCACAATTGAATTATACAATGTATGCATAACCCGTACATTGTGAAAATGCTTTAGGTTGCGAATAACACACCCTAGTAGCTTAAAAGAGGACTTAGACAAATTAGCAATGTGCTCCTTGAACGTAAGCTGGGAATCAAAGAGAACTCCTAGATCCTTTACCTTCTCAACCCTAGTTAGCACCTCATCAGTAATGGAGTAATCAGAGGTGCGGTCGATCTAGTAGGTATATGTCATCACTGAACATTTGGATATATTAAATGAGAGATTTTTATTCTGGCTCCAAGCCCAGACGGCATCAATATCACGCTGGAAAAGCTTGCAGGCCTCAGCAGTTCCAGTGGACATGTACAATTTTATATCGTCGGCAAACATTTTGCTGACACGATTACTTTACTTAGATCGTTAACAAAGAGATTGAACAGCAAAGGGCCGAGGTTTGATCCCTGACTCACGCCAGAACAGGTGTGGTACACCTTAGAATCAAAAAGTCCAAGTTTCACATACTGCTGCCTATCTCTCAAGTAATCAGCAAAAAAACTCAGCAGATTACTCGAGAAACCTGTAGCAGATAGTACTTTGAGTAAGACATCATTCTCCACTCTGTCGAAAGCCTTTTTGAAATCCAGATACACCACATCTACCTGGCTTCCTGGTTTAGTGTCCAGTTCATTTGCCACATAATAAGTAAAGACATTATGACATTTAGACAAATACTTAATTAATATTTGAACAGTTAAAGATCCTATGACACTCGGGATGATCTAATGATTCTAACAATACCAGACACTTCTAAATCGGTTCAAGCGTTTAGAAGTTGTGGAGGAATAAAGAAACGGAAAACACACATAAATGAACACATTACACTTCTTTTTTCCAGGCAGTCGTGTAAAAACGATCCAGATAAGTAGTAATCTTTCAAAAGTCTTTCTTAGAAATCACAAAAAGGTTTTTTGCCGAATTTTACCAAAAAATCGGTTGCCATCCCAAAAAAAATCCGGCAAGTAGCCAAGGACTTACGGGAGGATTTGAGCGCGATTCAATTCAGGAGAAACTCACCATACAGCGTTGAAATTGCGAATATATCGAGTCAACTACGCGATTCGTTCGTCGGCGACGAGCGAGGATAGTGAGAATGCAACGCATTAAACACGTTTAATTTAATCATTTACGCGATTTCAACCACAACCTTTTTAACCCTTGCATGCCAACATTCAGCTGAATCGGATTAGGAATTTGAGCGCTATCGTGAAGGAATACATACACACACACACACACACACACACACACACACATTTACACACACACACACACACACACCCCCACACACACACACACACACACACACACTCACACATACAGAGAGAGACACACATACAGACTTTTACCTGGAAATGGTATTTTAATTGTCTCAAGGGGCTCCGAATAGATCTTTCGTCTTCATCTCAACAAAAAAATGCGCATTCATCATACTTTCCCTTCTCGCTGGTTGGTGGGCCGGGTAAGGATAAATAGTAGACTTTGATTTGTAGGTTTCCAAATTGTTTAGTGTTATTATAGTCTTAGACTCTAAGATTACTGTAAATCGAGGTGCATAATTGAATGACAATGACATTTTTAATTAATGACATCCGTTAAATCAGTATGACAAAAAAAAGCAAGTTTCGATACTAAAAAAAATTGAAGAAAAAAAACATACTTATTTTCTTTCTAAATTTTTGTCAAATTTGTAAGTTTTATGTATTGAAAAACAGTTTGAGAAGGTTTAAGCGCTGCGCCATCTAGCGGTAGGTAAAATATCGCTAATAAACAATATTAGCGATATTTTACCCACCGCTTTTGCATAGCATAGCTTTTTATACTGTTTTTCAAAAAAAAAATGTTTTTTCCCAAAAATTCTTATCAGAAGTTGCTTAGTTCGTCGTACTGATAAAAAAAGTCAGTTACTACAAGATGTCACTAATTAAAAACTCACCCTCTAAATGTTATATCTCTATCACGATTGTTATCAGTACGATCCTCATAGGATTGTAAAAAAAAGTATTTTACCGAATTTCTTACGTGGATTTCTTGGCTCATATTTCGATGTAAATATTTTTAATGTCGTACCGTCGGTACTTGGCTACTCGCCTATATAGAATGTATAGCAGAATCATTTATAAGAATGAGAGTGCCTTTTGCCTGTCACTGGGTCTTAATACCTCTACCTATAATGCCCGTTTCTCTCACCTGCTTGAATCCGCCCGTATATTTTGAAGTGACGCGAGGCACTTTGTGCCTAAAAATACCGAAAATGCGAAAAAGCTCCGTCCCATTTCTGATCCTCATCGTGTTCATTACGGCAAGGGTTTGTTTGCCCGTCGGACTGCCGTAATTACCTCCACCTACCTTCATTTACACTTTACTCTGCGAGTCGACGACCCGCGCCGGACAAAGAGATATAAACACGTATTATTACTGCCATTCTAAATGAGAATATTGTAAATGCACGAGTGCGTTGTTACTGGGGTGGAATGTGTGCGCATTTTTGTAATGAATGGGTGACTTAATTTAACTAGAAACGCCGCCCCGGTAACTCCGTAACGTCCCTTGCGGGACCAACGGCCGACACCCCCAATTTCCAGGTTATAATTTTTTATATGTCAAATTTTAATGCGATCATTTTACAGTAATTTTTATGATCCGTATAGTGGTTTACAAGTTATGGTCGTTTGTATCAAGGTCGTCGACTTGCGCCGATTTTACGCGCGAAAAGTCGCGCACAAAAGTGATAGCTGAATTTTTACTTCGCGATGTATTAACAATAATATTTTGTATCAAAACCAGGGATTCTTGTAAAAAAATATCGATTTTTTCCATTGTTAAATTAATCATAACGTCCAAATCGATAAAATAAAATAGATTTTTCTAATAATCGATTTGAGATCCGGGCTGGGATTTTGAAGCGACGACACGATATACGATTGTCGTCACTCGAAGCAGTAGCGGAGCACTTTTGTAGTATGTTGCCAAACTGTAAATTATCGACTGCGTTTTGGTGGCTGAAGGATGTTAATCGATATATAGAGCGAGACAATCTTCCGCGTCTGCATCAAACTCGTTCGGGAGATTTTTTAAGAGTTACTGCGTACTCATTTTCTTACAAATAGTGTAACAACGCACGTACGATAAAACAAGAAGCTAAGCGATCACTCTAACTAAGTCGAAGAGCCGAATTTTCGATAGTCCTTGAATCGTCAAAAGTAAGGCTAGGATAGACGACAGCACCGGAGATGCTGTCTGGCGAATAGCCGCGATTACTATAGGTCTAGAGTAAGCGCTAAGCTTTTTATTTTATCATACGTGCGAGGTGAGTTTGTAATCAAATTGCTTGCAGTGTTTTACACGATTTGTTAAAAAATGATTACGCAGTAACTCTTCGAAAAGCTCCCGAACAAGTTTGATGCAGACGCGGAAGGATGTCTCGCTCTAGTTATAGTATAAGATCCCACCGTAAATTTGTACACCTGTCAGTTATTTATCCGAAATGTGATTTCTATGGAAGTTTAGACATAGGGCCATAATATGCCGCAAAATCGTCTATCAAAATCTTGTCACTGGTACACAAAAAAAAGAATGGAAATTACAGAATATAATGCAAATTGCAACTATTTCTTAGTACAGTAGCTTAAATTTGGTGTAAAAATCAAGTGAATACACGATAGGTGCATTAATCGAAGAAAAATAACCTCTTTGCACCTGGCAACCCGGGGGTTGTGACAGGGGGCAACCTATTTTTTTCAGCTCTATAGATCAGTCTTTACGATAACACTTCATTTACCTTTCAAACAAATAGGTGCAATTTGTATTATATTTTTCAATTTCCTTCTTTTTTTTGTGTACTAGTGACCAGATTTTGCCAGGAAACCCTGCGTCATATTATGGCCCTATGTGTAAACTCGATTTAAATCACTTTTCGATTAAATAACTTATAGGTGCACAAATTTACGATAGTCTTAGACTATCGTAAATTTGACTATTATCGATTAATGTCGATCAGCCAACCTAAACGCAGTGCTATAATTTACAGTCTGTTAACATACGATAAAAGTTCACTCCCTTTTCGAGTGACGACAAATAATATCGTGTCGCCGCTTCAGAATCTGGAGGGCGATTTGTCTTATAATTGTTCGGAGGTCATGGGAATCCGAAACAGTGATTTCTGGAAAATTTATATCTATGTGTGTGTGTGCGTCTGTGTGTCTGTACCCACTGTATCTCAGAAACCACAGAACCAATTATGACCAAATTACGTAATAAAGTAGTTTATTATAACAAAAGAGAGATATCAGCTGTGTTATTTCAAAATGGCGGTCTTTTCAAAGTAAGAAAACATAAATCGATTATTACTGCTCTTAGAAAAATAAATAAATGTAACTCAGAATTCCGAGGACATCACTTTTCGAGATCTTCAGCGGGGTTTGAATTAAAAATGATATAATTCGTTAGTTGAATACTTGATAACTCCGTTGTTATTAATGCTAGCATTTAAAATTGTTTAAGTCATTTCCTAATATATTTAGTGGTTTACGAGTATAATATTAAAATTTTAATGTGGTGCCTGGAAAATTATTAATTTGAAACAATTTTTATATTAAAAGATTTATCCGTATAATTATGTTACGTTCGTTTGAAAATCGCCCCTTTGTGAACTACTGTATTTAGGCAAATATTTGCATGTTTTAAACATGCCGGGCAATATTAAAATAATAAAAACGAATATGAAATCAAAGACTATCGCGGTTGTTCGACATTATAAATAAGACAAAAACGAATTTATCGCGTGAAGTTTGTAACACCCGACGTCTCGGCGATGTTGCAATCGCTTTTGTCCAGGGTAGACCCTGGACAATGGTGGCTGCGACATCGCCGAGACTTCGGGTGTTACAAACTTCACGCGGTAAATTCGTTTTTATCTTAATTATAACACAAACGAAGTTCTTATGAATGCGACGGCCAAGAATACGGCAAAGGGCGGTATAATAATAATAATACTAATAAAAAACGCTTTATTCCCTACAAAAAGGCGAGCTTATTGCCTGCAGGCAATATTTTAGAGCTATTGCCGGTATCGCATTTGTTAAATATAATCTGGGGTTAAAGTATTTAGTTAATTTAATATATTTGGTTTCTTTTACACAACCGTGTGGCACTTCAGTAAGACTCATAAAGTGAGCCTGCCTAATCATAAAAGTGCCTGGCAAATGCAGTCTCGGATGTACTTTACTCTGCACATTAGGAAAACAAACTATATTTACATTTAATTTATGCGCTATTTATACTGGGTTCAGACAGACGTATACCTAATATTTTGGAGCATATAACTGGATTATTCTTGATCTTAAATTACTTTTCTTGTGCGCTCTTGCATTTGAATGTGTATGTATGTACGTAATAAAGAATAAAAATACATAAAATACCGTGTATCAACCAGATGCTTAGTGAAATCTTTAGGTACCAATTCATGCATGGAATGGTATCACGGAGGCATTCGTATCGGTCGTGGTTAGTTTTTGAAGTCTCTCTTTGAATATGTCTATAGCTGAATTTAAAAGGCTTATTGATACGCTATTTAGAATGTATTTGTTGAGTCGTAACAATTAAGGCTGGGTTGGGCGCACATGGTAGCGCCACGGCGGAGCAAGGAAAAGTTGTTTGTTGCTGGTCTGCTGTGGTTACGGACTGTATGAAGTTCGGTGGTTGATCGTTGAAGCGAAGCGAGGAAGCAGCGGCGAGACGGGCAACGGAAGTCATGTCATAACTTAGGCAGTAGTGATGTCGAGCCGGCACGTTCTCTTTCGTCCTGCTCGAACAGTGATTCGACCTGCACATATTCAGTGATTCAAACCTTCAGTGATTCGATATTTCACAAGATTTAAAAAAAAATATTTT
Source organism: Micropterix aruncella (assembly GCA_944548615.1). Classification (NCBI taxonomy): domain Eukaryota; kingdom Metazoa; phylum Arthropoda; class Insecta; order Lepidoptera; family Micropterigidae; genus Micropterix; species Micropterix aruncella. The sequence continues at coordinate 8,958,488 of OX155952.1, forward strand.
AGCTGTAGAAGGTTTGACTTCAATATCATTCGTTTGTATTTTCATTTGTCAAAATTATGTACAATCGCAATTTGTGTGGAAAATGGTGGATGTGCCCACAGCGGGAAATAAAATTCCAGTGCCGCCGCTGTCGCTTTTGAGAAATGGCCCAGGGCGCTATGCCACAGTTCCCTGTGCGGTGCTCAACTTTTCACTCGACTGGCTTATCCCTTCATCATGCTGTCTTCTACGGAGATATCTTTCATATCCTGTTTATCCTTTGCTCTTCAGGCCAGTATGAATGCCTATGTTGTCGGCCTGACCACAAATTATGGTAAACCGCTTGAACGCGGCCGCATGTCTACATATTCTGAGTACTGCGATGACGTATCGGGAATCATATGGGCATTAAGCATGATTGGAAAAGGTTCATAATGTAAAGTCTCAAGCTACGCACGAGAATGCTGAGATGTTACGTTTTCTTGTATTTTCAATCTTGCTTTCGGGATGGGTTAGGTTATCGTTGGAATCACTAAAGTATCAGAATTGAAGTGGCCCTATCACAATATGCTGAACGCATTGAGGACATACTGTGAAGTTCTACATTTCACTTTTTTTTTATCTAAGGAGGACGGGTGGGTTCCCAAACACCTTATTTCTATAAGATGCGGCATATTTCGGTTCGTTCTGGAACTAGCTGTTATTGCGCCGAACTGTCATTTGTCAAGTCACAGCAATTCAGTATTATTTATATTCCTAGTGAACGAAATGAGTCAATATACGCTTTTGATCAACGTTGGGAAATCTTGTAAACTTATTTTTTAAGTAGTGGCGTAGTTTTTAAGTCAGTTGGCGTAGTTTTTACCAAAAACATCATCTTTTCCTACAAACCTCATTTTCACCTCGGAAATTATGTGAACAAACAAAATAGCCCTATTTGGTCTCACAAAACATCCACGCGTGACGATTGAAAAGCCAACAACGAGTGACCGTATGGTGTGGAATATGCTCCAAAGGCATCATAGGGCCATTTTTCTTTTAAAATGAGCAGGGGTCCGCACTAGCAGTCAAGGACGACCGTTGTCGTGCCACGTTAAATAACTTTTTATTCCCTACTCTGCCGTGTTATGACTATACCACGTAACCCGCGAAACACTGAACTGAGATAATCGCTCTTAAAGTTTTTAACAGATCTATCCGTTTTATTCCTAAACTACACCATACATTTTCTTGGGGTATTTTTCATACCATAGATCATTTAAAGTTCTTCAAATCCTACCTACAAAAAAATAATCTAGATTCAGTATAAGTATTTTTAAATGATAAATATCTCTTTTTACGCACAAATTCAATAGCAAACAGTGTACTTTATGATGACAATACCACGTATTATTGGGTTACGTGGTTTTGTAATTATAATATTAGAGTTTATTTTATTATTTATGAATATTAAAGCCTGTGTAGTCAATGGATAAAAATCTTAGGTGTCTTTAGATTACTTTATATATATATATATATATATATATATATATATATATATATATATATATATATATATATATATATATATATATATATATATATATATATATATATATATATATATATATATATATATATATATATATATATATATATATATATATATATATATATATATATATATATATATATATATATATATATATATATATATATATATATATATATATATATATATATATATATATATATATATATATATATATATATATATATATATATATATATATATATATATATATATATATATATATATATATATATATATATATATATATATATATATATATATATATATATATAATTTTCATATAAAAATTTTGTAAGAGTTTTTTATATTACCAAATATAAAAAAATAAGCAGACAGGCAATAAAATTAAGTAAAATTTCATAAAAACACTTAAAAAGGTATGTGAAATATAAATTGTTTTTATTAAGTATAATAAATTATACAGTCATTTATAATATTATTACTTACTTACTATGCAGTTACAAGTTACAGATTAACTTTAGTTTATTTTTTATTACTTCTTTAACGACCTCCTTCCAAACTATAATCATCTGGAAGGTTTTCATTAACTTCGAGGTTTTCAAAAAACTCCCTACGTGAAGCGGGCATACATTTAGCCAACTTTAGGAGGTCTTCTTTTTTTTCTTATTTATTCCTGAACACGAGTCCTGGTGATTTAGATCTGTTAAAGTGTGAACACTGATATCATTGCCTTTGGAGATTGCGTTCTGAAGTTTAATCTGCAGAGATTTTTTGTATACATTTAACTTTAAAAACTCTGCTTGCTCGTAAGCGTTCTTAGCGAATAGTTTTGTAGAACCTCTTCTAAATTCAACCACTTTTAGGTTTGAAATGTTGTATGACTTAGGGAACTTGACTGTCATCTCATCTTAAAATTTCACGAAGTCTTTATATCGGAGACTTTGCACCTCCAAATTGCGCCTAGAAGCTTTTATTTTCATCTGAAAATCTTCGTAGTCATACTGATCACCAGCAGTGTTGATTTCTCGCGCAATACACGCATGAACGCTGTCGGCAGCCATAAAAGTATGACCTGGTTCCAAGTATGTAATTTTGATGGTTTCTACCTCAACGATAGAGTCATTGACTATTCTTAGTAATGCTGAGTACAGCGTTTTGGTTTTATTTTGCGAGGTACAATTGTCCATGTAAAATATAACCTTAATTAGGTTATATTCCAATTAGCCTGACTAACAGTGGGAATATTCAAAGTAATTGAATTGCCTCGGCGGGCTGCTGAGGCCCGCGCCGCGATCGAGCCGCGGCACGTGGTTTAGTCGTAATACGCTAGTACTATGGGCTGCGATATTTATTGCGATAAAACCCTATAACAGTGGTTTACGTATTTTAGTCATAATATTTTTTTTAAAAATTGAGTTACGTGGTTTGTCCACCACGTATATCTCGGGAATGAAACGTCATAATGAAAAAGTAATAATACAGTTATATAGTATTCGAAGAATAGAGTTGAATAAGCCTTATTCCGACAAAACCACGTAACCCGGGTTGCGTGGTTTTGTTGGAACACGGCAGTACTATTGAAGAGGAAGACGTAGACTTTCCTGTCCACCCTAGAGTGGACAAGTCCCATTTGGGTGACAGAATTAAATAAGCAAAAGGTTAAGGTGTTGTCAATCAGTTTCTGTTATTTTTGTAAGCAAAATCAATGTTTTATAGTAATTAATTCTTAAATAAATATTTCAATATTATTAATTCTTAAATGGTTTCAACAGGTTGGCGCCACTACACACATAGCCAACACTAACGTCGACGTTTTGCCCCCGATCTTCGTTTTTTTTTTAAACGAACTGAAAGTTGTGCCACCCATTATATAGAATCATTATTAATCATCCTAGGATTTCATTTAAGATTACTGACGATCATCGTCAGTTTATAGTGATATAAATGCAAATTTCTAATATTGGCGCTAAGTATTATATTATTTTTTTTGCTTTGTAGAACAGGCAAGTATATACGAGTACTCGTAAACGCACATTTTTCTCTTGAATATGATACATACCTTTCATTTTGAATATCCCATGCGAGTTCTATGAAATACATATCAAATATTCCTTATTTCTTGTTTGCAACGCAGGCAGTCCTATTTTATCTTATATGACTTTATATGACTAATTATTCAGAAGTAACTTTAGATAAAAAGCGTCTGGTGCTCGCTAAGGAATGGTATAATTCGTATATTTCAGTTTAATTGCTAAGCAATTCAAATTAGACTATTCTGTATTTATCCGACTTTCATGTTAACCAAAGTTATAGGAACATAAAGCCTTCAGTAGTTGGAAAGTTTGCTGGAACAGAGACATAACTTTAAGAGCCGCTGCATTTAACTTGCTAACACCTAATTTTGCGCTTTGACTGCTACGAGACGTTAAGTCTGCAAGTGTTTGGGGGATAATATAATAATCCATGATGGTTTAGCTTCTGTCCGGGAAATAGATGTATTATTCAAGGAATTAAAGTATGTTCAAAGGATTCTACGCCGTATTTGAATTGTCATACAATATAGGTAATCTTGTTTTGAGTGTAATAGTAAATCTTGTGTATCCACATTATATGCAACAAATTAATGTGTTTGTTTAATTATATGTGTAATATGATGTGGTTTAGAACATATTTGGCTATTCTTCTTTAACCCGTCGGGCGCCGAGAGTGCATTTACTCACTATATATTCACTATAGGCATTTTGCGTCGTTTGATAAATATATTACATAAATATATAATATACATGACTAACAAGATTATTTACTAGGTAACAAGAGGGAATTCATTAAAATACAATATTGTTTGTATTTGTTAACAAAATCGACCAAAAAATGGGCGGCGCAGTTTTTTGCGCGTGAAGGTTGGCTTCCGAGCGGTTAAACCAAAGTCTTGACATTTATTCAGAAATGTTGTCCAATTTCTTGACTAGCTTGGCTACTTTCCTTTACACACATACGTTTTTAGGCTCACTCGGCATTATAGAAAAAAAACGGTTCTGTCACCACACTTTCCCGGCAAGTAGCCAAAGACTTACCCGGCAAGTAGCCAAAGACTTATATAATTATTTTGAGAGACACGTTCCTTTAGGAAGGAGGTTGAACTGATTAAAAGAATAGTCGGAGACGAGCGCGGATAGTGAGAATGTAACGCATTAAACACGTTCAACCTTGTGCATTTTATATTGCACATCAATTTTTAGGCTCAATGTGCATTACTGAAAAAAATCGGTTGTGTCACTACAAAACTTTCCCGGCAAGTAGCCAAGCACTTATGGAATGATTTTGAGAGAGAGATGTTCCTTTGGGAACGAGGTTGAACTGATTAAAAGAATAGTCGGAGACGAGCGCGGATAGTGAGAATGTAACGCATTAAACACGTTCAATTCAATCTTTCACGCAAACATACTGACCAACGAAAATTCAATGTGATTTCGGCCCAACAAGGCATCCGTGTACCAAATTTGAGGTCTTTAAGTCCAATATTTCTATATTGCACCCCCCCCCCCTCCCTCCCCTCCCCGGTGGACCGATTTCAACCACAACATATTTAAATCTTGCCACGACCAAATGATGCATGCTTGCATGCAAAAAAATCAGCTCAATCGGATTAAGCACTTCGGCGCTATCGTGGAGGAATACGCACAGACTCTCAGACAGACTTCCGTCTGGAAATGGTCTTAGTCGTCTCAGAGGGTGGGGGAGGGGAGGGGGGGTTAAAATGGATATTTCAGTCTTCATCTCGATTTTTTTTAGCGTTTTGTTGGTTGGTGGGCTGGGAAAGTAAAAATGCAATTCGGCGATTATTTATATGACAACATATTATGCTAGTTACATTATTGAAAATCTTATGAAATTATTAAGGTTATTATAACTTACATTTACTAAAGTTTTACATCGAAAATCGTCGTTTGCAAATGTAGCGACATGGCGAGTTTATCCATATGGATACGGTGTACAAAGTAAAGGTTATGAATCCATTACTTGGATTGATGTACTCGTATTTAATCTTCGCAAACACTTTAGTTTGACATGCGATTATCATATTTAACACGGAGTTACCATGTAGAAGGCTCAAGACAATAAACAAACTATCGCTTGACATCGGGCCGGCGAACAATACAGCGGGAATTAATAACGTATAAATAACAGATACGCCCGAAGAGGATGACGATAATGAAAACGAACGACTCTTTTGTCAAAGAACAATATTCTCACGGACCTCGAGTCATTACTATTAATTAAGTGCCAAAGTTACCTGCCTAAGGTGTATATTGAAGGTGAAGTTATATGCTGAAGGTGAGTTGGTTATTTTATCGCGTGGGTGATGGAAAGATAGCGAGATAATTGGAGTCTTTGTTATCGTGGCCATAGCTGCGATGAAATAAAAAATGGAGCTCGCAATTTCCTTTCAGCAAAAAGGAGATGATGGGCGTTAGTTCGCCTTCCACGCTGTTGCAAGATGACGCGGCGCGTCGTCCCCTCCTAGCATTTCTAATTTAACAATAACAGCTTTACTGTAACTAAATCCTTTCGCCTGGACTTTATCAACATTACCGCCGAGTTGATGCTAAAATATCCGAGAGTTAATTAGAAATGCTGCAGGAATAAAAATACCCACAAAAATACAAAATTTAATTGAAGAATATAATTTCAATCCATGATAAATATAGGTCGATTATTATTTTTATGACACATACATAGAAAACGTTAGAGTGTATAAGACTCTATAGATTGCATGTTTTGTACTAGAAATTGTGTCAACTTTGGAAAGAAATAACCGGAGGATGTCTCATTTGATCGATTCTCGTGGCCGATTACGAGAGAAAGAGTTGACATCCGCTCATCGAACAACACTCTGTCCTTTCTGTAATATAATACAAACTAACTCTAACATATAGGTCTCCGTTTCGAGATATTTTCTCCTAGTGTTATTATAAATGTTGCTTTTGGGATATATAAATCACAATTCCAATCATTCTTTATTTTTCTGATGTCATCCTCCTAGATGATGGCTCATTATTATCATGGATAGTTTTTTCTGCTGCTGTGTATTTTACTGTAAATGATTTTGCTTACTTTAACTATGCTTTCCAATGTTTCATTCAACAGTTTTGAAATTCGGCAAATATAGCGTAAAGTAGGAAAAAAAATTGTTAAATAAATAAATCAATAATTATTACATCGACAAATAAAACATAATTACTGGCAACGCTCGGTCAGGCAAAGGGCGGCGCTCACAGCCAGCTAGCCAGTGCAGGTATGCAGCCACAGTTTCTGCACACCGGGCCACAAGCCTGTATGAAGACGTCGTCGCTCAGCGCTTATTTTACTTGGGTGCGGGTGCGATTCAAGAGCCAGACATTGGTGTTTGATTTTAATGTTACCGGCGATTTTAGTACCAAGCGATCGGTTTTTCGCATTTTCTTTATTCTTTTTTGGATTAATCGCTTAAATCAAAATCCAGCACCATCTGACTAGCAGTTGGGCGGTGTCGACTAAAACTGGCGAACCCGTCACCCCAGGCTGGTATAACGATATGTGATCGTTCTTTTGGCCGTGGGATGAGCGTAGAAGACTTAGACAATGGACAATCCACTATCTAGCTCCGCTATCCACTATCAGCCCGCGAGGAACCATTTAATATTTACGCGGTGACAGGCGAGGGTTGAAAACCCCGCCCACCACCCGGGCAGTTCTAACGACGTGGGTCGTTTTATCTGCCCAGGATGTCATGCAACGACAACCTCACGCGTGCCGGAAGGGTAGCGAGGGGTGAGCGAACGGAGACCTTAGGAAGGATTCTCCGGGCTTCAGCCCCCGCCGGCACCCCGTAAACCGTTTATTTATACTTCAAAATGTTTACAATTACTACTTAATTACTAAACTAAACTAGGCGACTAAGCGGTAACATATTTTTTTTTATTTATTTAGTATAATATATTATTTTTTATTCCAATGATGAGGCGGTGGAAGGTATGCTCCATGAGGCGTGTCGAAAAAAATAATAAATAAATAAAAACGGGCAGCAAACGGCAGGGGCGCCATCGGAGACGTCGACGACCGGGATCCTGTGAAAGGGCACGCACCCACAGGGGCGATTAGGGACGATACAGTACGGGCGACTTCGGATGATGAAGCAGCCCACGGCTCGCACCGCTAAGAGGGGGGGCCCTCCCCCGGAGGAAGATAGCCCCTCTGCCTGAGATCCTCCCAGAGGGACACCCAGTGATCCACAAACTCGCGAAACGCAGCAAAGCAAACCCTACAACTTACCAAGTCCGCATACCAAACCGGCAGACTGCCGACGCACGAACCAACCACAAACAACATTTCCGCCCGTGCGGCGTCGAGCTTGGGGCATGTCCAAACGATGTGTTCGGCCGTCTGGCGACCAGTGCCACACGAGCACCAGGGATCGTCGTTGAGTCCAAGGTCAAATAACTTGGCTTTGAACTCACCGTGACCCCCAATGAGCTGAGGAACCAACCCTTACCGCCCGGCACCGGGTGTTTACCCAGGGGGCAGACCAAGAGCCCTCGCTACCAGTTATGGCCAGATTTCTCCGGCCTCCCGCCTGGTTACAGGTTCGAAGTCGCTTGCGCGATCCTCTACCTAGTGTAGCGGTGATTGCTGTATACCGAAGCTATCGTGGATCACGGCATCCTTTGCCCGGCTTTCATCCGGTATCGGGTAGCCAAATGGTCTTTTCAAGAGCGGCTGCCACTAGGTAAACAACCGCTCTCGCTCTATAGGAAACAAAGCCGTTTCCAGACTCCCTCGGCTGTCAGTCGGAATGCACAATTGATTGGCTGACGCCGCACGGTGTGCGAAGCGTCCAGGAGCGCCCGAAGGGTGATTCCTAGGGAAAACTAGCCCGCAGGCCAGAGTCCTACCCGGGCTCGCACTCCTGCGTGGAGGCTGCCGGATGGGTGTTAATCCGTGCGTTTGGCCGACCCTACACACATGGTTCTCAATGACCTAATTGCAACAGAGCCCATTAGCTCCCAAAACTGACTAGCACTCAGTCTGTGATGAACGGGTTTATTTTCTAATCTACAATGGCGGTGATTAAACTGTTCATAGTTCCTGCACTAATGCCGTCTAACAGTAACGATTACAATTCCGTCACCTCTTTGCATTTGATAGTAAGCTCAAAGCTCTTGCTTGTCAACATCACAGTGCGATATATCAGTGGAGTATCTGTAACGCGCCGTAACTCATGTGTCGCTGTTTTCCCAGCATAATTTTCCCGTTGGCCTACAATTACAGGGGCGAACATTGGTCCGCTGGCGGCGGCGAGTGTTATAGCTCGTAGAACCGCATGCATTTGTGCATGTACGGGTCGCAAAAGCCGTAATACATGGCGAATTATCAGCGGCGGGCAATCTAACATGGCGGTTATGAAGCCAGAATTGCCACTCGACCGCTGCATCACCCGCCAGCTTCGAGCAGTGTTTCACAAACTATAAGCAGAGGTACAAAATTTTCGCAAAAAAAAAACGGAAATTTCACAAAAAAAAAAATTATCGAAATTTTGCTAAAATTCGCATATACTGCAAATAAAACAACTTTTTAATAGATCTAAAATTTATAATTAAAATTAATTAAAAGCTAACATTGTTTTACTTTCAATATTTTACCATTTAGAATCGTTCTGTTCGTAACGGCGACGCTATATTTAATTAACTGTGTAACGCTGCTTCAGCAAAGGTTGAAAAACAGCATTTTGTACCCCCAGAATATGTTCTTAACATTGGCATCTTCATTCCTACTTACTGAATAAAGCATTAGGCGATGAAAGTGAGTATACCCATCAATCAGCTGATTTTAAGAAAGTTCTCTGAAAAAAGGATTTTTTGAGAAAGTTTTAGAGTAATGTATTTTGTTTTAAGATAGTGACTTGCAACTACAAATGGCCAAAATAACTGACCAATATGAAAGTAGGCTTCATTTGCTGTATTTAATCTCATCTGCAGAGAAATTTTAGTGAACCCTTTTCTGGAGGAGAAAAATTGTTTTGAATTTGGTGCCATTCCCCAAAACAGAAGGCCATACGTTATGAGGGAGTGAAAATATGCAAAATAAACAGATTTAGCGGCTTCAAAACCGCATAAATTTCTTATCTTTCTAATGGCGAATATGGCACTGAACATTTTTTTACTGAGATCATTTAAGTGATCAGTTGTATTTTTTGATTAATTTCTAATCCGAGAAATTTAGTGGAGAGGACATTTTCTAGTTTCTCAGACCCAAAGTATACGTCCATTTCATTGGAATCAGACGACCGCAAAGAGAAGCATATTGATTTTGATTTATTTACGTTAAGTGACAATTTATTTGCTTGGAACCAAATACTAAGCCTGTCTATTGTTTCTTTTATCTATTATATATGTCTTCATTTTTATCGCTAAAAAGAAGTGAAGTATCATCGGCGAATAAAATGATTTCATCATTCACGGGTTTCAGGCACTCTAGGATGTCATTAATATACACGAGGAAGAAAAAAGGTCCAAGTATTGATCCTTGAGGAACACCTTTGTTGATATTCTGTGGCGCGCTCTTGCTATTTTCGACTTGCTTAATCTGAGTCCGTTCTTGCAAATAAGATTCCATAAGTTGCAGTTCCTTATTCCTAATTCCTTAGTATTCCAATTTTTCAAGTAGAATTGAGTGAATACGATAATTATACGAGTATATCGTGTCGGGTCTCATGTTACTATCGTATCGCATTAACGTTTTTCCCGCGGCGCCATTTTCACCGCAAGTAACTCAATACGCTAGCGGGCAAACCGACGAATGGTTTAAAAAAAGGATTCGCTTTTAATTTTTTATTGATATTTATATTTTAAAAAATGGTCAATCTTAGTTTAATAATTATCGGAAACTAAACTCGAATTTGATATTAAAATGAGTAGTGGTAATGGTAACAGATACATTTAACTGCTCTTCTTTTGTAGTAATTATTTAAGTAGTAAAACATTTTAATTTGTGATTTTTGTTTTTTTTCATTGCTGTAATCTTTTTTTTTTATAACTTTAAACTATGTTTTAAATAACATTAACTTGGCCTTTTACATTATTTTTACGTATTCGCACATTAATTAATGTCACTTTGGGGACGTCCACATAATACGTAATCACGTTTTCGGGATTTTCGACCTCCTCCCCTCCCTCATGTCAACGGAGGTAATCAGCGCCCCCCCCCCTCCCCCCTCAAGATTAGGTAATCACCCGAATTTTCGGAAAATGTGAAGAATCGTGAACCCAACGTTTGTAAAGTGTTTAAAGACAGTAAGTGGAAAAAAAGCATTTTAGAGTGCTTTTAAAAATGTACTTTATTAATTCAAAGTAATAACAAAATATCAAACACTTTGGTTTATTTTACAGATCCCAATCTGCAGACCGCAGTGGCTGTAAAGACGGTATTAAATTTGTAAAACATATTTAGGAATGCATTTCAAAATGCACATTTAATGTGTGCAGGTTTAGACAAAAAAAAATGCGATGCGGTGACCAAAGTTGATTATGTAATCAGGACGGGCATCCCCCCCCCCCCTCGAAATCAAGCGTAAGCCTCAGCTCCAACCCATCCCTCCCCCTCGGTGATTACATAATATGTGGACGACCCTTTTATGTTCATAGAATGTGCGCCTAGGCAGAAGCTTCGCTTAGTTGGGCAAAATCAGACAGTAAACATCCAGTTTAATTGAGTTTGACTTGCGTCAAACAATTGAGTTTAATTTCTTGCTGTGGAATGAGCAATTTACTTACATAATATCTAGGGTCGGCGGACCCAAACACATAAGTCAAAATGTCAAGATTTTCAGGAAAGGAATAAAACGTCATATAAAAAAATTATGATGAGAATTTAATCAACATTTTAAGGGAAAACAAAGTTCACACTCACTATTAACTTGTACTTACATATATTTAACATTTAAATTATAAGAACAGCTATTTTAATGACTTATGTGATAAGGGATACTAATGGATCTAAGACTTATGTTAATGAGAACCAGAACATGTTAAAGAAAGTTTGAATAAGATAAATATACATATATTGTTACTCTTCTTCGCTATCAACTAAATCTGGATCGATATTGGGGATATTATATTTTGTAGGTAAATCTAAATAAAATTTATGAAACACATCAGGTATTAAAGTTAAAAGTGAAATTAAGTCATCTTTTTTTTCGTTAGATATTGGCAAAGGCAATTGTGATATAACTGCAATACTATCTGGTATGGTGCAACCTCGGCGTCTCAAATTTAGTGTGTCAAAATCTGGTTCTTTATCTAAGGAGTCTTTGTATGATATCACTCCAAATTTTTCATCATACCGAAGCCACCGTTTATCCAACCACTTGAATGGTTTGCCTTTGTCATCTTTGTTTCTTAAAACTAAAGGCCCCTTTAGCAATGACGAAAACTCCAGAAAGTCGGTGTTTTTCATTTCAATAACTTGAAATTTTTTACTACTGGATTTGATCAGTTGAATCCAGTCGTGAGGATGATAAATCTGTAATTCAGTTTTCTTTTTTTTCTTTTCAATGATACCATGATCTGTATCCACTTCTAAATGACTATGACCTGGTACCATGAACTTGTGCTCAATAACTTCCAAGCTCAACTTCTGTAAGGCCCAGGTGAACATTGAGCTCACATGCGAATTTCTGTTCTGCCCTCCACAAGTGTCTGAGTAGAATATCACGCGTTTAGTGCCTGCAGGCAGATTCGTCCTGAGATGCATACACAGACATGAAGCGATTTGATTTGCTCCTCGAGCAGCTATTGTTTCATACCAGATATAGCACACTGCTTTCCCTGTCTTATTATCGTGGATAGTCAGATTAAATGTCCACAACTGGCGTTTGTAAAAAGCTACAGATGAGCTTAGTGCAGGAGTTGGTAGACATTGTTGTAAATCAAATGTGTACACTTGTACAGTATTGTCATTTTTATATTTTTCCGTGTCATATTTCTTCTGTGAGTAAGCTTGATCAGCTGAAATTTTATGTAGGTCGTGTTGTGAAATAAGTTCAGTTTTTTTCTGTTCGTCCTGGGCGAGTTGAATTTGCATTTTAAACTTGTCACATGTATAGCATGTGTCCACACGTGGTTTTTTAAAGCATAATCCTAACTTGTGAAATTCCTGACTGTAAATTTTAATTGACGGCGGATTTGTGCAGTTTTCACAAAATAATTCGTACATTTTATTTATGGTTAAATGGGACGGTAGATACTTTTTAGATGTTGTCTTCCTTGTGTAGTGACTTTCATAGGAAGGAAAAGATAATATGTGATTTCTAATGGCTTCTCTTTTTTCGTTCGGTATTTTGTGTTTTGGTACCTTCTTGCCACGCATATCATCCATTTGAGTACCACCAACTGAAGAACGTTTTTTCAACGCAACAGTTTTAATGAAATTGTCGCTTTCGTCTAATGTTTTTAATAAACATCCCCGGCAAACCGGTTCACGCTTGCCATGAATAACAAAAAAATATTTGTAAGTCATCAGGCGAAATTTTTGGCTTTCAGGATCATTGGTGCGTTGCCTTTGAGTAGCTTTTTCTTGGATTTCCATTAACGATGCCATGTACGAAGATCTTTTTTCATATGAGCCCATTTGCCAGTATTCCTCGAACAATGCTTCTCTGTCATTCAAACTTATTCGCTCCTTGCATTTCATGCGACATGAACCAAGTTCTTTTAACATTTTACCGGCAATGGCCTTCCCTTTAAGGGTTTTGTATGATAATCCAGAATTCCTTTTAAGTTTCTTTTCCCTCTTTATAACCCGAATACTTTTCTTAGGTGACTGGACTGGAGTGGCAATCGACGTTCCATTATTCGCCGATTCATCTTCTGAACTTGAAGAAAGACCTCGGTGGCTCGGTTGTTGGTATGGAGGATCTTGAACAGAATCATCGCTTGAAAAATCTATGTCCATAGGCGGCATAAACCCTTCGGAAGAAACCCCTGTCGATGTTGATGGAATGGGTTCTTGATTCACTAACGATTGGCTCGAAGTCAAGGGTTGGCTCGTTGGTTCTTCATTCGACTGACCTTTAACAAATTATAACTGTTCACATCTCACGAATACCGAGTACCTACTTTATACAATAATTCCAAAACTTAATTAAATAAATTAAAGAGCAGCTAAATTGAGTAGGTAGAAACTATACCTAAGTTGTGGAACTTAAGTTTCAAATCATTTTAAGTTAACTGTGGTGATACATACCTTCAATGTTGATGTCTCGTCTCAACGCCAAATCGACGAGTTTTTTTCCTCTGTATGAATCCATCGCAGCATTTATTTCTATACACAACACAATTCTTAGCACGTTACTTCACTTTGGGAATATCAGAACACTACTAACCTTTTTTTAATGTTACCCCAAACATTTCACTAGATTTCAACGCAATAAATAACTTTCGAGCGTGCCACTCAAGTGCAAGGTAATAAATATTATTCTCAAGTGTCTACCCTCTAATCGTCAATCATTAGATAACATGATGCTCTAATCGTACCAAACAACTTAAGTCATAATACGCGAAACAAAAAATAACTCTTCAGCTGATCCTTTCCACATAAGTATAGTTAGGTTATTTATAACGTCGCATGTTTGAAAATAACGTAAAGGTTGATAGAGTACGCTACTTAGAATCAGAAATAACCCGATCTCCGTGACTTATGTGCCTTAGTCGGTCGACGTATCGAAAAATATCTAGTTGTTAGGTGTAAGAAAAAAAAAACGCCTTTTTTTGACTTATGTGCTTTAGTCCGCCGACCCTAGATATTTTATTCGATGTTTTAAATTGTAAATTGTAATATTATTTGTCAATTGATTTAAATTAATTATATATTTTTGAAAATAAAAACGAGAGGACAACGAAAAGGTGTTGTTTGTCATCATGGATATGTAGTGTCTGGTCAATACCTGATAACTCCAAAATGTACCTTTTTAGTAGTGATCTGAAAATACGAGTTTTTTTTAATTCTAAAGTTTCCTAAATTTAGCAAATTATTGGAATAATTTTGTGTATAGCAACTTCAAATATATTTTTTTATCTATATATGGCATCATAATATACAAAATAATATTCTGTCAATTACAGGTTGCACTTATCAGGTGTTGACCAAAAGTTAAAAAAGTGTGGTAAAAATCAACTTAATAGAGTTAAATCAACTGATAGTGCGTTTTTTTCCATAAATGTAGGTGTAATTAACAAAAAATGACCACAAATAGACTTACCAGGTATTGTCCAGACACCAAATAAATATTGTTTAATGTAAAGACAGGGTGATGTTTTGACACACACATCGAGAAACTCGCGTCACAAAGTATTGAGTTTATATAGTGCTACTTTGTCAATGAGAAAGGCAAATAATATGATATTTTATGTTCCTTGTTATCGGCGCAAGGTTCTATTCCTTGCTCACCGGATATGCACACGCACACAAACGCACATCTCCGCATCAGTATTGTGATCAACTAGGTATGACCAATCATCTATTTAGGAAATCGACGATAAATCGATTCGATAGTAAATCAATCTGCCATTTTACAAATCGTTATTTTACTCGCCGTTACCAGTATTGGAAAGAGCCCTTGCGGAAGTGCCAAGGGACCTGGCATATACACTGCCGTGAAGAGTCATGTGAAATAAATGGCGTTTTAGGAAAATGTCTACCGCCGGAAAATTGTCCAAAAACTGACGGGGATTTGCCAAAAGGGAAACTATCACAATTTTGTATAATTTCGGAACAAGAGACTGTATGCTGTATTCAACACAACCCCATGAGCAACAACACGAGATCATCAGAAAACCAGGATAAATCCAATAATGCATCTTCTACATCACCGCCTGCTACAACAACTACCAATAAGTCACCGGTCATCTCTACAATAGCTCCAGAAAAACCTTAGACATCGCCACAAGCCATAACTACTATACCAATTTCATAAATGACAGTGTGGAAAAACGAACTAAATCCGAAAAAAATAGTTCTGCAATATTGAGTACAAATTTAACAATGACAGCCATTGCTGTGTTGGCCATTAATTAATTTATTTTATTTTATCTGCATCCAAACTTTTCTCTGGTCGTAACGATCTCCGTTCCATCAGGTTCAGAAGAGGGAGGAAGAGAGAGTGCACCCGTGGTCGCGCGCCCACCTGTGCACTATAGTATAGCCTGCGCACTTGACTGCTTCCGAACAATGGACTCTGAGAAGACTAAAGAAGTCACTAAAATCTACAATGCAGTCGCTATGGCCGAACACGGCTAGAAGGATATATATTTTACTAGTTTTGCGTTATTTTACTAGTAACTTTTGCGTTATTTTAGTAGTGTATATTAAAACGTTGTGAGAAATAACCTGGTTGGGAAATGTCAAGTTTAATACTTTATTTGTAGTAAGTATATGTAAAGCGAAGACTGCATTTACACTAAATACAAATTCTTTGCCGCCAATAAAATCTAAGACATCTGCTTCGGTCGCTTTGGTCAACCGATTGAGCGCCTTGCGTGCCTTCATAGTGCTAAGAAATACGATGTACTAAATGGTAGTAAAGGGATAATAATGTCTACAATAAGATGAAAATAGAATCCTTAGTGTCACATTGTGAGTCCAGTCATAAATACCAAATGGAAATAACCTGCCCGGGTGGTAGACGATTGGCTTTTGTCCTACCCACAATAAAATTTATAACATTAGATCCAAGCTGCAGCTTAATATATGCCATGGTAAATGTTATCGTATATACCTGATCGTCAATCTCCAGATACTTTTATAATCCTAAAGAGAGTTTAGGATTGTCCGTGCTGGATATGGTAAAACGTAACATACACTTGAATATTTCAAAGTCTAAGCATTAGTCAAAGTCCTATCAAGAGGCAACGATGTTCGTGGTGTAAGATGTTAAAATGAAATTTCAGTATTAAATTTGCAATAGAAACTATATTATATGTAAAGATGTTAAACAGCAATAAATAGTACAGTAGGTCGCGAATATAGAGCGTCACAATACAACCTACATACAAAAAGACTTTGTTGTCAAAAAGTTTGGGTTTGTCTTTATCTAACATCAATAAATTAGAGCGAATACATGTTTTTTTTACCTATTCCGACATCTTTTATAAAAGAACTTCAATATATACAAGAAATCGAGTCGTCACTTTAGACGTATTTTAAAAAATAGAAATATGAACTGTTTTATTCTCAATTTGGAGAACCGCTGGTTTCCGGAATTCCAGTAAAACAATGTCCACGCGCTGTGCCGAAATTTCATTTACGCCCTTTTATACAAGTTTATGTTATATTTTGCTCTTTTCTTTCCCATTCTTCTTCTATCCTCTTTGATTCTCTCTTCGCTTTGCTAAAATTAAAAACCCCTCTTTTTACCCCTGTAAAAACTGCCGTAACAAAAATATAATGATGTTTAATATATAGAGTCTTCGATTACTTTGCTATACGTTTTATTTCTATACTTTTTTAGGCGGTTCCCAAACTTTTTCTTAGGAGGACCCATTGGAGGCTGACAATTTCTTGACGAGCCCCTAACTAAACACGGGAAGATTAGGAAGAGCGGTAGGATCTGTGAAGGTCCCTACTGAAGAAAATCCATCCACCTGAAAGGTAGACTCTCAAGGAATTAACCCCTCTGTTCCTGAAAAGCTATTTTCTGTGTCAGATCACCTCGTCGGTGCAATGCTAACAGGACACGAGGGACAATCCTAGCTATATTTTAAAACTAGCTAAAAGCTAAAAAATGAATTTTCTGTAAGCTTCAAATTTCAGAATAACCTCTTTATTGCTAAAAAATATCGTATTTGATTCTAATGTGAAAAATCCGTCTGCTACCGAAAATCATCACGTTTCTTAGCATCAATATAACGTGTACGCATCAAATTCAAATACAAACAAGCAATTCATTCAAAAATTTTATACATATTTTAAATGACTGGAAACCCATCTGTGAATATGATATTTCAATTTCCCGGCGCCTACCTAACCTATTTTTTTTAATTTGTTGTTTGGAGCTTTTCTAAGATCTTTATGAGCCTTGTAACATTGCGACTATTGCTGATCTATTGTGTTTGCCAGCTACTATAGTTCTGCGCTAAGCCTTGTGTCATTCAAGAACCGCAACAGGCTTTTGGCGCCAGATTGTTTTACCTCTTCAGGTTGGAGGTAATGGACCCCCCCAGTGGGTGTATCTTTTACGCATCAGCGGACCACACTCACACATGCGCTGCAGGGTGTTTCCTCTGCCCCTTGGCAGAACCTGCACATTTTCTATCCCTTCCTAACCTAACCCAACCTCCCGACTCCCCTTTTATACACGATCAAAAACCTAATTAATAAAGATATTGATTACTTTGTTTAAAAAAATCTATTTGTCGACACTCAAATAGCGCGCACCGCCTATCAATGCCCGCAAGACCAACTGATTCCGATTCTTCCAGTCAATCCTCCGGCGTCGCCTCCTGCACCCCACTTCTTTCTCCTTCCTCTCGCTGCATCTCCATACCCAACACATCGTAAATTACACCTTCATTCAGGTTGAGATTGATGATAGATAGTTACGGTCGTAAATCAGGCTCCACCTGCAATGTTTTCATTTTTTTTTTTGTGTATACTAGTGTTAAAAATCCTTTTTAACGTAGGTAAGTGGTTGCGAGCCCCATTAGAATATTATCCGCTGGAATGCGAATACCACAGATCGGAGGTTTTTCCGTTGCAACAACTCGTGGGCGGCTGATCTCCGTATTTTTGCAATTATGTAATTATATGCGAAAAAACTCGCTTTTCTTGACCATATTATTTTTTTTGCCATATTTTTTAATTTTTAATATTATTTAATTTGTCATTCATAATAATCTACAGTAAAATGGTCGATATATACAATTAAATTGTTATAGACAAAAATCCAGTAGCAAAAAACGGAAAACACGATATGGCCAAAATTAGTGCCAGTCACCCTATTGTAATGTCACCTAACTAGGCTATAGCGTGTTTTGTTGTAAATGGATCTAATTGGAATGGTTATAAATAGTCCAAAGGCGGACATTTAATTGTTATAAATAGGTGTAAAGAAAACAACATATTAAACTTAAAGTAAAGAAGAGGACATAACAAGTTCGAAAGAATATATACACTAATATTATTGTTTTTTACTAATCCCTAATAGCTTGACAATTGCATTGAAAATGTAATATTGTTAACCATAGTCATAATTGCTAAAAATATAGTAAGATACGTACCTAATTATATAAATTTAAAATAGGTAATAAAAACTTACATGAGATTTAAATGATTAGATATAGACGTATTAAAATAATCATTAAAAAAGAAAGGGTCGCATTCCTAAGAACTACAATAAAAACCTATAATGGCATAAAAATATAAATAAAAAAAAATATTTTCATACCTCTATATACCACTCCATAAATGCCATTCAGACATTTATAATCAGTGCTTTACCTAAATTAATCTTTCCTTCCTTCATTAACCAAGATGTAACATATTTTTAAAATGTTATAATTGTTGATTGATTGTGGGAATTGATTGATTCAGTAAGGTGATTATAAATTATCTTTTGACAGAATTATGTATATTATCTCCAGACTTGCCCTTGCAGTTGCCTCACATAGAGTATTCCATCAATAACAAAATCCAAAATAACAAAATAACACAATCAAAATTTGGTAGAAATTATCATTATAAATTTATGGTAAATAAAACAATTTTTAAAAGAGTTCGCGAACAGGGCTTCGCGCACTAGGCACCCTCTCTCGGGCCCCCGGGGGTCCGCGAACCCCATTTAAGGAACAGTTGCCCTAAGCCAACAACAATACTTCTTAATCTCAACGAAAACAGCAACAAATCAGAAAGCCGTGCCACCAGGCTCAACAAATAGCTTAAAACTCTCCACGTTTGTTGAAAATCCTAACCCGTACCCTGACTCTGCAGTTATTGTTTGCGTCAAATATATACGTGATAATCAAAAGCGTCCTCGTGACGGCCAGATCTCCGCCAGCGATAAAATTAATTTAATTTTCTACGTGCTAGCGACCCCAATCCCCCCTATATTAACGAAATATAGCGCCACTCAAATAGCAGAGCCATAAACAATTTAAACTTTGATGCGTAGGTTCTAAGTTTGATTTGTTTGTTGGCAGGCTGAGAAGGGACATTCACATTGTCTCCCTCTCGCTTTGGAAAACCGCCTTATCGCGAAATGTTGCGTGAAAGAATTCTGTCGGCAATAATATTATAAGTTGGTCCTATTTTGTAAAAGGTTGAGATGCAGAATTCAAGTTTTCGACGCCGACAGCCCTCCGGAACACTTTTGAATCTCAAAAATTGTTAATTTTTTACCATTTTTTTGTTTTATTTTTTCCATTTTGATCACGAAGGAAATAGTTTTTGGAAAAAATATTCTATGTATTTTCAAACTAGGTTAAATTTGCAGACCATGTTACCATGCATTGATTCATGCTAGACAAGTTATCGAAGATATAAAGACAATTGTATATGATGAAACATGAAAGTTAGTATAAAATTTTGAAATTTGGAGATTTTGCCAATTTTTTAAAAGCTGCATCTCGGAAACTACTGAGGATACCGTTCCCATTCTGATCTCAAATCGTAGCAAACTTAATCTAGATTAAAATGCATACAATGGTTTTTGTCGAAAACGTGCTCCTTCATGATCAACATGGGAAAAAAACGAGAAAAGTGCTTTTTTAAAAAGTTTTTGAGATATTCGAACGTGTTCCGGAGGGCTGCCGAGGTCGAAAACTTGGATTTTGCATCTCAGGCACTACCTATACAAGAAAAAAAAAACAAGACTAACTACCCGCACTTGATGCAACTTAGGCCCCCCTATAACCATGACAAGGTTACTGGACTAATAATGCTATTGCTTATATTTATTTATTTATTTAATTAATTAATTTAACTATTCATTTACAATGCATAGGTCTCACTAACAATCATATCAATAACAAAATATAGTATTAAAATTAAAATTAAAATTGAACACGGCCGATATGAGCATTAGTAGGTATGTACTGCTGCTGCCCAACTAAGTGCTAGGACTTGTTCCAGGGCAGCGACCTCTCTAGTTTTTAGTTCACGTATATTCGGCTATTTGAAAATGTACATAAATGTACATTATATACATAATGTTTCAGGAAAGATGTCACTAACTTTAGAAGGTACTTGTAACTATATAAAATAGATTATTCTACACGAAAAACTGATTTAAAAATCATCTACACCGAAAATTGAACTAAAAATACTTTTTCGGTAACCAAAACAAAGCCGAGCCCCCCTCCCCTCCCACCCCCACCACTGTTATAATTAACGCAGTGGCGGCAGCGGTATGCGGCCTACCTGCGGAACAACGGATTGACAGTTCTTTCAGTCTACCCTAGGCAAAGGCGGCTGCAACGTCGCCGAAAAGTCGGGTGCTTCAAAATTCACGCGATAAATTCGTATTTTATCTTATTTCCAAGACCAAAACATACAATAAAAAATCGGATCGACCTGCTGTGACAGACGAAACGGAGTTCTTTCCCGGTTCAACTCTCTATGAGGAGGTTACCGGATGGTAAATAAACCATAATTTTAGCCGACGAATTTAAGATAACGAGCAGGTCATATGGTCCAAGCTGCATAAGAATTATTAGCTGCCCAACCGTTACTTTCAAGTAGTGTTACCTCCTGAAATGAATGACATTGTTACTGTAACATTTAAATAGCTGAAATAAAGATAGTTGGTAACCTGAATGTCGTCACAATAATATGACATTTGGATTTGCCGACTACAACGGGCGAACCTATCACCCCAGGAAGTTTTAACGATAGTGATGTTCTGTCTCCCGCGAAGTGAGCGCAGAAGACCGAAGGACGAAACAATTCACCAACTAGCTCTGACACGACCCATCAGAGTTCTTACGCAAGACACTGAGAAGCACCTTGAATACCAGTTGCGGCTAAATTTCTCCGGCCTCTCGACTGGTTATAGTTTCGAGGTCCCTTAGGCAGTCCTCTACCTTATGTTAGCGGTGACGGCATCTACCGAGTCAATCGCGGACCATGGCGTCCTTTGCTCGGCTGTCACTCGAGATCGGGTAGCCGATTGGTAGTTTATAAGGTTAACAACATCCCCCGCTCTATAGGAAACCAAGCTGTTTCTAGACTCCCCGGTTATCTGTCGGAATGCACAGTTGATTAGCTGACGCCGCACAGATTCGCAAACCGTCCAGGAGCGCCCGAAGAACGATTCTCATGTGAAACCGGCCCGCAGGGACAGAGTCCTACCCGGGCTTGCACTTCTACTAGGAGGCTACCGGATGGACGCTGACCCGTGATTTGGGCCGACACTATTACGTGGGTCATAGAGGCCCAACTGCACTGAGCCCATTATCTCCCAAATAATATAATAATGTTACAATGTTAACTGTGAGCACAAATCCAGGTCGTGAACTTTTCAGTGCAGCCTCGTACATCATAAAATAGCTTCCTGCGATTCGGCATAAAGCAGAAATATCTAATAATGCTCTTCCGTCATGTCCCTACTGACCCGGTCATTAATGCCACTAATGTCCACTATGTCACTATTAGCCATTATCCATAAGCGCGGTTCTGCTTTCGATGCTTTTCCTCTGGATTTCTCGCATGTGGCGCAGAATCCATCTCCCGGTGATTTATTATTCGGCCGGAGTGTCGCTGCGGCGCACGGCGCGGCACGACACCACATCGCGTTGGGCAGCTTGACCACCCAACCTCGCAGCCTCGGAGCCGATTGTAGTATACGCTACGTCAGTGGACACATGCATCAAATCAAAGACATGAAACGTTTCAGTTATAGTCTGCGCGCAAAAGCTAGTCACCGATTGAGGCTTATTCAGTCTGTTTCTAAAAAGTTCCCGAGACGGTCAAAATTGCGAAAAATTCACGTGCTTGACAGGTAATTTTGGCTAGTCGGATTTAAGCTTGATGGCATAAGCAAACTACGTGCTGTGGCATTAGCAAACTACGTGCTGTGATGAAAATTTATATTTTTGCAATGCTTGTTTGTTTGTTTTACCCTTTATTACGAAATTTCACAATGGGCGGGTTTATTGTCATATGACAATTTCTTACAACCAACCCTACTATGAAGTGTTTATATGTATGTATGCGTGTAACATGTGTGTAAGTGTGTGTCTTTTTATTGCATTCGATCGACAGAATTTAAAATGCAATTCCGTTAATTAGATCCCAACGGAAAATGGTGACCCAACCGGGAATCGAACCCGGGACCTTACAACGTAAGATCAGGCGACCAAACCACTATGCCAGCCGGGCCTTTTCAAGCCTTGCTTGACCGTCTAGTCTAAAGGAATGCTTATCAAGCATCGCACATCCAGTGGTATCGATACTTTTGATTTTTCGATATTTCTACTGATATGGGGTCTGTCCTACCGAAATTAAGAAATGTAACAATTTCTTCACGACTTCTGAGAATACCAGGAAGTTTAAGATTAGTATAAATAAATTTTAAGATTAACATACTCAGGCTTAACATTTTAACTCTACTGGCCTGACTACTTAAAAAATCTTTTATAATGTCTTGTCTTTCCATCCCCGCAACGTATACGGGTTTCTTAACGTAAATTACGTTTAATTATCGTGACTCCCTGGTATAAAACTGCAAAATTTGGCATTTATGAAAAATATAAACTTCGCGCGCAACGCGGCGACGCCGCGCCGGCAAATGAAAAAGTAAAGCTTGATAAGCATGCTTACGGCTCCTTAGACATTCAAAACTGCTTCACAAACACGCGATTTTCTTCCCAGCGCGCGATGCGGTGGCGCTGCGCCGGCAAATGAGCGTATACATACTTGACAACCATGCTTAATGTGTCATAAGGCCATGTCAAGCACGCAAATGATTGACAAGAAATTTTGATCGTCTAGGACGCCCTTAACATGTTATCATGAGATCTACACTGCCCTCAAATATCTCATGTGCGTCTCCCCCGTCTCACCCCTGTCCCACCTCAAGCGATGACTAGCACTTGCGCGCATATTATAGTAACCTATAAAATATACTGGACCAAGTTTTTGATATGTGTTCATATTATAATCGCCAAACGTTCCTCTTGATAAATGGCGAAACTGCACAACGACCGGAGGAATAAAAATAACGCAGAAACACTCTCTGACTGTCTCTTTTTGTCTCCACGTACGTATTGTCATTTCTCTTCATTTTGAATTATTTTAATCATACTTGTGGCACTTTAAATCTTGCAGTTTGTATTAGTTCTTGTTATTGTCGTTATAGAATTTCAAATAAAGTAAACAAATATTTATTATAAAATATGTGGATATTAGTCTTTAGCCGTATTATTTAGTATACAGGGTTTTAGATTGCTCAATGACATAGTGCGTTTTGGCAACCCTTCTGCGCCGACAACGGTGATAGCATTGTCACCGAAACTGACAATAAATGGCATTGACAATGAATGGATTTTTTATAAAGGACTGATTGATGATAAAAACCCATTATCTAACCAATGATTACAATAATAACATAGAAATATAAATGCCATCTATAGCATTTTCATGTATGTTGTATACATAATGCAGGTGGCGCTTACATGTGTGTGTGTGTTGTTGTTGTTGTTGTTTATTGCATTGGAATGAAATTCCGTTACGTTAATTTTATCCCAAAGGAAAATGGTGACCCAGCCGGAATCGAACCTAGAACCACAACGTAAGATCAGGCGACCTAACCACTATTCCAACGTATATAAAATTCGTTTACATGAACAGAGCACAGAGCGCCGCCTGGACGAAACAACAATGGTTTAGTTCTTGTTGTGGACGGTTTCCTAATTATTTGATTCGTTAGCTCAATGGCGTATAGTATACCCCGTTTGGCCCAGTATCTATCTCGACCCGCGGAAAATCGGCCGACTCACAAATTATTCCATTCACATCGTCATAGCCAGCCGGTGCGAGGGACCCTAGCAGCGCTTATTTTGTTATGCCTCTGTCATAGCTTGTCGCTGAACCCTCGTAGCATTCAAACGGAAAAAAACTGCTAATTATTTTGCAAGAAATGCTTGTGACTTGTTAAGCCAACCAGCAAGACTGCCTTTGTGAGTTCCGATCACTGATCTCTATAATACTACTACGCTAGACTGGCTATAAATCAACGTCGTAATGAAGCAATTTGATTTTCGCCCTTTTTGGCACTGTCAGCAGTAGTGTGGAAAGTTATCCAAGGAACATGTTACGAGTAGATATGTCATATCGTCAACGAATATTTGTTGCATTCCAAAAAAACATTGACACTTCACGCCAGTAACATGTAGCTGGTAATCTATGAGTGCCATCTACACGTTACGGCAATGATCAATCTAATATCCTATATCCAGTGGCGTACCCAGGGTTGGTGAATGGGGCAAGCCGGACATACCTTTTTGTGTTTTTTACGCTTTTTATAGTAAAAAAAACAGTGATACCTTTTTACTCTTCAATCTTCAGTTTGATATTTACTGTTTGTGTCGTAGATTCAATAGAGCACACTAAAGGCATGCTACTGCTAGACAGAATTTAACATATACATACTTATCAGCAGTCGCATACCTCCGGTGCCTTTAGGAAATGCCGTTTTATTTGCTTGAGCGTGTGAAATCAAGTTAAGACAGAACTCACCACAAGGGACAATTTCCTTCTTTGTTTATCAGGCAATAAAAACCACAAATCAATTAAAACTATACAATAAAACTTCTCTGTTCCTTTATACAATAAAATTATACAATAAAAAATCTGCTCAAAACAAACGGAACTAAATACCAAACAAGCTCGCATTCTATTCTATTCTTAATAAGAAATGCCATATCCAAAGATTTAGTACGAACGATATATTTCGCATTGGCCCATAACTTACTAGCGTACGGAATCATAGCTTGGGGTGGAGCCTCGCTGCAAGCACTTGATCCTCTAATTAAAGCCCAAAAGTCGCTATTAAGAGTAATACACAAAAAACCCTTCCTATATTCTTCTGAGAGCTTGTACAATGAATCTAAGGTCCTTGACGTTCGTCAAATATACGCTAAGGTAGTCCTACTCTACTACTATAATCATGACAATTATCATCTATATTCAACACACCATAAAGGAACACGAGTAACAACAACCAGACAGCACTTAATCCAAAAAAAGAGAACAAGTTTTGCACAAAAACACTTCTCTTACATTGCTCCTCGACTGTTCAACAAAATGAATAGTGTTTTTCCTGCAGGATTGAAATCTAGGAATAGTCACGGCGTAAAGAAAAACCTAACTAAGTCACTTTTGACTATGGGTCGACAAGAAACGGAGACATTAATAACATATATATTAAAATAGTGCACGATTTGTGAGTTATATGTATATATATATATATATATAGTATTATTTTATATTTATCTATAAAGTATATATTTATTTATATATGTATGTATATATTTATATGTATATACCTAAATTTAATATTATTACGCTTTCTTATTCTATTTCTAACCTCTCAAATGTACCATAATAATATACAAAGATGTATTACAGCTAGTTACGAAAACCACTATACCTTTTTTTTATATTAAGCCTACCTTAGTACAGGCGAGGCCTAGTTAGGATGGCTTTGAATTTTAAAAATACATGTAATATTATAGATAAATAAAGAATTTTGAATTTGAATTTGAATTCTACTTCATGCTGATGCAAGCCTGGCTTTCTCGTCAATACAAAAGTCGTATAGATACATATATTGTTTTGCGTTACTTTTCCACAGGTTAGAATGAAAGGACCACTGATTTTGAAAGCCCCGTTGCAAGCCCATGTGTGTGAGCGAGATGACTATATCTGAACTCAACTCGGTAAGATTGCAGCGAATTGTTACTCTTTGTCACGTGAAGCAATCTTTGTCCGCTAGATAGCAATATCGAACTTTTTAAGAAAAAGGCTTTTCGGCTTGTATGAAGGAACTGCCACTGCCTATATCAAACGTTTGACAGCTATCGAGCTATCAAATCGTCCGTCACCTTCGTCGCAGACGGTTACTAGTACCAGAGTATACAGACAGTAGCTTCTCTTACAACACAATTGAAATCGAAGCGAACGACGTCACGATCTCTAAAGGCTACCACAAATATTGCTACCGTTGAACGTAATTCGCATATGATCGCCATATAGTCGGCAATCCGCCGACGCAAATATTCAAACGCTTGACAAACGATAACTACAGGCGTTTGCCATAACGAATCCCCTTATTCCCTCGCACCCCATCTCCGCAACGCCCTGCCACTCGAGAATGCGTCTACTGTTCTAACTCGGTATAATGTTCTAGAACAGAAGATACATACATACATACATTACACACACGCACATTAAACGTTGCAAGGATCTCCCACATTTATGACTGTGTTCGCCATGCGCAGATATTATAGAGGTGGCAGTTAAATGTCTTTATCGCCGGTGTCAGAATTCGCCGCGGCTCGTGGTTATAAAGTGAGTTATGATTCGGTAGTTTTGCGCTCTGCAGGTCTTCCCGGCTCGGCTGCCTTCCTCCCCCTTGTCGTGTTCCCCGTATTTGTGGGGAAACAACCGCACGAGACATCCGCTATAAATATTACATGCGCCTGGGTGCGCGCGGCTGCCCTCTTTGCCGGAATTGGGCTTCTTTTGACTACATATTTACTAGGCTTTGTTCACCGTGTGTTACGGCTTACTGCATACCTGCGGTTGTAAATGTGTTAAATAATAAGCGTTGATTTGGTTACAAGGGTTGGTTACTTCTTATTATATATTTGTCCTGGATTCTTTGAATTAATATAGGCTTCGTGAAAAGTGTCCAGCCTAAAAGTGAAATATTGCTAATTTTAATATCTATAAAGTATATATGTGTATATATGAAGTCTGTTCAAATAATAAACGATTTTTTTTAAAACGTTAATATTAATTGTACAGATTATTGGTCGTTGTCCCTTTCAAAGTACTCTATCCCCCTGTTCACACACGTTTACCAGCGGTGTTTCCATTTCGAGAGGCAGTCCTGAATGGCTTCATTTCAGATGGTTTTTAAGATCTGTGGCGAATTTGCTTTAATGTCATTAATACTCTGAAAACGGCGTACTTTCAGCACTAATTTTAATGATGGTAATAAGAAAAGAATACAAGAGACCAGGTCTGGCGAGTAAGGAGGCTGCGGGAGGACAGTGATCTGATTTTTGGCACAAAACTGACGAATTGACATAGCTGAGTGTGGGGCGTATTGTCGTGGTGCAATAACCACTAGTGGTCTCGCCGCAGCTCTGTTTCTTTTTGTGGTTTTTTTAACATTACTATTGCAAACGCCTTGATAGTACACACTGTTTACTGTTTCACCTTGAGGCAAGAATTCAAATCTGGCAATTCCATTAAAGTCGAAAAACAGTGATCATCACTTTGACATTGGATCGAGACTGACGTACTTTGATGATGGAACTTTTGTCTCAATATCTTATCCGTAAACGTAAATTCAGCTTTCGTCTACCGTTATGATCGTTTGCATTAATGTTTCATCGTCAGCAAAATTTTACGTTGCATCGTTGCTCCAGAAATCGCACATTTTCAAAAATCGCCACTGACACTAAACACATTGCGCTCAAATAACAATATCTCGAAAACTAAAGGAGATATCAGCAATCCAAGAACATGTGGTTATAAGGAGGGTATGCGCAAGGCAGTTCTGCTAACCTCATAGCACTAGATAATCTCCGTTGGCGCGTATTTCAAATGTTCGGTTAATAATAATTGATGATAATATTTTATTCATAAAAAAGCAGAATTTGACTAACTAGGCCTAAGCCTCTTGTATGGCGATGATTTGTTTATATGAGCGTACATATAGAATAAAAATGAAACAGGAAAAATGTGAATAAACAATAAAACAGGTAAATAATTTTAAATTAAACCTATAGTTATATTTTAAAATATCGAGATATGATCATAGAAATAAAATTAATATAAAATATCGTAACATGAAATGTATAGAACAAATCAATAAATGAATAATATCAAAATGTGTTACAATGTATAACAACAATAATGCTCTGAAGTTTATTTTAGAATATAACTTACTATCTTTTCCACCTCATTTCTCCCAAGTTAAAGTAGGAATTCTGTAATTTTAAATTTAAAACGAATGACTTTATATTTCAGCGTGTTTTTTATATCGTAAATGTTGGGCCCTGTTTTTATATTTACATTTTATATTCAATTATTTTTATATTTTATATTTACATGCATTACTTTATTTACACAAGTCGTACAATATTATATGAATAAATACTTTAAAATTATCGACGATCTTCTTAGTAGGTAACCCAGCGTGCCTTAGCATAAACCCATCTCAATATCCGATTTCATTTTCGTATGTGGCACTAAGCTACGCGTCTCCGATCGAATCGAACCGTCAAGTATGGAGAAAGTGGATCGAAGTAGACGCGAAGCGAAAGTGCTCGTTCGAGGGGTAAAGTTAACGCGTCATTCGGGGGGGATGAGATGCGGGTGCGCTCGTGCTTTCTGTCCAATTGGAAAGCGTTCAGCCG
The DNA here is from genome assembly GCA_944548615.1 of Micropterix aruncella. NCBI lineage: Eukaryota > Metazoa > Arthropoda > Insecta > Lepidoptera > Micropterigidae > Micropterix > Micropterix aruncella. Next base: position 8,987,678 of record OX155952.1, read on the forward strand.
TAAAATACCTGATCCGCCGTCGGATGACGTCACACATGCTTTCATATTAGGTCATGCGAAGTGAATATCTTAACGCGCGAAAGGTACGCTCACCCCCCAGACACACACACGCGCGTGCGCCTCTACTGCATACATACACAACATGGGCCTGCCCAATTTAGGACAAATAATCATTATCCAAATTCACCGTAATTGTTTAACGCTTCACTAATTGCAGTATAATCCTTGCTCGAGATGATTTAATTATTTCTAGGTACATACACTCAGGAGCAATGAATTCGGGTCACCAACATACATGTGGGAATACCTCGGAAACTAAGAATGCTTGCTTATTCAAATATAATTATCATATTATTAATTAATATTGTATACCTGGAGCCTTACTTATATATTTTTTTTGGGACAAAACAGAAACAAAAGCAAAAACAAATGCAGTAAATTCTTAGTTCGATTAAAAAAACAATCATATCAGCATTATATCATTAATCAGTATTAAAAAGTCTATAAAATGCTTTTTAAATCTGGCATTCTTAGTTTCCTAGATATGAAGGCTACGTTGGTGACCCGGTTTCATTGCTCCTGATTATTATTCCTACCCACATGTTTTATTTAATATTAACCTTTTGAGAACTAAAATCTATGCGGTAGAGTATGTCAAGTTTTGTGAAAATTTGTTCAATAGGTTTTGTATAAATGAATGGGACATAAGTGTTCCTGTGGTCTATAAAGATGCAGTTACAACTATTTGATTATTTTATTATTTAACTCAGTACTAAAAAATACTAATTAACTCTTTTACTAAAAAACGACCTAAAAGAAAAACAATCAAATTGTAAAAGTAGCCATAAATATTTTATTTATTTCTAGAGTCGTTGGTCATTTGCAATATATAAAAAAAAGATAATTTTTTAAACAATAATATATATTTTTGCTAATAATATTAAGATTCTAATGTCTCAATAACATGGAAAAAATATAATTTATAATTTATTCGTATTCAATAATTTATAAAATAATTTTTGAAGTTATGGGACACATATGTCCCGTGGTCCTTAAAGGCTTATGGCTTAAATGGTTAATTTTGATACTTTTGGTGCTTTTTTAAAATGCAGTGTTATTCATTTCGGATGCGTAATAGTTTAAGGGTTCGGATGGACATATGGGCTCTATCCCACACTTTCAGATATATGGTCGCCCTAATATCACATTTAGCAAGTCCCTACTAGATGTACTGCCACAAAATGATCGAAATATTAAAAAAAAATAACTAGTATTTCGGTGACTAGTAGACCTCGGTGTATTAGATCCATCCAAACGACCACGGTAAAAAAAATAATCTCAATAGATACGAAGTAAATCCAAAATATTAAAGTATTTACCCCTCCCTCCCCACACACTTTTTGTTTCCCACCTCCCATTATCCGCCTGTGTCTCCCACCTCCCATACCGATCAATTAAGTATTAGTATATAGTTCATAATATAAGTCATTTTCGTTTTTTCGTAAGATAACTGTGTAAATTTGTTGTGTCTACCAAACCGGATTTTGTTAATTATTTTTTAAGTTGTATTATGTTTAATATAACTGCTGTGTAAACTTAAATAAAAAAAATAATGTAAAGTTGGAGGAATTCGCGCATCGAAACCATTCACCGATCCATTATTATTAAAGGTATTATACAATGCGTTTGTTCGATCTCACCTTGAGTTTGCTTCTCCAATATGGTCTCCCTATTATCAGGTCCACATTAACAGACTGCAAAATATCCAAAATAAGTTCGTTCGATACTTAAATTTCAAGACGAAAAGTTATTGTAATACTGCTAATGAGGCGGCCTTACTATTTAAAATAAATTCGCTATGTTATCGGCGCAACTTGAATGATGCTCTGTGCCTCTATAAAATAATGAACGGTATATTCGATTGCTCTGAGCTGGTGGGAGCGATCAATATTAACGCCCCAATGAGGACCACACGCCAATTTGACCTGTTTCGATTGCCGCGCTTTAAAACTAATGCATCAAGGAATGGAGTACTCACACGCTGTTGTGAGCTTTATAATACCCATTTAAATGGTATTGATATGTTTAATAATTCCATAATCACTTACAAATACTCCGTAAATCAAACCCTAACCGATGCAATAAGCTGACTTGGTTTTTAGCTATTTTTATTGATTATTATTATTATTATTATTATTATTATATTTTATATACGCCATTACTAATATCATACCCGCTCACACTCCACACTTACACGCTCAACACACTCCCACAAACACATACATACACCCTGCATACTCGACTCTTATGTACTTCTAAAATTGAAAAAAATTAAATTGAAGGTACGTTAGTTTTATTAAGTAGTTAAAAAAAACGTAATTTATGTAATTTTATTGAAATCCGTAACCGGTTTTATTTGTTGTAAATCTGCATACATTTAAAAAAATATTATTACTGTAATACTGTGTGATTTCTCAATAAAGAATTGAATTGAATTGAGAATTGAATTGAATTGAATTACATGATGTGATAAAACTCGCTTCACTCTACAAACGTTCATAGCAAACTTATTCTGCATACAATACTTAAAGTTAGCTGTGATGACAGCAACATGTAAGCTTAATATTAATCCACCTTAAAACTTGGTTTTTACTAAAAATATATGTAAAATTATTTTTCAATAAAATTAACCCCGTTTCATGGACTTCCAACGTTTGAAAGCCGTTTATTTTAGTATCAAAGCTAAATTTGACGGAGATTTAGTTACATACAAAAATACTACTTTTGCGGTTAAATATGTACGGTTTCCAAACGCCGCAAGAATATGTAATTTTTCAATTTTAAATTTTTTTTTTCAATTTCAATTTATTTCCAAAAAAAATATTAACAGATTGTAGAAACTTAATATCTAGGTACATTTAAATTACAGTCTATTAGTCCGTTTTTACAATATTTAAATTTATCACCACGTACATACAGTTACTTCATTATTGCTTTTAGGGCATCCAAATCATTTTTAAGATTTATTTACTAAAACCACAAATTAAAATATTCGATAAAAATAATCAAGAAATTAAAATCAGAAAAAGTCAGAATAATTAAAAAATGCTACTTAAAATTGTAAAAAAAATGGCCAAAAAATTTGAAAAATTATTTAAAATTAACAAACTCATCGATCGAGTAAAAAGCTTTGTCTAATAAGAATTCTTTAAGTAACTTTTTGAATAAGCTTTCCACTTGAATAGTTTTTAAACTTTCCGGTAGCCTGTTAAAGTAATATGGCCCGGAGTATTTTGTGTCTTGCCTTGCTGTGTATAAAAATGTTTAATTTATTTCTCGTATTTTTAGTATGTACTTCTAAAATTGAAAAAAATTAAATTGAAGGTACGTTAGTTTTATTAAGTAGTTAAAAAAAAACGTAATTTATGTAATTTTATTGAAATCCGTAACCGGTTTTATTTGTTGTAAATCTGCATACATTTAAAAAAATATTATTACTGTAATACTGTGTGATTTCTCAATAAAGAATTGAATTGAATTGAGAATTGAATTGAATTGAATTACATGATGTGATAAAACTCGCTTCACTCTTCAAACGTTCATAGCAAACTTATTCTGCATACAATACTTAAAGTTAGCTGTGATGACAGCAACATGTAAGCTTAATATTAATCCACCTTAAAACTTGGTTTTTACTAAAAATATATGTAAAATTATTTTTCAATAAAATTAACCCCGTTTCATGGACTTCCAACGTTTGAAAGCCGTTTATTTTAGTATCAAAGCTAAATTTGACGGAGATTTAGTTACATACAAAAATACTACTTTTGCGGTTAAATATGTACGGTTTCCAAACGCCGCAAGAATATGTAATTTTTCAATTTTAAATTTTTTTTTTCAATTTCAATTTATTTCCAAAAAAAATATTAACAGATTGTAGAAACTTAATATCTAGGTACATTTAAATTACAGTCTATTAGTCCGTTTTTACAATATTTAAATTTATCACCACGTACATACAGTTACTTCATTATTGCTTTTAGGGCATCCAAATCATTTTTAAGATTTATTTACTAAAACCACAAATTAAAATATTCGATAAAAATAATCAAGAAATTAAAATCAGAAAAAGTCAGAATAATTAAAAAATGCTACTTAAAATTGTAAAAAAAATGGCCAAAAAATTTGAAAAATTATTTAAAATTAACAAACTCATCGATCGAGTAAAAAGCTTTGTCTAATAAGAATTCTTTAAGTAACTTTTTGAATAAGCTTTCCACTTGAATAGTTTTTAAACTTTCCGGTAGCCTGTTAAAGTAATATAGCCCGGAGTATTTTGTGTCTTGCCTTGCTGTGTATAAAAATGTTTAATTTATTTCTCGTATTTTTAGTATGTACTTCTAAAATTGAAAAAAAATAAATTGAAGGTACGTTAGTTTTATTAAGTAGTTAAAAAAAACGTAATTTATGTAATTTTATTGAAATCCGTAACCGGTTTTATTTGTTGTAAATCTGCATACATTTAAAAAAATATTATTACTGTAATACTGTGTGATTTCTCAATAAAGAATTGAATTGAATTGAGAATTGAATTGAATTGAATTACATGATGTGATAAAACTCGCTTCACTCTTCAAACGTTCATAGCAAACTTATTCTGCATACAATACTTAAAGTTAGCTGTGATGACAGCAACATGTAAGCTTAATATTAATCCACCTTAAAACTTGGTTTTTACTAAAAATATATGTAAAATTATTTTTCAATAAAATTAACCCCGTTTCATGGACTTCCAACGTTTGAAAGCCGTTTATTTTAGTATCAAAGCTAAATTTGACGGAGATTTAGTTACATACAAAAATACTACTTTTGCGGTTAAATATGTACGGTTTCCAAACGCCGCAAGAATATGTAATTTTTCAATTTTAAAATTTTTTTTTCAATTTCAATTTATTTCCAAAAAAAATATTAACAGATTGTAGAAACTTAATATCTAGGTACATTTAAATTACAGTCTATTAGTCCGTTTTTACAATATTTAAATTTATCACCACGTACATACAGTTACTTCATTATTGCTTTTAGGGCATCCAAATCATTTTTAAGATTTATTTACTAAAACCACAAATTAAAATAATCGATAAAAATAATCAAGAAATTAAAATCAGAAAAAGTCAGAATAATTAAAAAATGCTACTTAAAATTGTAAAAAAAATGGCCAAAAAATTTGAAAAATTATTTAAAATTAACAAACTCATCGATCGAGTAAAAAGCTTTGTCTAATAAGAATTCTTTAAGTAACTTTTTGAATAAGCTTTCCACTTGAATAGTTTTTAAACTTTCCGGTAGCCTGTTAAAGTAATATGGCCCGGAGTATTTTGTGTCTTGCCTTGCTGTGTATAAAAATGTTTAATTTATTTCTCGTATTTTTAGTATGTGTATCTGAAAACTTTTTATAATGTGTTTCTTTATTCTTAAAAAACTCATTGTAAAATTAGCTTTATAGCTATTTTTTTTTAATTAATACAAAACACATTAAGCTACTAAGTCTTTGGGGACCATAAGCTTTGCGGTAGAGTATGGAAAGTTTTGATATAAAAAACTGTTAAAGGGCGATGTAAATAACATGTAATGTCAAGTTATGTGAAAATTTTCCTACATTTACCTACTTTCTGTTAGAAGAATGTAAAAGATTCTAATTTAAGGGTAGTGGACCATATTAGGGTAGACCTAGGCAAATCGGATAAAAAAATGTTTGAGCGTTAAAAAAAAATTTTTTTTTTCGCTTTCAATGCTATTTTTAATATCACTATTTCAATAAACAGTAATTTGGGTGTCAAATAAGCAAACTAAATCTTAAATTAAACCTAAATCTTTCTACCCTGAGGCAAAAAACCAAAATTTAAAAATATCCTAATCGACCCGAGTTTCGTGGCGAATCGGACCCTACATATACATCTTATAAAATTGGAAATTTCTTGAAGTAGCATCTATAAAATTGTTTATAAAACTAATAGACATCGTCATCATGAGACCAACTACCTCAATCGCAGATAATAGATAAAATCTTTAAAGCAAGAAAGCGAGAAACTAATGTTTTTATTACGAAAAGAGTCGTCATTATTGGCTCTAAGTTGCAAGCATATGGTTCTTGATTACCACCTCTATCAACACATTCTCATGGTACCATTCCTCGCACGCATTACCTTGTATACAGCCCTCTGCCGGAGGATAAACCAATTTTTCGGAACAATAAATTCAAAACCACTCATGACAATAATCTGCTTTTCTTGGTCTTTATTCTTGGTGTTGCCATACCTTTTTTCCTAATATTTTCTTTGCTTTTTGCCCTTTTCCTAATTTTATCATCATTGATCGTTTGCTGCTCACCTCGATGATTAATGGTACCTCACGATAATGTAACCCTTCTCTGTAGGCTCGTGTAAGGCACACTCATAGATTTAAGCAGTCCGACGCATGGGCATGTCTTAAGTATTTATTATCAGTCCCTATTATTTTATTTTGACACCATTGTCCTTAATAAGTTTCCTTTTGTACGTGCAAACCATCTACAAAAAAAGGTAAACTACGAATAAACGACCACAGACAAGAAATGTAACATGGTGATCCAATTCGCCCCGAATGACATATTTCGAATCGCTACTAACTGTGATATACGAAAAAAATATTTTCAATAAATAATCTAAAAATATACTTATATGCAAATCAGATCTCAAGATCTGAAAATGGTAATGGTAGGTAACTACCATTGCCAAATAACGTGAACACATAAATGTAATATTCCGACATAATTTCTTAATAAAACTTGAAAGAAATTGTGAATACGTATTTCGCGCCTAATTGCAAGCCACTTCCTCGTCCGTGCTGCCAGCAAGTTTTGCTTGTACCTACGAACCTGCTCGCGACAGCCAAACACTGAATATGAGTGGTGGTGGGTGAGTACGAGAGGGAAGTGATGCGTCGGTTGGACGAGCATAGCAAGAAGCAACCACGCAAATATTTACTATTGTCGTTGATTCGAATCGCCCTGTGATCCGATTTGCCTCTGTCTACCTTATAGGATGACTAATAAATATCAGCACAGGTTATGTAACCTGGAAATAAATATTACTTTTTTCTATAACTGTGAATCTAGGTCGAGTATTAGTCTTTCAGCTATATGTATATCCGTATTTCAGCTATATCCGTATACATTGAAATGGAATGAAGTGAGGCGAAGCTGAAGTCAGCACTATTGTACTGATAAATTTCCGGCTTCGCTGCAGCTGCGGCAATCGGCACTTCCGTTCGACTTCAATCCAGGCTTATAATATCCGATGGGTTTTTGCACGTCTGCTTCACCTACAACGTTTCGCATCGCTTACTTGTCATCACTATCTAAACCATGATAACAGTATTACATCGCCGTTATGTACAAGTGTTTAATTGAAATTATTAAATATAATGTGGACGAGAAGGTTTCATAGGGTACTTACGATGGAACATAGAAGTATCTCCCATAATGTTTTCGAAGAAGCTCCCACTAGCTGAAGCTTTTGAGTCTTCTCGTAAACAAACATGCCGCATTCGAGCGGGTTAATTACTTCCTATTTTTGGTATAAAACATTCAGTAAAATAAAGATGATGTGTTGATCTAATACACAGCTGTGTAAAAGGTTAATTCACTGCAGCACAAGGTCATAAATCGCCGTGAAAATATATATGTTTCGTCCATTCTTTCTAATTGTTATTATTTTTAGCGCTTGAATGTGCTTATTCGATGAGCCCAAATCATCGTTTAGTATAAGGTATATTAAAATAACGTTGTAAATACATTGTATGGGCTGGTCTGGTGCGTTGTCGTGGTGAACGCGGTCTCTCTTCTTCGTCAAATAGAACCGTTTTTTAGCAATTAAGCCTATTAACTTCCTTTTTCCAAATGGTCGATAAAGATGATGCCTTGCGAATCCTATAAAACGGTGCCCATGACCTTTCCGGCCGATGAGACCACTTCGCCGGGTTCGGCGAGTGAAATCGGCTGTTTTTACTGTTTTATTCATTTCTGGCGTGTTGATCGATCCAAGTTTCGTCAACAGTCATAAAACTCCGCAAAAACTCAATTGGACTGTGCTTAAACATGTCCAAACAGTGCTCCGAAGCTATCATGCGATTCCGCCTTTTCTCCACTCTGGGCAATCGCAGTATGAGTAAGTACCTATCTCGCCCTTAACTTTCTCATGCCCAATTTTTTGTGTAGGATATTTTGTACGCGTCTAATAAAGATGCTTATAAGATACACGGCGGTGTATGCTAATGCGATATCTGATTTTGTGGACTATATCCTCCGTAGTCGGATGTTCGCCCGGATGATCGGACTTCCAGCATTGCTTAAATTTATTAAATTAATGTCTAGTGATAGAATAGAATAGAATAACTTTATTGTGCTATAAAAACATAACTTAATGAATATTACACTGGTTTTATAAAAAAGACAATTTATGCACAAATACCGGACTTATCGCTGTAGCGATATCTTACAGTCAACAAAAAAATGATAATGATGGAAGGTCCAAGCAACTTAATTTTGGATGTTACAAACGTCTTCCCATCCACAAACAGGAATCGAATCACTGGCCGTTATTGCTTTTTTTCTATTATTGCAAGCAAACACGAACTTACTCACTTTGAACCAATAGCTGTCAAAAAAAACTGTTCGAAACTGATAAGTCTTTGAATTTTGACAGGCGTCGTTCTAAACATAAATTAGTTACACAATATTTGTCATCCAATTTGTCATAGAAGATTGTTATGCTTCTACGGTTATATTGGATAATTTGGCAACATTTATCCGCCCTACCTTTGGGTTATTAATCAAAAAGTTCTGGAAAATCGTTGGGTTTTTTTTCATTAGATTACTTAATAACAATACTTGTTTACAATATACCTGGAAACTTTTTTACACAATATACCTATTTATGACCGTTTTTTGTATTTAGAATCGTAGGAATAATTTGACGTATCACGTAATGTTTATGGGTTTCGGGTAGGGATGCGCCGAATAAGGTTTCAACTGAATACGAATATTCGCCAGAATATTCGGTCCAAAATGTACCGAACCGAATATTCGGCCGAGTGATTCGGTTCAGGTTTTTTTTTGTTATTTCTTTTTTCGTGAACGTGCGTGACACGTTTTGTTGCGTTCGGGCGATAATATAGCGGACGTATCACGTACGTTTGTATAGGTAAGGCGGTTAAACCGTTACCGCAATGCTAACGGACTATAAATAAAATAGTCTTATTAAATCCGCATACCATGCTTCATTGATAGTGGGCCCGATTGTGTTTCTTCGTGAACTAAAAATTTAATTAGTTCATGCAAGCGAGACTGGCCAATGCATTAGAGTAGAATAGGAAGTGAATGGTTGTCACTTTTCCAGCATAAACTTACCAGTCGAACATAAAGCGACAATCTAAGTCCGGGCGAAATGTATTTGAACTAATGCAGATGGTTGTATATTCGGCAGGTAGTTTTTTTGTGTAGTAAAAGATACGATCGTTCATTTTACTCTCCACTCTAATGCATTGCTTTGTCTCGTTCGCATGAACTATTTTACAATATTAGTTTACGAAGAAACGCATTGAGCGCGATGTCATCCAGCTTCCGCGAAACATCCGCAAAACAGGCTCGAGCTCTATAGTTATGCCGTGTCGACATACTATACGTAAGTTACAAAATAAAAAGTCTAGTTCACCCAAATTTCTCTCAGCATTTCTCTTCAAATGTGTCCAATTCCTATCTATCTGAAAGCCTTCATCGTCACTTAAAGTCCGTTTCCTATTTATTTCAGAAATGCTCAATTTTGTTCGATCGAACCTTTCTAACAAAACGAACTTGTAATAGCATTGGGCCCGGATAGCCATTTCTAGATTGCTGCGAAATGAGGCTCTCAAACTGTTTTTATTTGTAACTAAACGGTGGGCTACCTATGTATAGGTACATTTTATTTATTTTGGCATTGTTACCTGTTTAGGACTTACATCCTATTCTTTTTTATTATCAGCTTTATCATAACTATCCTAAGAAATACCAAAGGGACGTATTTTTACGCGACTGCCCAAAAATAAAGGAGTCTCATGTTTTCAGGGTTCATGTATGTATTTATGTGTGGTATGTTGACCTTTTCTTATATCACTATTATATATGTCACCATAACTTCTAAATGCTTTAAGTATTGTTAGAATCGTATGTCATCCCGGGTGTCTTAAAGTATTCCAAATGTCAAATAAATAATTGTCCAAATGTCAATGATAAATACAGCCTGTATAGTATCAAATGAGAGGTCTGATTAAGTAGATTCCAAATATACCTCGGGTTCGCATTCGGAATATACTCGCTCTTCCAGATCTGCTTTTTGTAAAAAGAATTGATGAGCCGGAATGAGCCATCGACCCATTTCTGATTTGCAACAACTTCAGTATAATTTAGCCGAATAAGACGTTATAAGGTGGGTTACGTATAAACTTATAAGGTGGGTTACGTATAAACTCACAAATTCTAGATTTATATCTCCTCAGACGTCCTCTAATAGGTGTTAGGTGAAGTTGATGATTGTCGTGGACCGTTTATATTATATAAAAATGTATCCCTATGATTTTTTTCTTTTTTTGTTACAGGTGAGTGTCTAATCAATGGATTGCATTGCAACTACAAAATTACTTTGTAAGTATAATTGATGTAGGTCAACATTGAGGGGTGCAGAATCAAAGGCAGCAAAATAAATAGGAACGATTTTCGGGAAATCATATGAATCAATCTGCTGCCAAATACTATATCTGCGCTCTCCTGTGATTGGTTGGATTTGAGCTTGCTATTTTGGTTTCGAATCTGTCAAATAAAAGCTGTTTGAAACTAGCCTAAAACTTCGTTGAATGCTTTAGGCTATTCAAACCTTTTTTGGTACGAATTTTATACTTCTCAAGTTGAATACATGCATTCAGAGTAACAGTGCGTTCAAATGTTATATTTAAAAAAATGTGAGTTTGCTGCCTGATTCTACCCCCGACCCCCCCCCCCCCCAATATGGTCTGTGATTAAGGTTAGGAATACCATTCAGATGTACTGTAATGGTCATAAAACCATTACGGGTTTAACAAACAATATAATAAACAATTATTGCCAAAATTAGTTAACAAAAAATAAAATAACAATAATATAGGATACAAGCGAATCTTATCGCACAATAGGCATCACTAGCGATTAGATGGAACACGGGTGTAGAGAATCGATAGTGAGAGTTGGTTTTTTTTTTTTGGCCCGAAGCACTCGCCTGGGAAGGTCGTCGTTTCAGCGCGGCGGTCGGTTTTTGCCTCGCGGCGATTACCGGCCGCCGGAGCTCATTTCACGACTTCGAAGTGGCCTACCTACATCTACGAATAAAATATAAAAGTCAAAGTCATCTTTAGAAATTATAACTAGAATCAAGTGCGGCGCAGGCAAAGCATTCCAGCGTGATCTCCACATCCTATTTGGGGCAAGTAGATTATATTCTCATTTTCGGTTTTTTTTAAAGTAAAATTCAATTTCTTTTATTCTAACTTGCAATACCACGATCGTGCAATACTTTTAGTCCTTCAGACCCGTCTTGCACGACATATACGTGCTAACCCGTTTTTTCTGAATATAGGAATCCGTAGTTTCGAATATAGGATCAACGATAGACACCGCCAATAAATCTAAAATCATTTCGGCGATCTCTACTTAAAATGTAGGCTGTAAAAATACATAAATATAATTAAAATCCACGTTAGACAATCTTGGGATTAAAACGTGGCGGAGTCAGAGTGGCATTGAGTTCTTCCCGAGGCAATTAAAAAAATCAGATAAATTAATAAAATAGCTTATGAAGTAAAATACCAAATTGTAGATAAATAAAAATGCAACTCATCGTCAGGGAATACGTAATATTTCCAAATTTAAATATCAGGGAAAATAATAGAGCAAAAGACTACCGTCGTTTACGATATTTGAAAGTGCAGCGTACCCGACACTAAAATTGCCAAATCATTGTAGGGCAAAAGTAGGGAAAACCAGTTACGAATAATGCTCATCGAAACACGGGTAAAATGTAATAATTGTAACGTACGCTCGTAAAATCTCGCAAGGCCTTCGACGATCGACGGATTAAAATTAAGTTTCATAAATAATATAAATATTCAATATCACACATATAGTTTCGGGAAATGTCTTCGCAACAGGTTATAGAAAAATAAATAGTAAATTTGGGTCGGAAAAGTATCTTTTATTTTACTCATAATCATCTCAATATCAGAATAATTTCATTTTTAATATCATCATATATCATATATATCATTTTCATTTTTTTCATATAAATAAAATAGAATAAAAAAAACCATAAAAGGAAAGGATTGGTTGAGATACATTTATAAGATATTAAAATCAGTTCCATTATTATTTGGGAAAATTCATTAAATTCAGAATTCTTTACTAAGGAAAAATAAAGCACACTTATTTATGTTACAAGTTAATTTTGCGCATATTCCAGCAAGATTTAATTTAAATTAACCGAATCCGCCGTCGCGTCCGCGCCATCTAGCGGCGAAACGCGGGCATTAGTAGCACAATGCAGGTTGAGCAAAATGATGTCAATCTTTGCTAAGTAACTCGCCGCGCCACCGCTAGAGGGCGTTCGAAGGAGAATAATAATATATTATTTAGTAAGGAAAATGGTTCAAGTAATTTAGCAATTCAATATCCATAAAAGGCCGTTCATCCCATAGGGATGCTCATCTTACCGTAGACTGGGTCACTAAGGGATTCTAAATACCCCCGTGCCTGAGATGGACTGAGCGAACCGACGCAAATCCCGACGCAGCCTACATACCCCTGCCCCAGAGGAATTCTAAACGGTGGAAGGACTCTGGCACTTGTTCATAGATCCGAAATAAATCTTCTTCTTCTTCCGGGCTGGCGCCCACTATATAAACAAATCTTTCCATATCGTCCGGAAGTATATTGGTAAAATAATAATATTGTAATCTATAAAATAAACTGATATATAAAAAATTATTCGGGTCACATGACAGTACGTACATGGTCGTAGCTTAAACCCATTATGTTAGACCCATTGTGATTGTGGGGGGTCTGTTTTCTATGCATATCAGCCGGATTTTGATGTTTTATTCATTGGCCGATGCCAAAAAGAACACTTTTTGAAATGCGGCAAATCGTACGTTGTTTAGGGACGCACAAAGAAAAGTGTCTAGCGATGGTCTAACATAACGGAGCGACACCCCCGAACCGTCCAGCGCAGCGAGATTGCTGCATGGACAGACGACTGCTGGCTGACCGAGAGAATTCCGCACGCGTCGGTACGCATGTAGACTCGCATACCCTAATCCAAGGGTAGTGCGAATCATAATAGTCATTGTATTGTACGACTGTACAATATTGATTTGAAAATGGTAATAATAAGTAGAAAAAACGCTCCGCTCCCCTCCCCCCCCCCCATCTTAACCTGTTAAACGTACGTCTTGCCACATCTTGCTATGCTATACTAAAATATATTTTATATACTATATTAAAATATTATATGATATTGGTAGTTTTAAACCTATAATTAACAAATGGCTACTGTAGTTGGGGCTTTCTGGAACGGAGAAAAAATTGCAAATTGTGGTATAATTTATTTAAAATATTCTATTTATGAAAGATGTTATTATTATTACTAGTATTTAATCTTTAATATATTGAAATATATTGTGTATTTTTTTTTCTTAATATTACTTTAACTTTAGATTTTTTTGAGAGAAAAAATATACTCCAGTAGAATTTAAATTAAACATAGTGTGTGTCGCTCATAACTAGGTATAGCATGTTCTAAGGAAAACACCAATACGAACCCCAAAAGATTTAAAAAAATAAATAACTTCCACGCACAATTTTGGAATTAAATAAGCTTAAAAATTAACTTTATTAGAGCACATGGCGTATTTTAAACGTGCAGACGACGCGCGTTTCAGGAACGCGCGTTTTCGGCGCCGTAGATGCCCATTGTTGCGTTTGTATCGATTCAAACGCGCGCTTGAAGCGCGTTCGAAACTCGTTTAAAACGCGTATACGCGCGTTTGAATTGATACAAACAATCGGAGTCTCTCAAAACGCGGAGTTACGAACGACTACAGCGCGTCTGTATCGCTGTATCTGCGCGTATACGCGCAGTAGACGCGCGTTTCCCGAACGCTCCGTGTGTTTAGGTTACAAGTTCGAGTCTCGAGTTCGTCTCGTTTGAAACGTGTATACGCGCATCGTCCGCGCGTTTAAAATACGCCGTGTGCTTAGGCTCTTATAATTGCACCACTATACATATGTAATAATTAGTAATAGGTAATAATAATTAAAATTATAATAGGTAGTAATGAATAATAATTAGTAATAATACGTATACAATAATTGCTTGAATAGAATAAATATAGCTAAAAATAAAAAAAATAACAAAGTAATTTTACAATTTTATAAATGTTTTTTCTGTCTCTTCTGCCAAGTAATCTCTAGTAATAAACTTTTTTTTAATATGTCAGCTCGCTAAATAAAATAAATCTTAGATCGCGCATCTAGACATAGGCGTAAGCCTATTAGTTAGATGTGTGACGTTCCTTAGTTGCATGGGATTGGGATGAATTAATTTGACACTTTATTTTATTTAGAAAGTAATTATTTTTTCCTGTGCAATCTTAGATAATATATTTAAAAATGAAATAAATAAATTACTTAATTAAAATACTTGGAATCTAACGAACTATCCTAAATAAAAATTAAACCCGTTTTAATTAGCCACATTCATTGGCGCGAGGCCAGAGTAAGGCAAGGCACACACGTACGAATTGCTCTTGTTCCTGCGGCCCTAATTAAGCTTCTTGATTGTATTCGCTTTTGTACGCGATCGGCTGGTAACACGGCGAAATAACAAGTCTCCGCGGCTCTTGTAATTGCAAAAAAATTGCGAACGCTCCATTACTATACTGTGGCTCTGCAGGGGCTGACAGGGGCGTGCTAGGGCGCTTATCCAGTATGTTGAATATATTTTTTTGGTTTTTTAAATATGTATATTCAACTGTACAACTGATAAGGAATTCAATTTAATGGGTAGATATAAATATAAATCTTACATGCGTGTAGATCCAGAATTGCAAGTAATGCCGCTTTTATCGCAAATAAAATGCTTCTTGGCACTATGGTAATGAATGTTAATGTTAGTCGAAGATAATGAATAGAGGCTGCATGCGTTCTGTAATCAGAAATATTTCATGTTGTATTTGTCATTATATTAACTTCCGTTTCATATTTAAATAATATATATCCTTTAATACATTTATTAAATTGCTTATTCAAAATTATATCCATTTACATTATACATAAGATTATTCGTTTATTATCATACAAGTAGGTATTATACCTCAGCAGATGCTTTACCTGGAAATATGTTTTACTGGAAATGACTCAGGTACTAAACTCCTTGGAGGACTTTAAACTAATTACCTGCGAGGAATTTGATTGCCTGAATAGTTGTAAAAGCTATATCATGAAAACCGAAGGCATTAATATTTTGACACTAAATATATGCAGTATAAATAAAAATTTCGATGATTTGATGACGCTGCTACATAGTTTCGATTACTTATTCAATATTTTAATCCTGACAGAATGTTAGATCAGTGATTTGTATTTGCCAAAAACAATAAATGGGTTCAATAGTTACAATACCAATAATATATTCTCGTCATATAGAATAGTAAAGATTCAAGGGGGGTTAAAATACATAGTAAGTAGTTTTATCAATTAACCTTCTGTCTGTTTTTGTCTTTATATGCAACATCTTCGGGGGTGCAGATAGATACCCTGATAGTCTACCTTTGAATTATGTAAGACTAAGAAGACGATTTATTATTATCACTTTCTTAGCGATTCTATTTTATCCCCCCTCTGGTTCGCAGTAAGGCGGTGGGTACATTACTTAGGCTTTCGTGCGTTTAATTCCGGATTATTAATAGCAGGCAGCCTCTCGGGAGTCAGGGCTGGCGCATGTCGCACAGTAGCGCAAAACCTTTCACTGTAATAACAATTATCATAATGGATTTTATTACGAAACACTGTTGAATGGAGATAGAGAGAGGGAGAAAGCGACGGAGGTCTGACGGAGGAACGGTTGAAAAAAATGCTTCAGACAATTGAAGCCAAAATGGTGGACTGTAGAGTGACATCGTTCTGAAAATGAAATGAAATGAAATGAAAAAATACCTTTATTGTACTAACAAAAAAAAAATACATGGGTAAAGAAAACTTAAATTCTATTTTAACTTAGTACAAACGGCGGGCTTATCGTTTCACGATTTCTTACAGCCAACCGTGTAATATTAAATAAAAGTATCAATACAGCTCACATACATAAACATATACACATAAATATACATATACATACATCCAAATATACATACATACATAAAAAATATATATAATTTATAATATAATATATGTATATTATAATAATAAATACATAGAAACTACAGATAAATAATAATAAAAATAACTGCTTATATAAAATGATAGATATTACAAAGTTCTTATGCTTCTATCCAGTCATTATTAAGTATGAAAGTATTATATCCATTTGATAGGTATTTTTGTATCTAAGAGTATACTCCATCTAACAAGTAAGTAATATATTTACATATTTAATATTCATTTAATCAGCGTGTAACAATAATCTAGCGTATTATACATACTTATACAGGAATAAACCATTCGGTCGATAATCGTTTCTTGCGATTGTTATATTTTTAGGAAATATTATAGTAGCATATTTAAATAAAACATTACAAATTCAAATTTAATATTGAGTTTACAAATAGAAAGTCGCTGAGATATGCAACGAATTGGAAGTGATTAGCTAGGAGTTGGACGATTGTATATGGATATCTTGTTTGTTTGTTAGGTATTATTTTAGATGTGTATATTATATTACGTGTTTATGTTTTTTTTTTAATTTACATGCTAGCAAGCTCATTAGGTTAAATTGATTTGAATAGTTCCTTTACGGACGTCGGTTGATTAGGGTTTAAAATGATTATGGCAGAGAAACGGGAACAGTATATTTTCACATACTGTTCCCGTACGCAATATACGCAAACTTTAGATTTGCCAACACTGTATGGAGAGAAGCATGCTCAACGTCAAGTTAAAAGACAAAATAAATTTAGAAAAATTACGCAAGCAAACTAATGATGTCACATACTGCATAAGAAAAATCAAATGGAGGTGGGCAGGTCATATGGTAAGTAACAGAATGACGGTGTCGACTACAACGGGCGAACCCGTCACCCCAGGCTGGTATAACGATATAGATGGTTCTTTCGTCCGTGGGATGATGGTAGAAGATTTGGGGACAAGACAATCTACTGTCTAGTTCACCAGTAACCCGTTACAGATCAACGCCTTACGGCGAGGCACCGGGAAAGGTAACCAGCGGGCAGTTCACCCCCTAACTACCAGTTTTTGCGCCGGGATGCAAATCGAACTCATTTCTTGACACTTAACTACTTACCATGCTACTAGAATAGAGATAGAGAGATCCATTCCACGTCTAGACTTAAATTACCATCTTCTTTTCACCGGATCGATAGTCCTTATGCTCTAATCGACGTTCCTCTCTATTGATGCACGACAAAACTACGCTCGTCCTATGTTTAATAATATTATCGACGTACACATTAAGTACGTCGAAATGCTTATGTTTTTAACGCTTACTCCAATATTGCTAACAAGACCTTTTTTAAAAGTAACAATTTTGAATGTGATCCTCGTGGGATCATCCCACTTTTATAAAAGTTATAAAATGAAAAATCCCTGAAACGCCACATGACGTCGTACATTTTGAGCTCATACTTCCGCGCTACGGCGCTATTAAACATGCCAGACACGCCCCGAGGACTGCATTATTTCATATTTCTCTGGAGGAGCCATTATGGTCTAGCTTCATTCCGACACAACCGTATGTATTGACACAGTGCGCTGTGGCAAATAGGCGACCTCGCAGCTTCTAAACCCCCCCGCATCACCATTCATTTACCCGACCATGAATATCTCCATTATGCCATTTACGAAAATGCCTCGTTAACGGAATTCTTTAATACTTGATATCGCTTCCGGAAAAGCAAGCGATAGAATACGGAAAAGAAAATGCTACCGTGGATTGTCTAAGCAGCCGTAAATAAAGTCGTTCAACGTACCGCACGAAGTCGCGAAACTCCGCTGAAGAGTTTAGTCCACAAGTCAGCTGACGAAAGAACATCAACTTACTGGATCCAAGACATGGAATACTGCGGCATAACAACAGTAGTTAAACTATGCGGTTGTAGGGCAGCAAATACAATGCTGTTTCTAGATTGGGGATTTACAAGAGTTGGTTTTTTGAGCATTAACCGTGTATTTTTTGATGAAGGTAACCCGTTCGGTATAGAAGTAGGGGAAAAATGCCACGCTTAGTATAGGATGGCTCAAAAACATCCCCATTTTTTGTTTTTTTTTTGTTATTTTCTAAAAATTTATGACTCATAGCTAAAAAGGGTAAATAGTAAAATTAAAGCTAACAAACTGTCCTTCAAATCGTAGGTGTGTGCCTCGACTTCAGTTTTTGACATCACATTGATGTCATTCTTTGCGAATATAGACTTTTTAAGCAGGCATGGCGTCAAAATGATGTCACTTGGCGGGTGTGCTGCTTTTTCACGTATATCCCGCTGACTTGGGAATACGCTACAACGTTTGTCTGCTTATTCTACTCAATGTTTATTGTATTGTGATTAAAAAGAAAAAAATAACTTTTTTCTATGACGTATACTTTTTGATTATATAGACCACAAGTGAAAAAAAAAAACGCAGTGTTTTCGCATTTTAGATATTGCACAGCTAGCACAGGTCTTTTAAAGATCCAGACTTGTTTTCTTACTATTGGCACAGGCTTTAAGAACATTTTAAAAATAGAACTACTTGGTCTTTTACAAGGTCGGATGTATAAATTGACTAAGCCACTACTAATCTGATTCTAAAAAATCTTAATAAATGTAGCAGTTTCTTAGATAGAGAATTGCTTGACATATACCTGGCTACCAAGCACTTCCGTCGTCTGGTTGATGGTAGAGATACTACCATCTGCACCGTTCATAAACCCATAACCTTTGCTTTCGACAGGAATGCCAGTACTTTTTACATTGTACATACTTTTAAACGTATCATATCGTGTAGCGTCACCATATTGTGGGCATGGTCTTCGCTTTCTGAATCCCTTAATAACGGCGTTGTATCCATAATCCGCATATTTCACCTACTGACATCAAATCCACATAATTTATCTACTAACGACGATTTACGAAAGGAGAATGATTACAACTAGAAAAAGTTAAGGACATGTATAAAACAGATCTGTGAAATACAATATGAATTAAAATAAAGTGTTATTGAAAGGCAGACATGCTGAACAACAAAGCAAATGAAATAAATAACTATCACACTGCTTATACAACGAAGCAATCGGATGGGATCTGTAGAAATCCTGGCTGGAGAGGTTTAGTCTCTCATCTAATCTTATCTGTATTTTTTCTGGAATTGTAGCACAATGTCGTTGTATCCGGCTTGTTGTTGGTCGTAAACAGCACTCTATTGCAAGACATCACTCGCGCGCACAAGTAAGACGGTCCCTAAGGTCGTCGTTCGTCAATGGTGTCCTTCGTGCGTAAAAGCGTCCAACGTAGCGAAACTGACGTTCCGTGGCGTTTTTTTTATTCGCGTTGAATTTCGTGAAGTCTGAATCTAGATTGCGAATACATCCGATATAGCCATTCACGTGCTGACAGGAGTTGATTCGATGCTTCTGTCTTGTTTTGTATTGATGCGCTTCGTTTGTAAGCGCATTGATTTGGGAAAATAAACATGCTTCTTTTGGTGTTTCGTTTAAGGGCTTGTTGTCGTGACTTCATCATACCAGTGTATAATGTATTCTTTGAAAATCCAAATTTGAAATTTTAAATGTCGGCATATTTTGAAATTTTCTCAATAATTAATCTTATTTAAATAATAAATCTAGTGAATATCTGCATCCAAACTTTTCTCTGGTCGTAACGGTCTCCGTTTCATCGGGTTCAGAAGAGGAAGGAAGAGAGAGTGCACCCGTGGTCGCGCGCCCACCTGTGCACTATAATATAGCCTGCGCACTTGACTTCTCCAGAACAATGGACTCTGAGAAGACTAAAAAGACCTATGGCGATGAAGTCACTAGAATACAATGAAGTCACTAGAATGCAGTCGCTATGGCCGAACACGGCTAGAAGAAAGGATATATAGTATAATGTATGCTAGACAGCATCTCGCAGACACTGCAATTAATGCGGACATTCAATCGCATTATTCCCGCGGTAGCTCCCTTTTATGCGTACCCCGAATAAAACTGGAAAAAGTACAGAAAATACCTTAGCATTAAATTATATAATCTTTTTCCTACCACTGTTAAACAGATGGAGGACGTAAAATTTTAAAAAAACATTAGGGAGATGCTGATAGGCCACCCTTTCTATGATCTGGCTGAATTTGAGGGCCATGCCTATCAAATATTGTGCCCATTTAGATTACTTAACAAAATAGAGCCTTATTAATAGCCTGGTTATTTTATTTGGTCTTATATTTGTACTTTTACTTTTTAAACGCATGTCGAGCGTAGCTTTAATTTGATTATTTCACGTTGTATACGAAATATTGAATATTATTGAATTATTGAATATTTATTTACGAATTATTGATTATTTCAATTATTAGGCTTCTATTTTAATAAATTATATTTATATTTTGACAATATAGTAGTTCAAATTCTTGACTACCTATTTATGTTAAGTAAAGAATAGTAACGAGACTTACTGCTAAACATAATTATTTTGACACGTCCAAGAGCGGATTTAGCCGTCAATTAGACACGACGAAAATGTAATTTAATTGCACCGGGCGCTGATTCCTGTAAAGTTTACCTGCTGATAGTTAGGGATGTATGTGTGAGTATGTAGTATGTAGCCCCAATGTGTGAGTATTGCGTATGTAGCCCCAATAAAACCTTTATGTGTCTACATTATATATTAATATATTTAACGACACCCTGCAAACTAAGCCACTTCTGATGCCATTCCTTTCACTTACGTCATAGAAACGGGCATAAAACAAAGTTAAATAAATTATAACTTCGTTAAGCTTGAACCTGTGTAATGGCGCCTTTGTCCTCACTCTGCCGAACTTGTCCAAACCTGATTCTCTCTCCTTCGCCCAAAACTAATTAATAAGCTTAACTTTAATGCCCTTTTCCCCTCAACCAACCGCAAATTTTCTTACTAGCCAATGAATTAATTTCTCCCTAATTTTGACAGCTTGGAAAAATTAATAGCAGTTTTAGAGGGTAGGCTTTGTGCATGGGTTACGGCGTTTATTAATGTAGTAAAATAAAAGCCATTTATTTTTTTATATTTATAAGGTCTAGGTTACCATTTAGTAAGAATGTTGATATCAATACCGAAGAAGCGTAGTGGGACAATACAATATATTCCTGCCATAAATTCTATCAACGGCAATCTATGGTCTCATATGTTTTTCCAATATTGTGATTATAATTGACAGTCCGACCTGAATCTGCGCAACTAATTTATTTTGTCTCAATACGTTGTTTAATAATTATAGAGGGGGGGGGGGGGTGATAATATCGCTATGAAATACAACGTAAAATATAACGTAATGAAATGTACCGTCTGTAGCCGCTTTGAAACACTGGTTCCCGTCGGATCACCGAAGTTAAGCAGCGTCGGGCGTGGTCAGTACTTGGATTGGTGACCGCTTGAATACTCTACGTGATGTTATAAAAAAGATGGCATACTGTAAGATAATTTATAATGACATTAGGGTGGGCCGCTACCGTTATACCCCTCATAAAAAATAAGTCCAAAAAAATGCGACAAGACACTATTGAAATCTTAGAACTTTACCAAAATTGACATATTCCGAAGAGGTTTATGTATCGAACCTTCAAACGTTTCTGACGTGTGTCAACGATAGACGAAGAAGTGGGCGACCACGCAAAACAGGACTTTAAGAAGACACAACTAGGGCTAACCGTTAATGAACAAGAGGTTAAGTGCTGCTTCACATCAGTATATTGTATCCCTCATCTTGAGTCCCTCAACGGTCTAACTTAGGACCACTTTGTGTTTAATTATGACAAATGATATAAATCATCTATTTTAACCTCGAATGCTTAATATTTGCAGATGCCATTAAATTATTTATCAAAGCTACTAACATATCGAATTGTAACCAAATTTCAAAAGGATATTCAAAATGAAATCGAGAGGAAAACATACCAACAAATTATCGTTTAATCCGAACAAGTTCCCATTGCTATTCGATCATCAAATTTCTGGTCATATGCTTAAAAGAAAGAATTATATTAAAGACCTAGGGGTCTATTTTGACAAAAACTGACATGATGCTTTTACAAAATCGTTATAAACGGGTTTAAGGAGAAATTTACCGCGTGAATTTTGTAGCACCCGATGTTTCGGCGATTTTGCAACCGCCGTTGTCCAGGATAGACAGTCTATCCTGGACAAAGGCGGTTGCAACATCGCCGAAACGTCAAATGCACGCGGTAAATTCGTCTTTAAACCTTTTTATAATGTCAAACAACCGCGATAGTCTTCCATTTCATATTACAAAAACGTCCCTAAAAAACGCTTGGTTTCGTGGTAAGACACTGCATATTTCTTAAATTCTCTACCAATTCGTTTGCTATTTAATGCACTGGTTAGAAGTAAGCTAGAAGTAAATTGTATTATTTGGAATCCACACGAACAATCGTATATAGGTCCAGATAATATTTGTGAGGCACCTGCACCCATTATCGAATGTGCCGATATCAACCTCCATAAGAACTACGCCAACCACCGCATATATATATATATATATATATATATATATATATATATATATATATATATATATATATATATATATATATATATATATATATATATATATATATATATATATATATATATATATATATATATATATATATATATATATATATATATATATATATATATATATATATATATATATATATATATATATATATATATATATATATATATATATATATATATATATATAGATATTTTAGAGTGTAAATTTTTTTAAATTATTTTCAATAATATATAAAATTAGTTTCATGAAAAGTTACTTATCTGGGGTCCTGGTGGACAGAAACATTTTAACGAAAGTTAATGTCCTCTTTATATACTTTGGGCAGCAGCACCTGTTTCTGCAATTGATAACTTAGTGATATTCGTAGTTATTGCAGCCGAATTAATGTGTGCCCTTGGATGTAATAGTATGGAGGATGGTTTCGGTAACAGAAATGGATGTTAGTGTATATATATATGGGCGAAAAGAACAGGGTAATTCTAAGATGCTTTCCCGTCCATGCCGGAATCGAGGGAAATGAAAAAACCGACGAACTTGCTAAGACGGGAGCAAAGGGAACGTTTTACGGCCCTGAACCTTTCTGTGCCATACTAAAAAGCCTCGCAAACCTAATCCTTTGAGCAATGCTTAGCAAGTTCGTCGGTTTTTTCATTTCCCTCGATTCCTGCATGGACGAGAACCCATCTTAGAATTACTCTGTTCTTTTCGCTCAGGGAATTCAGTAGTGATACGCAGTTTTGCACTCACTTGGGTGATCATTGCCTCCAACCTGAGGAGGTAAAACAATCTGGCGCCAATCTGTTGCAGTTTTTAAATGACACGAGGCTGAGCGCAGAGCTATAGTAGGTGGCGAACACAATAGCTCAGCAATGGTCGCAGTGTTACAAGGCTCATAAAGACCTTAAAAAAGCCCTACACAACAAATTTAAAAAAAATACTAAAAAAAAAGAGGCATCTGCACCATAAAGAATATGGTTACCACCGTGGTTACCCACAGATTTACGCCAGAGAATTCCTATTAGGCAGGGTTGGTTTAGATACTCAGGCTTGGCAGAGACGGTGTCTATTATTGAAGCATATCTTCAAATTGTTAAAAGGTCAAATAGACAATTCTGCAATACTAGAAGACGCTTGTTTATTTGTGCCTGATACCTACCAAAGAACCAGGAGGAATGACCTAATTACCCAGAAGGCAGCACGATTGACACCAGTGAAAATCAGAGCTATCATGCTACTGAATAAACTGTGAGCAGACTAGTGATATATATATTTTCCATGACAGCCTGTGGAGTTTTAGAAAAGCAACAGCTATATTTTATAACAACGAAACTCACTATTGTTTTGTTTTATTCATTGTTTTATTTTGGTAGTAATATCGTTCGTAAATAGTAGTGAATAATAAATATAAAAAAATAGTAAATAAATTTAGTCCTAATATTAAATAATAGCTTTACCCGGTTACGCGTTTTTGTCTGTGTGGATGTTGTGAATGATGAAAACAAGAATGCTTTTACCTGTCACATGTGTGATATTCATATTATAAGTAAATATATAAAAACCCGCGCGTATTCGAATGCAGCGTTGTGTCAAAATTTTAAAAGCAATCAGTGAAGAGCATTCGGAAATCTAAGATTTTGAGCAAACGAACATTTACATGTACCACAATTATATTTATATATTAGATAATTATATATTACAAAATATTCTGCATCTAATTGTCTAATTAATCAGATATATGTAATACCTAATTTCCATTTAGTTTCGTTTACAATCTTCCTCAAACCATCCTTGTTATCTATTTAGAAAGTAAAATTGCTATGAAAACTATTTATTATTTTTTAAAAATCGGCTATTGAACAGTTTGTTGATTCTAAAATCAAAGACGCAAGGGCTGCTCCCGAAAATTGTAAACAACCTCAGTCGTAACCCAGTCATTCTTTTCCTTCGCCACAATTGTGTTGTGCTCAGTCTACTGTAGAATCGTGAAAAGCGGGTCGCGACTGATTATCTTGGCGTCGGCATCTAACTTTGCATACAACACGGGTTAGCTAGCACGACTTGCTCGCCGATTTACTTCCCTCGCGTGAACCCGATAAAACACCCTTAGCGGTGTTGCCGTTCTCGCCACACTAATGAGTGCTGAGTAATCCTATCACGCGAAGGCAGGTAGCACGCGTCAGGTACGAGGGCTGCTCGATTCGTTCGACGTGTACACTGAATGGGTCGGTTTTAACCACCATAACGCTATAATATTATAAAATTCCGAAAGGATCCTTCCCAGATACGCTAAGTAGAGAAATTGTGCTTAATTCGTCTTCAGGACTAGTGATTGATGCCTGTAATTCATTGATGTCTGGTCATCGGCAGTCACCAACCAGAGCCCGGCTATTA
This sequence comes from Micropterix aruncella, assembly GCA_944548615.1. Classification (NCBI taxonomy): domain Eukaryota; kingdom Metazoa; phylum Arthropoda; class Insecta; order Lepidoptera; family Micropterigidae; genus Micropterix; species Micropterix aruncella. The sequence continues at coordinate 9,013,155 of OX155952.1, forward strand.
TATTTAATCGTTGCGGATCAAACTTTATTCCCATGTTAGAATTTTATCACCAAAGATACCTTGCCATTATAAATATATAAGGAACATTATATACCAATAAAACATATACCAAACATATCAAATAAAACCTCACTTAAGTAGTAGTAAATATGGTTTTCACCCTGGTCGATCTACGGCGACACAGAGCAATGAGATAGAATGTATAGGCACTGGGCCTACCACATCAATAACAATAAAGTATTTACCATTAGAAGGATCTATTTATATAGAATATTTATGACTACTACAACTTATGAGCCTCAATTATGAGCCGTTTCGGGGTTTTGAATGTTCGGAATCTTCTTAAATATGGCTAATTACACGAAAACCCTCATGCCAATTTTGTATTCAAAATATATTATTTGCAGTGAAGAACCATAAAAGATGGTATATTATGATGTACGGTCACTGAGTACACCATGTTGGACAGGTGACCTTAGCATATTACATACGTCAGGAAACAGGGCTGGATCATATGAAATCATGAGATATATTACAGAGTTCAAGCAACATATCCCAAGATATAGGTACCCCAAGCAACATGTCCCATAGACAAACTCGAGCATCTCTAGGGATATATAGTTTGTTAGGGATCTCTAGGGATATATATATAGTTGTTACGGGTTTCTGCGACGGTTTTCGTTTAATTATTAAAAATACAATGCCATTGAATTAGCTATATCTAATAGCCATATCAGTCGTTATAGTAATATATGTTTTACATAAAGAGATATTTCATTTGATATATGATTTACATCTATTGGAAAAGTAAGTCCAAAATGACCGTTGTCTTTTGATGATTTTTACCAATTTTGTTACGAAATACGAGTAGCTTAATTCTGGTAGCCAAATGGACACCGTATATCTTGATTTGTCCAAAGTATTCGACCGTGATGTGCCTCATCGTTTTTTCAGACTTTTAAAGATATTTGCAAGTTACCTATATAAGTTACCATGCCTACGTATCCAATATATTTACTATATAGTATCTCTATAGTACGTTTCCAATATATTTACTTTATATTTATATTTACTTTTACTGAATGCAGTAAATCTGCCGGTAAGATAATTGGGAGCGACGCCAATCAAGATCTTGAAAAGCGTACGAAGAACTCTCATGTCTCTTCTCTCTTGGGCCGACAGCCAGTGAAGCTTTTCTCTGTACTCTGTACATACACGATAAGCAAATGATAAACAAACGTTCTACATATAGAAAATTGCAAATTTCGATTTAGAACGGGCTAACTCCACGAATGTGTCAGTAGGTGGATATTATTTGCAAACTTTTCTTTCTTATCAAGTGTTGCGCTACAGAAGCGAGGAAAAGGCCATTCGAAAAACTCGCAGCAATCCCCGGGCGATTTTCTCTCCGGGCCGCGTCTAACCACGCGAAAAACGCTGTTCATGGCTGTTACAAATGAACCTCGCGGGAAGGCACAAAACATCGTTTCCGCGAGCGGGCGCTGCGGAGGCTGTATCGCTGTATGTGGAAAGTTGGTTGTTTAGAAGGTGGAAGCCGCACCTCGACGGCTTTATTTCTTCTTTAACTTCATCCCTTAACGGCCGCGTCTTCACCTAACTTACGCCATACGTCCCCCGTCCTATTTTTCGAGGTCGTAGCATTTTTCATGTAAGTATAAAAACCTTAATTTAGGTAAATACTGTTTTTTACGGTCCCGACTCACCAACCGACCAGTAGGGAAGTATTGTGAACGCGCATTTTAAAAATAAAAATTAAAACGGGGATATCTATTTCTAACCTTTCTGAGAAGATTAAGAGAGAGCTATTAGGCCCTGTTGCAGTTGACCAGTAAGACCCATTGTGTTCAGGGTCGGTCAAACTCACAGGTTAACCTGGCGTTAGCGGTAATTGAGTTCGAATTTATCGCAGACTGAGGCGCCCTGTGCTCTTCAATATCACTCAGGATTGGGTGGCCAACAGATCGTTTCCAAGGATAGATGACGTCAGGTCGACAACTATCCCCGCTGCTTAGAAACGTACGTTAGACAACATACATTAGGGGGGTGTCGACTAAAACGGGCGAACCCGTCACCTCAGGCTGGTATAACGATGTGTGATCGTTCTTTCACCCGTGGGATTAGCGTAGAATACTTAAAGACAATACAAATCTACAATCTAGCTATGCCAACAAATCTACTGTCTAGCTATGCCCGTCAGAGACAACGCTTTACGGCGAGGCACCGGGAAAGGTACCCAGCGGGCAGACTCGCCCACTGATTACCAGTTTTGGTAGGATATCTCCGTAGGAAGGATACCTCCCGACTGGTCACGGGTCCGAAGTCACTTGCGCGGTCCTCCCCTTTACGTAGCGGTGATACAGTGTCTACAGAATCTCGCGGACCACGGCTATCTTTACCCGGCTTCTCACCTGGGATCGGGTGGCCGAACGGTCATTTCAAGAGTAGTTATCGTAAGGTTAACAACTACCCCCGCTCTATAGGAAACACTCCCTCGGCTGCACAATCGATTGGCTGACGCACAGTGCGCAAACCATACAGGAGCGCCTGAAGGTTGACTCCTAGGGGAGACTGGCCAGAGTCCTACCCGGGCTCGCACTTCTGCGTGGAGGCCGTCGGATGGGTATTGACCCATGCGTTTGACTGACTATACAACTGGGTCTTAATGGCCAAACTGCAAAAGGGCCTATTAGCTCTCAAACAACATACAGTTAGATGAAGCAAACTTTATTCTACAGCTAAGAGTTCCATTTGCAAGTGTTCTAACAAATTTTTTAATGTTTATTTAATTGGCCAGTTCCGGATGGATTCTAAATGGAGGCCAAGTTATATATAATATTGTAGTATGTCTCGCCGAAGAGCGACAATAATTCGTACCGACAGAAGTTTTTGTTTCATAAAAACTCTTTACTTAGAAGAGAGTAAAAGCAATATCAATTAACCTCGCTCAGAATTATATGTGACATCCATTCGTCGAACGGCGAATGGGTTGCTTGCTGTCACAGCAAATGTGCGCGATGATGAATCACCAACAACATCTCTAAGACAAATTCTATTAACGATCACTGCCTCTTATTGATGGTGGTGAACGGTTTTGTGCAGCTAAAAATCCATTTTGTTCTCGGATCGGCTCAACTCACGATTCAACTTCTATTTAGAAGCCTCTTCGAGTGGAAGGCTACCCCTGGTAAGACTCCCGTGTCTCAGGCCTCAGATCTGGTGGACCGGTTTCTCCCAGCGGGATTGCATCCCACTGCCACTGGACGGCTTGCGCACCGGTCGGCGAAGCCAATCGGCTGTCATTCTGACTAATTTCTGAAGGGGTCTGGAGACTATAGAAATATACTGTTTCCTAAGCAGCGGGGGTGGATGTTGACCTGTTGTCATGCCACTCTTGAAATGACCTTGGGTCACTCGACCCCGTGTCGCACTACGAGCAAAGAACGCCCAGGTCCGCGATAAATTCAAACTGAATTACCGCTGTAATACAACAGGTAGAGGTTGCGTAAGCGACTTCGGACCCGTAACCAGTTGAGAGGATGGAGGTATCCTGAAGGTTAATTCCAGACGGAGATATCCTGCCAAAACTGGTAATTAGGGGGTGAGGCTGCCCGCTGAGGACCTTTCCCGGTGCCTCGCCGTAAGGCGTCGGTCTTTAACGGGTAGCTGGTGAACTAGACAGTAGATTGTCTTGTCCCCAAGTCTTCTACGCTCATCCCACGGGTGAAACAACCATCTATATCGATATACCAGCCTGTGGTGACGGGTTCGCCCGTTGTAGTCGACACCGCTCTACTGCCTCTTATTGACAACTCCTTGGGTAATTAGATTTCTTTACAACTGAAAATCTGCTGTTATCAGCAGTAGTTACTACTCATTCATTTATATATTTATTTATATATTATATTCATTTATATAGGCACTTGTGTAGGTTACATCACTGATACCCAGTATTAATGATCAGTGAATTTGCTATTGGGAAGCCTGCTCTCTTGCTTAATTACTTTGCAAAAATGACACGACGAGATTTTTTAAATTTGTATTTATTTATTTATTTTTAGTTATTTATTTTATTTACTTATACATTGAAATGCATGTATACAACATAAAATAAATGTACTGTCTACAGGCTACATAGCGCATACATTACATACTGAAAAAAATATAACCATGTAATACACGGAAATACGCTTGTTTCAACAAGGATTAGGTACGTATATAACTCGGACTCTGGTCTATACGTATAAATTAACATGATGCCTAACGGTGTTGGCGTGACGGTAGTTAACGTGCTGTAATGTTAAAACATACTGTTATTTCGTTAGGTCGCGACCTTTGGGATCTCGCTTCTAACATGACATCATGTAGTAGCACGTGCGCTCATAGTCGGACACATGAATCATGTTGAATCTACAGTATACTGTTATTTCAGTATTAACAGTACGGAAAATGTTGATACATACAATCGAGTAATGGAGTTTCAACAAAATTCCTTATAATTCAACAAATTACGATTGAAACAACGTTATTATGTATAAAACTAATAACAAAATAGTAATGTCAGAATCAATCCAATATTTTTCTCAGTGCACGCGTATGAAAAGAAAACAAATAACGCAGAGTATCAAGACGAACGTCTATAATCAGTGCGTGTGCCAGTGACGTCATACGGCACTGAGACGTGCTCGCTAACTATTGGCTTCATAGCGCAACGAGCCACGCAGAGAGCTATGCTTGGAGTTTCACGCAGTGAAACTCCAAGCATTCTCAAAGGCAATTCTCTAGTATAGTTAAAGTAAATTCTTAAGTGAACATAGCAAAAAAAGTAGTATGGCACATAGTTTTTATTATGATTATTTCATGATGATATAAATTTTGGGCGAGTGGAATTGTAAATAATGATTTTTAATATGGATTTTTGCATTAAACTTTAAATCGCCAAAATGTGCCCAAGTGTCATTTTGGTGATTTTGAGTGACACTCTGGTTCTGGTGGCCTCAATTGCAAATATTTCTACCGTTGCAGAAATGTGGGTATCTGCTTGGGCCGGTAATAGCGAGCGTATTTTTTCCTGAAACCAAAACGAGGAAATCCGCAGAAAAACCAAGGTCACTGACATAGCTCGTAAAATCAGCAACTTAAAATGGCAATTAGGGAAAAACGGTTCTCGAATGGCGACCAAAAATCGGCAGACGTAGAGTTAGACGGCCCTAACGAGATGGACCGATTACACTTCCACGGTACTAGGTGGATGGAGACGGCTCAAGACTTTTGTCATGGCATCCTATGGGCGAGGCCTATGTCTAACATTGGACGTCTACCGGATGATGATGATGAAACGAATTAAAAAAAATAGCTCCATGGGAAGGATGACAAATTTAGGACTATGAGAAATCAAATACAAAAGTGAACCATATATTCTTTATTCGTTATAGCAAAGATATGTTGATGTCAGCTTCGAATTCGTGGCCATAAATTGAGAGTTTTTAAAGCAAGCATTACGCATATATCTCGTGTAATAAATTCCGCCTTGGCCTATTCTTATTCAATTAATTGCATTGAAATCCTTTCAGCGGTCGTTAGGGGGTTAAGTTGGCGCAGGTTAAACCATCCTAATGCGCTTATATCGAAATCGCTCCCCTCGAGGGATACCGTTTTCGCCCTATCGTTAACCCTTTGCGAACAACGTGCGCTCGTTATAGGGATGTCACTATGTAATATCCGTATAAATTTAGTAGGTATCTTTTTACATAACATTATTTTCTACAATGAATCCCACTTAATAGCATGAGCCTGGTTTAGAAGGCCCAAAAACATTTTTTTTTTAAACATAAAATTGAAAACTGATCATTAATCTTTTATATCAGTTTGATTAACATTTGAAAGATAAGAATATTTATTTGTAATAATAAAAAAAAAACATTTTCGAGATGTTGCTGAGGCCACCAGAGTACTGTGGCCCAAATGCAAAAATCATTTTTGTGGATATGGGTCAAAATAGTTAAAGGGAATTCTCATGTGAACATAGCAGAAAAAATAGTATGGCACATAGTTTTATTATGATGATTTCTTGAAGATATAAGTTTTAGGCGACTCTGGAATTGTAAATAATGATTTTTTTCATAATATGGATTTTTCCATTAAAAACTCAAAATCACCAAAATGTCACTTGGGCCACTCTGGTTCTGGTGGCCTCAATTTCAAATATTTCTACTGCTGCAGAAATGACGATATCTGCTTGCGCCGGTAATAGCTAGCGTTTTTTTTTCTGAAACAAAAAAAAAATAACTAAGATTTTAATTTTTACATACGTATTTTCTAGATCAGTGTTTCCCAATTAGTGATACGCGTACCCCCAGGGGTACGCGAAGTTGCATCAATGGATACGCGTGGAAATCTCTTGACTAAAATAGTTTAATTAGTAAAATACCATTACTCAAACAACAATTGCTGACATATACGCTTTAATGTAGAAAACTTTGCTAAACTGCATAAATACCCCTTTCTGTTTGGCTAGCTAAATAGTATGTTGCATTACGTACTGGACGTACATGGCCGAAAATCCGCTCTCACAAAGAGACAAACTTAAAAATTAAACATCTACACAGACTTCAGCTCAAAAACGAGTTGAGACTGAAGCTGACCAAAAGCAAGAAATGTGGAAAGAAGAACGTTACACATTTGTCACATTTAACTGATATTTCATAGTCATTAGAACTGCTTTTTGATGGTAATAAATGTTTAAAAAACTGATTTCATTTTTATTTGTCATTTCTGCAATAAGGGGTACGCGAGTTTGAGGTCTTTCTACGCAGGAAAAACTAATTGAGAACCACTGTTCTAGATAAACTAAAAAAAATACTAAAAGTTATTATTTTTATAACTTTTCAAGGATTTAAAGAAATAAAATCGATTATGGCCCCATTTTTTTGTTTGTTTAACTAGTAAAAAAAATATTATTTTTTTTTCTGATTTTTTAAAGTTTATATAGAAGAGAATTTAATAATCTTTCAAGTTTTTTTGGAACAACTCGATCCGTCTATGTGGTGTTGATAAAAATGCTTTAAAAGTTTTCTTAGAAAAGTAGTAAGTTTTTTACACTTACAGCTGTTTGAGACTATTCGGTATTCCAGAGTTAAAATATTCATGAATAGATTTCAACTTTAGGTTAAAAAAAAACACGAAAAATATTTTTTTTTGGCCGTCTAAACCATGCTTCTTTCTTGATGGGCGACAAGCGACATGGTATTTATACACGACTCTTGCTATGAGTTTCTATGTATGGATAGTGTATTTTTAAGCATTTTTTTGTGAATTTGCTGAAATAAATAAATAAATATACACCCTAAAATAATTATAACTAGCTTTTTGGGTTAAACGACCAGCTATGTGACGTTAGAAATCCATTAAAAATTAGTTTTTTAAAACACAATTTGAAAAAAAAACAACATTTAAAAATGGATTTTTTTTTTGCCTTGAAAATGAACGACTTCCAAACTTTATAAGCAGATGAAATGGGAAAATAAAATCTAATTTATTGTATCATGCAAACAAACAACAATAACAAACATGCTTTAGTTACGTCCATAGATGTATTCGATAAGACCTCTATTTTTGTTGTATTCCGACTTTCGAGTAAAACAATAATTTTACTCATTTGCACGTGCGAGAACATTCTAGCGGTTACGACATCCCTAGCTAATTAAGGTCATTTTCAAAGTGACCCAGTGAAACGTCCATAAACGCCAGCGCGCCTCTCCACTCTTGACGACTCTTCAGGTCGTGAATTTTGCTCCTAATTTCGTATTTAAGGTGTTTAAAATTAGTATCGTCATGCCGCGTAGGGGTTAACAAGGTCAGGCTTTGATGGAGCGGTTATTAATAAGTGATGCGCCGCAGGTATAATTAAACTGTGGACCTGTCCGAAATTAGGGGTTGCTACGTAGATATATTCTATACGCTTTGAAAGATTCACTGCGGCGATTTCCACGACAACTTTCAATACAATTCCAAAATGTTTCTCTTTTTGTGAACAGTATAATTTTCAGCATTTCAACACATTTCTATTTAAATCATGCGACCTATATCTACATAGCTTTCTGAGCATCAAAAGTTTTAAAATCTCCTTTGTATTAAACAAGGTGAGTGTTTTTTCGACACCTGAAACTCGACTGTTATATACATGAATCAAGACCAAATATATACTAGGAGGATTGGTTTTTCACCAACTTGCGGTGTCAACTACAACGGGCGAGCCCGTCACCACAGGACGTTTTAACGATTTTCTCGTTCTGTCGCCCTGCAGTGAACGTAGAAGACTTTGGACAGAACAAATCCAACGTCCAGCTACGTCACAACCCGCAAGAAGCAAACGCCTTACCGCGAGATAGCCAGTGTTACCTGGCGGGCCGACCCTCGCGCCCTTGCTTCCAATTGTGACCAGATTTCTCCGGTCTCTCGATTGGTTCCGAGTTCGAGGTCGCTTGCGCGGTCCTCTCCCTTACGAAGCGGTGAAACGGTGTGCACCGAATCTATCGCGGACCAAGGCGTCCTTTGCCCGACTCTGAACCGGGATCGGATGGCCAATGGTCATTTCAAGAGCAGTCGCCATCCGCCAGTCGCCTTCCTGGTTTTTCACCAGGAAGGGTTTTTCCTGTGTATAATTCATCAGTGTACTCATTTATAATTAACCATTAATTAGCAAATAATTTCTTGTATTTGTTTTCCTAACGTATTGTCGCGCGCGGGTGCTTGTAAGAGATAAATATATTCCGTTTTATATCTATATCTGGATTAATAACATTGCCCGTTTACAGTTTCAGCATTTAAAACTTGTAAAATCATTTACTCCACCGACCCAAATTGTACAGCTGACAGCGTTATGAAAATTAATCTTAAACTCCACCTACTCCGTTAGGTGCATGGTGGTGTTATGTGCATGAAAAAGACAAATATATAGCATAGTATAAACTCGATAGTATAAACTTCTGAGCGTAAATATTTACCTTAATTCTCTAGATTCTAGATTCTTTAGAAAAGAACTTATTACGTTCGGCAAGAACAACGGAAATAAGAGCGGTTGCAGCATTATAATACTTAAATTATTTCTATCACGTTTTCGAAAATGGCGTAGTTTGTTGAGCGCAGATGATCGTTTCGAAAAAAATGCTAAATTACTTAGAATTAAAAAAAATACAGTTAATTATTCTGTTTTAGAAGGTAGTCATAAATTAAAATGTCTATATTTTTAGTTTTTGTTTTAATTCATAATCACAGAAATGAAATAAATCAGAAAATATCTATAATTTGGTAACTAAACCAGAATTTGTCAATTGCATATTGGCCGATGCTATAAGTATTAAACAAGAATATATATTAATAAGAATTACACGACTGTTGTTACATAAATTTATTTTTTTTACCGTTTTTATTGTTAATGAAATATTTGATTTATGTATATCTATTATATATAAAACAAAGTCGGGTTTGTTCGAACACTTATAAATCGAGAACGGCTGAACCGATATCAATGGTTTATGAAATCGGTCCAGTATTTGTAGTATTTGTCTCCGTCCCGAATAGCAGAATAACTAATAAAAACAAAAATTGGAAAATTGACGAAAAATTAAAATAAAATAAAAAACATTTTCCCATACAAAATGTAAATCCGTGTTTTTCTCATTGTCAGTTGTACGTGGCATGTTCACGTGTCGGCAAATCATCCGCTTTATTTGTTCTTGCGCCTGATAAAAAAAAACAAAAAATGTCGTATATAACAAGGTGCTTCAATGAAGAGAATTAAACCGAGTTGCATCCCATGCTGCGCAATATGTAAATAGTTTTTCAATTATGTCTTGCTGACACGCGATCGATATACTTAATTTTTGTACTTTTATATTTCTTTATGTGTTATTATCTTAATAAAGTAGTGAACTTAATATTTATTTTGTATTCATTGTATTACTTTCATAAAATCATAAATTAAGTTCAGCTAATCTGTAACGCGACATTCATTGACTGTTAGGCGGTACGAAGTTCGACGGGTCAGCTAGTATCTATATAGATACATGTATATTTCCGGAATGTACTCAATCAGATATTTCGTTGGACTAAAAACGTTATATTTATGGTTATTTATTGACATATGGACATTTGGACAACTACTTACTTGATATTCGGACCGTTAAGGTACCCTATGACACTCGGGATGACGTAACAGTTCTAACAATTCCGCACGCTTCTAAATTATGGAATCAGGAAACGGTAAACATTCGTAGATGAATCCTTACACTCCTTTTTTGTTGCGCAGTCGTGTAAAAACGTTCTGATCATGCACTGTGACGTCCCGACATCCAGACACGTAGCATTGGTATCGGTCGATAGCTGTCTGTACTGTCCGCCTTTCTCGCAGGTATCTGGACAGCTACCCAAGAACCTACTGCTGGCAGCTACTAACTTTATTTAAATTCTCGCCGTCATTACGAGATTCGTCGCGGATTTATAATTTGTCAGACCGCATCCTGTGACAAATTCAATTTGTTTGCGAGTGGAGGACTGCAACTCTAGCGCCTCGCGCAAGTTTCCACTAAGCGAGAGTAATTAGTGTTCTGGTACTCCGCTCACGGCAATTTAATTATAGGTACCGCAACCGCAGGTGCAGGTGGCCTGTGGTGCTGCGGATCGCTCACAAGTGGAGCTTTGCATCGTTTCCGTTTCAGGCGCGGCGATAGCCTATTGAAAAGATGAAGTAATTGTAAGGATGCTCATTAATTATTATTTAGTTTCGCATTTCACCCGCTCGCTGTGAATGTATTGCCATGCATAAGCCGAAGAGGTTGGAAGGTTCAATAAGCTGCGTCAGTGTCTTGTTCTGACATAAGAGGAATTATTCTGGATTCACCCACATTTCCGCTTGTCTTTCATATTACTTTTCCAGCAGCGGGAAAGTATTGTCAACGCACTTCTTAGTATGTTTGTGTGTTTGCGTGTGTGCGTGCGTGCGTGCGAGGGTGCGTGCGTGTGTGCGTGCGTGTGTGTGTATGTATTCATCCACGATAGCGCCTAAACGCTTCATCCAATTGAGCTGAAATATGGCATGCAGGCATTATTAATCATGTCAAGAGTTGAAAGGTTGTGGTTAAAATCGGCCCATCAGTCCGCGCTAGTCATATATATACTTCAATCTTATAATATTGGACTCAGAGACTTGAAATTTGGTACACAGATGCGTTGTTGGGCCGAAACCACATTGTTAATTTGGTTGGAAAATCTCTTAAACAAACGTCAAAATATATTTTAATTACTGCCATATTTATGAAAATACTACGTCGTATGGGAAAATCGTATGGAAAAATATCCGTTTGAATACCACGAAAATACTACATTTCACTTGACACAATCACTATTGGGGGGCGGGGGCTTATCTGATTGCCGGGAAAGTTTGGCGTGACAAAAACCGATTTTTTAAATTGATTCACTGACCAATCGACGTGTTCCGAATCAATTTAACAATAAAATATAAATTTTAATCCTATTACGAGGGGTACTTTAAATACACCCGGAGCAGTGAATCCCGCTCACCAGCATAAACCCTTATATCTCGGAAACTGAGAATGATTACTCATTCAACATAAGTAAGACTATTTAGTAGTAGTAGTAGTAAACGGAGTGGGGAGCTTGTATCCAGCCCTTGATGTCACCTGGATCTTTAAGATCTTTTGTAAATACCCACTTTGTGGTTGGGTCGGTGATCTGCTAGTAGCCCAGTACTGCTTATCAGAACATACAGATCACTGGCCTTCAAGTTGGGCAGATCGCTGGGTTCGAGAAAGGCTCGTCCCTTTAAAATGTGTCTTTTTGCGGCGAGGCATAAGCAGCAACCAACGATGTGTATGATGTCTTCAGATTCTTCGCCACATATTCGGCAGTCCTTGCTCTCGGTCAAGCCAAGGTTGAATAGATGTACTCTAAGGGTCGTGTGTCCGGCGAGGAGACCTATCGTGGTTGTAAGGTCCTTCTTGCTCATGTCAAGTAGGGCCTTGGTTTTCATAGGAAGTGGTTGCTTCATCATGGCCTTTGCCTTGCGACATCCTTAGCTCTGTTTCCAGGATGCCCGATGTTCCTGCTCCAAGCAGTCCCTGATATTTTGTTTACCTGTAGCGAAGGGGGTCCCAACAACTGGCTCCACCGGGCAGTTTTGCCAGTCTGTCGGCCTCTTCGTTGCTGGGTATGCCTTGATGGCCCGCTGTCCATATTAAGGTGATTTAGTTGGCTTTTACCTTTTTTTGAGCTCTTGCATACAGTCCCGTATAGACTATTTAATACTACTCAAATAAAATGAATAAAACTTCTTGGTTGATATAAAGTAATGCCATCAAAAAGCCTAAAAAACAAATTAAATGATTCAAGTCTAGTTAGTGTCGGCCATTAAAGTTACGAATTATATGCATAGCAAACATTTCATTATGAAAGGACATATATTCTAGTCTAAGATAATCTATAACTTCATAACCATACCCCCAGACAGTAATCAGCTTCCTATACACTCAGTATTCTAACAAAGGCGTTACCCATATGTTAATTGCAAGGCATTTGCCGCGTGCTGCGTTGAGAATATACGGCTTCTGAGCTATCAAGACTAGGAGAATTACCGCGCTTTTATCCGAGTTTAATTGAATTCTCGACCGAGTGGGCCGTCGGTATATCAATTAGGGATAGCGATTCCGCAATCCCGCATTTGCGGGATACCCGGATCAGACGTGATGCTTGTGCTGTAGCTACTCGGTCCCGTAAATAAATAAAATAGTGAGAATCTTGGCTATTTAAATTCTCTTCAATCGCGTGCTCCCCATATATAATGAGAATCGAATCATCCCCCGAATGAAATGATGAAATGGAATGAAACTTAAAATAACTTTCTATGGTGGCATTGTAAAAACGACAGTATTATGCAGTTATTGTGTTTGAAATAATTTCAAAATCCTAATCGTGGTTGTTTGTTTGTCTGTTTCTAATCTTTATTGGGAAATTTCTAAACAGGCGGGTTTATTGTCAAACTACAATCTCTCACAACCAACCCTACTATACAGTCTCCATATGTATGTGTGCGTGTAACATACGTGAAAATGTAGGTCTTGTTATTTGCTTACAATCGACAGAATTGTTATGCAATTCCGTTATTTTTATCCCAACGGAAAATGGTACACATGGAAAATGGTAAATGGTAAGGTCCTGGGTTTGATTTCCGGCTGGGCCACCATTTTCCGTTAGGATAAAATTAAAGGAATTGTATTGTGAATTCTGTCGTTCGAATGCATTAACAAAATACACACTTACACACTTGTTACACGGACACATACATATAAACATGTCATGAGAGATTGTCATATTAAAGCCGCCCATTTTGATATCACAATAAACAAACAAACAAAATGGTGACCCAGCTGGGACTCGAACCCGGAACTTTACAATGTAAGATCAGGCGGCCTAACCACTATGCCTCCGAGCCGTATAAATATCATAATATAAAAATCACAAATATAAAACAAATAAATATTTCTCGCAAAATCTGCTTCAGGGCATTTCTGTACAATGCCATTATCTATTAATTCGATTCCATTATTTAATTCTGGAGAAAATTGAAGGGTAATAACAGAAAAAAACGATCAATATCAATTTATTTTTTTAAGATTAGATACTTTTTTTATTGGGTATAAATTTAAGTAAAATGATTTTTTTTAACTCACTTATATTTGTATAAAATCGAAGTCTATCGCGGTTGTTTGACTTTATAAATTGGATAGAAAACGAATTTACCGCGTGAAATTTGTAGCACCCGACGTTTCGGTGACGTTGCAGCCGCCGTTGTTTCTATTTTCCTGCTACTTTCTATGGAGTGGCGATTATTACAAACAAATCGACGGCGTAGCAATGGGATGCCCCGTATCGCCGATAGTTAGCGACTTATATATGGAATATTTTGAGGAATTAGTCATAAAAACCTCCAAAATTAAGCCCATTCTCTGGCTTCGCTGCGTGTATGATACCTTCTGCATCCTGAAAGGCAACATTCAAACGGTGAAAGAATTCCTGGGTCATCTAAACTCCATACACCCAAAAATCGGATTCACCTATGAAGTAGAGAAGGACGGTTCCCTACCATTTTTGGATGTCAAAGTGACGAGGAGAAGTGACAATACCCTCGGACATACGGTATATCGGAAGCCCACACATACGGACAGATATTTGCATGCAAGCTCACACCATCATCCATACCATCTACGTTCAGTGCAAACGTCGCTCGTGAATTGAGCACGCGATCTATGCGACGCTGAGCGTTTTCGGAGATGGAACATGTCAATGATGTCCTTAGGAAAAATGGATACGGAAAATATCACGAGACACGCACACGGTCTAATACAGACGAAACTCAGAAACCGAGCAGATCAAGAGCATTCTTACAACACGTCAAGGGCGTGACAGATCGAATAAGTAAGATGCTAAACAGATTCGATATAAAAACGATCTTCAAACCGACCCAAAATATAGCTCGATTTTTGAGGCCTGTAAAGGATGTAACACCACTGCAAACCCCGGGTGTGTATAAAGTCGAATGCGGTTGCGGTCTAGCCTACGTTGGACAAATGAAACGGCCCATAGCCACGCGACTGACAGAACACATCAAAGCTGTTAAAAACGTTCATCGAGAAAAATCGGCGATCTGCGAACATATATTGGATAGCGGAAGTAACCACTGGATGCAGTTTCAAAATCCCATTGTGCTATCCAAAGAGCAATTCTACTTTCCTCGCATGATCCGGGAAGCCATTAAAATAAGAAGAACCCCGAACTTCAATAGAGACGACGGTTACAAACTCTCTTCTACGTGGAACCCTTTTCTTAAAATGTTCCCGCCGCCGAACGCCAAACGCAAAGACGTAAAACAGGATACAGTGAGTGTTGTGTGCAAGACGGATTTTCAAAATTCCCCCGCTCCGAGCCCGGCCCCCCACCACCGTTATAACCTACGCGGTGGCGGAAGCGGTATGCGGGTCACCCGCAAAACAAGGGATTGACAGCTCTTCAGTCTACCCTGGACAACGGCGGCTGCAACGTCACCGAAACGTCGTGTGCTACAAATTTCACGCGGTAAATTCGTTTTCTATCCTATTTATAATCACTTATATTTGGTTTACAGACAAAATATATTTTTTCTTCACTAAAAAAACATGCCTAAAAAGTAATATTAATAATTAGTACTTTTTTAAAATCGAATTAGGTACCAAAAATTGTCAAAAGTTGTCATGGATCGTTCGAACCCTTCATTTCGATTCTTGTTTTGTATGGCGAATAAGCGATTAAGTGGCCTCTAATAGGGAAGCCTGGTTTAGAAAGCCAAAAAAACATGTTTTTCATGATTTTTTTTCTTTTAACTCAATATTGAAAGCTGATCAAGAATCTTTTATATCAGTTTGATTTAAAATTTGAAAGATAAAAATATTATTAGTAATAGAAAAAAATCTATTTTTAAGATATTCAATTGCAAATGTTTCTACCGCTGCAGAAATGACGGTATCTGCTTGCGCAGGTAATTGCGAGCGTAATTTTGCTTGAATCAAAAAAATAAACTAAGATATAATTTTTTACGTAAGTATTATGTAGATGGACTAAAAAAATAACTAAAAATTACAATTTTTTTAATTTTTAAAAGATTTAAAAAACTAAAATTTATTTTCGCCCTAAAATTTTGTGTTTAGCAAAAAAATATATATAAAAACATTTTTTTTAGTTGATATAGAAGAGAATTTAATATTATAAATAGGATATAAACGAATTTACCGCGTGAAATTTTTAGCACCCGACGTTTCGGTGACGTTGCAGCCGCCGTTGTCCAGGGTAGAGAGGATGTCTACCCAGGACAACGGCGGCTGCAACGTCACCGAAACGTCGGGTGCTACAAATTTCACTCGATAAATTCGTTTATATCCTATTTATAATGTCAAACAACCGCGATAGTCTTCGATTTTATATGAGAATTTAATAGTCTTTAAATTTTTTTTGGAGCAACTCGATCGGTAGTTTTTGTTAATTACCGGCGCAAAACTGAAAAATATGGTTTTGATAAAAAAGCATTTAAAGTTTTCTTTAAAGAAACTTACCTAGTTAGTTTTTTATACTTACAGTAATCTGAGACTATCAAGTTTAAGTTTAAAAAAAAACATGAAAAACATGTTTTCTTTGGCCTTCTAAACCAGGCTCCTACCAAGTTATAGAATGAGTATCATCGCAAAATTTCCCTGAACATAATATTGTTAAGCTTCAACTGTTGCTAGAATTGTTTTTGCCGATTTTCCAAGTTAAATCGCTTCGTAGCATTTAATTTCTGCGTACAAAACGAAACAATTTATTAAAACGTCCGACAACGGATGCCTAACGTAATGAATTGCCGAAGTTTATTTCTACAATTATTTCAGGCTTCCTTCCGTCGCTTGTAAAATTTCAGCATTGTTTAATTTACGAAATGCTGAAACGGAATATTGAATGTATCTAAATTACGAGCAATCGGCGTATTTGGCGTCGCAAAGATAACCTATATAAAGAGAGTTAACGGAGTATTGCGAAAGATTTCCTCTAATGATTCACATTTCGTGCATGTATATGCATGCACAATAAAAACGTTTGTGTCACCCCAAGACTTTCCCGGCAATACTTCCCAGAATCACATTAACTGTTAAGACATGTTGATAGATGCGTTATCTTAGTAAACAACATTGGAATTTATAACCATAAATAGCATTTTATTTTAATCCTAGCAAAATCGAAACATTTGCGTAGTAGCGTAACGCCACCTAGCAGAACTCTAGTGAGAAAGCAACTCTATGCAAAGACACAAACCGCATCCGCGGTTCATATGGATTAGTGCGCAGTGACATAGGTACGTGGTAACATATGGCACTGGCCGCCCGCAACTGTAAGCGAAGAAAATACAATTATATCAAATAAAAAAATGGACCGATGTCAGCCACATCTTTTCAATTCTTGCCATGACGAAATGATGACTACATGCCAAATTTTAACTCAATCGGATAAAGCGTTTAGGCGCTGTCGGGCAGGAATACACACAGATAGAAATACACTTCAGTCTGGAAATAATAATAAAAACCCTTTTTTTGGAAGAAAAGGCGAGCGTCGTATTGGTAGAGTAAGGTTGGCAAATATGGACCACCATAAGGACTTTTTGAAATAAAATTCAAGGTTATTACACAATATCAGTATCATGAACTTTAATCGGTAGAGTACTTATCTGGTTAACATAATTCAGTCATTTACTCATCCTCATTATAATTTACTTAGCTTAAATTTGTCAAATACCAATACAGTCGAAAAAAAGAAGTCTGTGACTTGGTTGGTAAATATGGACCACCTGGTCCATATTTGCATTAGATTCCGTAGATTAGTTTTTTAATTTTTTTTTGAAGAAGTGATAATTTGTGCTTTTCCAGCTTTCCTGCCTCGCTTTAAGGAAGTCCATCTTTTTATCGCTTATCGCAGAAATTGCTGCCTGCATATCCACCCCATCCCATCCTTTTCTCGTCCCTGCTTTTGAAGAAGGACGTGGAGCCATCTTCTATAACAAAAAAAATAGGGTTTAATATAGACTACTGGGCCATATTTACCTACGCTATGGTGGACCATATTAGCCGCACCCAGTACTTTATCATAATAATATTTTTGATAAATACTTCTGACTTTGTCTTAATTCTATAATGTACAGTGTTGAATAGGCAGGGAAACATACCAACGCAAGCATGTTGGCCACAAACAATTTTAGCAACAAGTGTATGTATAAAAAAATTACAAACTTACCAGAAAATAACATCGATTTGTCACAAAATACAAAAATCGAAAGAGGGGGGGGGGAAGTATATATCCGTTTTCATCTCGAAAAAAAATCACAATGCTTTCCCTACCGGGAAAGTAGAAGTCTTGTAAAAATGTTCTCTACGGTGACGGTGAAAAAATAAACAAACTTTTTCAGTATCAGATGATAAAACGACCTTGTTCATTATCAGATGTTACTACTCCCCATCTTTAATCATTGCTAAAGAATATATTTATATATTTGCTAATCAAACACAAAGCCGAATTAGGTGTTTTTTAATTATTACTTTCCTAAAAAGATACATCTACATTAAGTATATAACTAGGGACGGTCTTGTTTTCTAGCGAAATTTAAAATTCAAGTTTGCACCGGATCGCCACGTTTTGAGATAATGGGAATCCAAAAGAGTAATTCCTGGAAATGTCTCTCTATGTTTCTACTCTTTATTGTGAAATTTCACAATGGGCGGGTATATTATCATACGACAATCTCTTACAACCAACCCTACTATGAAGTGTTTATATGTATGTATGCGTTAACATATGAGTGTCTTGTTATTCCATTCGATCGAAAGAATTAAAATGCAATTTCGGTTATTTTATCCCAACGAAAAATGTCAACTTAGCCGGTAATTGAACCCGAAACCTTTCAATGTAAGATTAGGCGACCTAACAATTATACCGCCGGGACATGTGTATGTATGCCTTTAGCCTCTATGTGTGTGTGTGTTTTTTTGTGTGTATGGTGAGTGCGTGTTTTTATGTCTGTACCCACTGTATCTTAGAAACTACACGATCAATTATTACCAAAATTCGTTCAATAATATTTCATCCTAATGCCGAAATTTGCGAAGCTGATCCGCCATTTTGTTTCAAAATGGCAACCTTTTCAAAATTTTAAAAAAGATCAAAGATCCTGGAATAATGGTTTTGGAAAAATAAATAAAAATATCTCAGAAGTTTTAAAATCGTGGGAATAATTTCTCTAACTTGGTTGTAACTTATTTCCTAATATATTAGTGGTTCCCGAGTTTAACCCTTTAAGGACCATGAGACATATGTATCCCATAACAAAATCATTTTATAAATTATCGAATACGAATAATTTATAAATTGTATATTTTCCTGAAACATTAGAATCTTAATATTAGCAAAAAAAAATATTTTAAATAAATACAGTATTTTTTTTAATATCGTAATTGACCAACGAGCTCTGATTAATTTAAATAAATAAATAAAATATTTATGGTGACTTTCAATTTGATTTTTTTTCTTATAGTACTGTTGCGCCCGTTGCCCAACATATGCAGTGCCCTGTGGCACGGACCGACCCAGCGCTGTGTGGACCCAGGACTGTAAAAAGAGGTCCACCGCTTGGTCGCCGCTTGCCCCGTAACGGGCGGCCACGACACCTGCTGCAAGCCTCGATACGCCTCAGTCTGTCTATTACCACCGTTTTACTCCCCGTCCCCTGCACCAATAAAACACGCCTTCCCTTTCAAGTGCCAACACGGCATATTATTTTTTCGATTATTTTAGAGTCTAGGCATCTTAACCTAGCTACAAGGTATATACATTAAATCTTACAACCAGTATATAACACTTAACCTAGGTACATACACAATGTTATGAACATCTTTATTGTACAGTAATATAACCAACGTACATAAAATACAATAAACCTTATAATCTACGTACATAAAATACAATAAATCTTATAATCTAAATGTCTTTATCTTGTTCTTCCCGGGCAGCGGGTCGAACAAGATCTCTCGTGGTCCGTTGTCGTGCGGCGTCTCTGTGCGCCTGCGTGCTCCTGAGTGCGCCTGCGTGCGCCTGAGTACGCCCGTGTGTGTCTGCGTGTGCCTGACTGCGCCTGGGTGCGCTCGTCTGTGCTGCGTCCGCCTGTGCTGCGTCCGCCTGTGCTGCGTCCGCCTGTGCCGCGTTCGCCTGACTGCGCCTATGTGCGCCCGTCTGCGACCGCGTGCGTCCGACTGCGCCTATGTGCGCCCGTCTGAC
The DNA here is from genome assembly GCA_944548615.1 of Micropterix aruncella. Lineage (NCBI taxonomy): Eukaryota > Metazoa > Arthropoda > Insecta > Lepidoptera > Micropterigidae > Micropterix > Micropterix aruncella. The sequence continues at coordinate 9,033,072 of OX155952.1, forward strand.
CGCGTGCGTCTGACTGCGCCTGTGTGCGCCGTCTGACCGCGTGTGCGCCGCGTGGGTGCCGCGTGTGCGCCGATGCGCACCAGACTGCGCCTTTGTGCGCCCGTCTGCGCCCGCGTGTGTCTGACTGCGCCTGTGTGCGCCGTCTGACCGCGTGTGCGCCGCGTGGGTGCCGCGTGTGCGCCGATGCGCACCAGACTGCGCCTTTGTGCGCCCGTCTGCGCCCGCGTGCGTCCGACTGCGCCTGTGTGCGCCGTCTGACCGCGTGTGCGCCGCGTGTACCCGACTCTCCGAAGGTCCCAACTTGGACCGGCGCTCGAACTCCACGACTGGAGTGAGCGTCCCCGTCGACCGTAAATCGCGAGTCGGACCGTAATTCCCGACTCGGACCGACACTCAACTCCCCGAATAGGAGAGAGTGTCTCGTCGACCGTAGTGTCCTTTACTTGGACAGCGCTCAATACTGCACGGTGCAGTAGAGCCGCTCGCGACTGGCTTCCAGACTGCAAGGGCAGCGGAGCGGTTCCAGGTCGCGGTCCTAGTAGTCGTTGGGGGTTCCTTCCTTCCTTCCTTCCTAGTCGGTTGACTGTTTCCTGTGGAACTGAGAGAGCGAGTGAGTTGGTCAATCAACGAAATCAGTCGACAGGCCATTTAGAACGGCCTGTGACGTCTACCACTAGGCCTTTTGCCTTTTCGTGGGGCTTCTCTTGAATCGGGCCCATAGGCCCGGCTTTCATGGGTATGGCGTCTCAGGGCTATTCACCCTGAGGCAGACTTAAATAGGTATGCTGCTCTCGAGGCACGAGGCAGGTCTGTCTGAAGGACCATATTCAGCAGCCTGGTGTTCTCCTCCTTCGTGCCGATTTGGCACGCGCGAACGAGTTCCAGCAGCTGAATTACGTTCAACAAGACCAGCTCGTCGCTCTCGAGGCAGCGCATCTCGTCCAGGTAATCCTCTGGATACTCCGGTACTTCTGGCTGGGGTTGTGGGGGTGGTGTAATTGCACTTTCTTCGTCCGTTTGTGTGCATGCGGACGCTGTGGTTGCTGTGGGCGTTTGGGAGCCGGTGGACTGGGCGGTCGCCTCGACCTCCATCCCCTCCTCCTGCTGCGGATGGGGTCCTGTTGGCTGCTGCTGCAGTGGCTTCGAGCGGCGTCGCCGGTTCTTCCTCTCCACAGCTGGCTGCTGTGGAGTGGCCGGCGGCGCCGGCTTTTTCCTCCACGACAAGGGCTCCGTAGGGGCGGCGGCAGGCTGAGACTTCCTCGGCGCTGGGCGTGGAGGAGGCGACGAAGGCGCGGCGGCGGTCGAGGCGCCCGGTGAGGCGCTTCGCGGTGTGGCTCGCGGAGGAGCGGTGGCTGCTGCACGCGGAGCACCCTGCTGCTTCCGCGTCGTCTGGCGGATTTCCGCTAGGAAACTGGGGCAGCGCCGGTTGTTGGCGGGGTGCTCCTGCCCGCAGTTTCCACAGGTTGCTCGGGCGGTCTTTGGCCGAGGGCAGTTTTTGGCAGCGTGCTCCTCGCCGCAGCAAACGCAAACCTGCGGCCGGTGGCAGTTGTGGCTGCTGTGCCGGAACTTTTGACAGCGGTGGCACTGCTTGGGCCCGTTCCGGCCTCTCCAGCTCTCGATGGTGACGGGCAGGTACCAGATGTCCGGGAGACTGAATACCTTGCGCCAGCCCTCGATCTTACGAATGACAACGAAGAACAGCGCGCGCCGCCCTCCATGGATTAGGCGCGCGTACGTCGCTTCGATGTCTTTAGCCGCCAGCCCTTCGATGACCTCCTGCTGGGTGGTGTTAGCCGGGAGGCCCCGAATGGCTATCTTGGCATCCTTTTCTATCGGCGGCGTGTAGGTGTGCCACGCCACCGAGTTGCCAAGGGTGTGAAGGTAGGCCTGGACGACGCGGTACTCTGCATCGTCGGCCGGGCGGAATCTGAGGCCGCCGCCGCGTCCGAGCGGTGCGACGTTCGGCGCACGCCCCAACTTCGCGCGGAGAGCCTTCAGGTGGTCGGGCCACCTATCGAGCTTGTCCACGACAATGGGTCGGGGGCGCGGCGCCTGCTTCGGCAGAAGCGGCGGGCGGCAATGGTGCTGGGGCCGCATCGCTGCGGCACGGCGTCGGGCTTTTCCTCGCCGCTAGTTGGGCGTAGGTAGGCTCGTCTTCGGAGTCCGAGGGTACCGGCGAGCCGAAGATCTGTCGATGATCGACGAAGGAGTCAGAGGAGTCGGCTCGGCGGCGCTGCGACTCCCTCTGCCGCTCATCTTCTGGAGACGCGGGGTCTCTCACACGTTTCCTCGGTGTCGCGATCGGAATGAGCGGCATGTCCAGGCCCCGAGTCACTGGTGGGCTGTGCGGGGCGGCAGCCGCTTCGGCGGAGTTGGCAGCAGACTGCATTTCGAACCGGAGATACTCGACGGCACGAACTTCACGGCGAGGACCGGAGACGGCGCTCGACGGTCGACTCGCGGCGGCAATATTCAGCGCGGGCGGCGGAGCGGAGCAGGCGACCGTTCAGAACGGACGCCGGGCACTGAATGTGAGTTGGTATAGCCCAGGGGCCCATATTTGTACTCACTTCCGCGGTTCTCGCCGTGCACCTGCTGTGCACCTGCTTTCGTGTCCACCAATGACACGCCGCGGACAGCTTTCCGTGAAAGGTGGGGATCTTCCCTTTTCTATTGACCTCTCGCACTCTCCTAGGAGAAAAGCTATCTCCTCTCCTCTAAAAGCCGTTACGGTACGCTCCGTGTTTGTCCAGACTTCAGGGCCGACCAACCGTTTCTGGTTGGCAGCTACTGGCTCGTTAGAGCGCACTCCTGATTGGTCGGCAACCAACCAATCAGAGAATGGCTCAAAACCCATCCTTTCCTTTGGAGTGGATTCTTCGGGTTCCAAACATCATCAGAGTCTGGCCCGGTACCTCACGTATACGTTCCCGTTATTTTCGCGTCTGCGAGTATCTTCATAATCGGCTGAGGGCAGTTTTTCGGCCACGTAAACTTGAATCGATGATTCCTGTATTTCTGTTTACTTGCCGGTGGTCGGTGGTGATGGTGCCTTGTTTTCTACTCCCCTTTAACAGTTTTTCACTATTTTTGGGAGTAGAAAATACCACGTGTTTTCTCTCGTGTTTCACGGTTTCTTACTATAAACTCGTGAATTTTCACGGCAGGTCGTAAGAGGGGTGCTGTTTGCATATACCTCGACTCTTATATAACTGTTTCGGGCAGTATTTCCCGCTTTCATTTCCGGTTTGACGAGTTCAAAACTGTCCGTTTTCGGCACCAAAGTTCGTCTCCTAGCTATGTTAGAGCGGGCGGTCGTAGGAAGTCTCGCTCGCTCGATCTCCGTGTGGGAGCGGGCGGCCGTAGGCCGTCTCGCTCGCTCGATCCGTGTGGGAGCGGGCGGCCGTAGGCCGTCTCGCTCGCTCGATCCGCTCCAAGCGGCGCCTGCGATGTCTATAAAGGTAACCCGAGGCGATTTTGCCATTTTTCTCGTAAAAATGAGTTTTCTGCAAATTTCTTATGCTTCCTCGGGCACCCTCATAGCGGCCGTAAATCATCTATTTTACGGCCGGCGACGTCGCTACTGACGGCGTCGCAACAAGTACGTTTTCGAGTAGGTACGTATGATTTCTGAGTTAAATAGTAAAATAATCAAATTATAAAAAAGTTGTAACTTTGCATCTACAACAAGGACACTTGTGTGCCATCAATTTATACAAAATCTTTGAACCAATTTTCACAAAACTTGACATACATGTTAATTACATCACCAAGTTTTATGTATCCAAATTTTTCACTTTCTACCGCAAAGGTTATGGTCTTGTTATGGTCTTCAATAGGTTAATATTAAAATTTTAAATAATAGAAAATTAAGATTTTCAAAATCGGACCAAAAAATGGCGATTGTGCCGATCTGATAACTAGAACAGCGACGCATTGTTTGTAGCTTATTCAAGATTAAAGTTTGAGAAGGTGCATTTGATGGATTTCAAAGGTAATTGCTTTCATAGGTAATTACTAATTGCTGGATTAAAAACGTGCCATATCATATTATCGCGCTTTCGGGCATTGTATGTTGCTTTATCCGGACAAAATTTGGGAAATTAAATGATCGACGCCAGATTAAGCGATGTGCCGCTTTTGTTGTCTGCAAATATTGATGTTTATCTCGTGGTCCGAGGGATGCGGCGGAAAGTGGCGTGTACCTACATTCTAAAAATACGCCTTCATCCGTTGCTAAGCGTATTTAAATGGCGCGTTTGCATTTACGTTTACGAGCAGGGAGAGAGTGGGTAGGGGGAGTCAGATGAGGGATCGAAATTCATCCCGCGCGACCAAAAAATCGGTCATATCTCCGTGACGGAAAGGGTTACACGAGTGATTTTTGCGTCGTGATATAAATCTTCAGGCATTCTGGAACGTGAGCAGAAAATAATTTAAGTCGTCAATTGAAAAATTGTGCCTCACGACTTTTTCGCTCAAAATATTACGATAATAATTATAATAATAATAAAAAAAACGCTTTATTTGATAAAAGGCGAGCTTATTGTGTTGAAGCAATATCTTACAGGTAACCTCAACCTAATGAGAAAAAATGTTTTGCTGTAAAAATAACTTATATTAAAATTACTTATATAGGCAACTGATATCAAATGTATCTAATATATATCTAATATATCAATACAATCCTGATAACATTTCTGCAGAAAAGGAAACATAAATATATATTTTTTTGAAGCATTTTACAATAATTACGCATGGAAGGAGGAGGGGAGGGGACGAGATAAATTTATTAGCGGGTGTAAGTGTTTTATAGAGCCTTCGTATGAAGCAATACAAACTCGATGCTGTCCTTAAATGTGTGGATAAAGTATTCCAGAGACGGGCTTCACGTACGGTAGTGTAGTGATATTACCACCCAATTTTTATTTGAAAGGCATCGTAGAGAATTAAATATTGCAGAGGTGTCAACTACAGCGGGCGAACCCGCCACCCTAGGTTGGTATAACGATATGTAATCGTTCTTTCAGCTGTGGGATGAGCGTAGAGACTTAGAGGCGTGGACAATCCACTATCTAGCTCCGCCAACTGACCCCCAGAATCTAACTCCGATCCGCGCGGCATCGGGTATATAACCCAGCGGGCATCCTTGGGTACCAGTTATGGCCGGAGTTCTCCGGGCTCTTGACTGGTCAAGGATTTCAGATCGCTTGCGCGGACCTCCACCTAATGTAAGCGGCGATTCAGTTCGAATCATCGCGAGCCATTATGTCCTTTGCTTGTCAGGATCGGGCGGCCAATTGGTCGTTTCCAGAGCGGCTGACATTAGGTAAACAGCCGCCACCGCTCGGAAACCAAGCCGTGTCCAGACGCTCCCCGTTATCAGTCGAAATGCACAGTCGATTGGCTGACGTTGCACGGTGCGCAAACCGTCCAGGAGCGCCCGAAGAACAATTCTCAGAGGACACTGGCCCAAGGGCACAGAATCCTACCCGGGATCGAACTTCTACTTGAAGGCTTACGGATGGGCGTACCGGAACCTAACCCGCGAAGTAGACCATCTATAGACACAATGGGTCATAATGACCCAATTGCACTGGGCCCATTAGCTCCCCAGATAATTTAACAATATTAGTTAGGGAGCCAGCGACAAGAGAGTGCAAGAGTTTTGGAAAAGCACTAGCAGGCCGGAGTCCGGGGCACCTGGCGCTGGCGTACTAGAAAAATTGTATTTTTTATTAGAACCCTTAAATTGTTTTGGAAAAGCTGAAAATTCATCAACACACAGTGGATGCAATAAAGAACTCAAAACAAATGGTCAGACTGCTTCATAATCGAACGCGTGGCGTCAGCATCTCCACACCATTATATTGCGCGGCCCAACCGATGCGTCAGAGACCGATGCGTGAAATGTATGGAGATGCTGACGCCACGCGTTCGAGTTCTTTATTGCATCCACTGTCTACTAATGAATTTTCAGCCTTTACCCGAACACTTTAGAGGTACTAATTAAAACTAAACCTTCCCTAGTACGCCAGCGCCAGGTGTTCCGGAATCTGGCCTGCTGACTGTACCCTGGCATTCTATGGCGATCAAACTACTGTCTGATCTGAAAGTATCAGCTTTTCCAAAACTCTTGCACTTTTTTGTTGGCTCTTGGCCTATAATAAATATTTTTACTCCTTTTAAGCTCGTGGGTCATCAGTTAAAATTAATCTCAATACTCCTTTAACACCTTTTAAAACGGGAGCAAACCGCGAGCGGAAAGAAATGAACCAGAAGAGAAATGGACTGGAAGAGATGGTCGAACTCGCTTCGCTCTGCATTACTCACCAATAAATGCTTTTAATAACGTAGTTCGGTTAAATCGGTATTTTCAACGATGTCGGTCGCGTCGGATATGTTTTAATAGTTTTAGAGTTAAGCTCCGGAGATGACTAATCTGATTATGATTTTAGGATGTACTTACTTCTACTAATGGAGTTCTTCCGTAGACGGAACAGAAAGTCCGCGTCGTTAACTGATCGCATTAAGTGCATATGCATTAAGTACGCTATGACTCTAACGTACTATTCAGTGAAGCAAAGGTTCTAGATATTCGTTAGTTGTTCGTGAAACAAGCCCTAATATTTTTCACAAGCCTTAATAATATTAAGAAATTAAAGAATCTACAAGAGAAGCGTACGCGAAGTCAACAACAAAGATCAACAAGAATGGCGGAAGGAACCAACTAAGTAATTTCTCACCTACATTCAGCCTTTGCCCAAAGAGTTGTATTTCATCGCTCCAAAAGTTTTGAATGCCTTAGAGAGTCAATAAAAGAAAAACAAAATGTACGCCGATTTAATCCTTTAAAGACCATAAGCGTAGAGTGTGGAAATTACTAATACATAAAACTTTTGAGCTGCGATTAAATACCATTCTATGTATGTCAAGTTTTGTGAAAATTGGGTCAAATAGACTTTGTATAAATTTATTGGACATATTTATTTGTCCCTGTGGTCAATAAAAGATGTAAATTAATTTTGTAGAGTAAGAAATATAATTTTATAAACATAAGTTAATAAATGTAAATAAATATAATTAAAATAATAAAAATAGATATGAATAAATAAATTAATATAAATATATAAATAAATATAAATATAATATAAATAAAAGTATGCGGTACACGTACTAACCTAACCTATATAATACAACAGTTTGCAAAATACAAAAAAAAATATTTAAATATTTGTGGGCACAGAATGCGCCACACCAAATAAACTAAAACCTATAAGGACGCAAACGTTTTAAAGGGAGGAAAATGGGAAGGGAGAGGGATTTTATGTGTAACATTTCAAATGTTCTCTGAGCCTGTTTTCAAAACATGATATAGGAAAAACAAGACACAAGCTTTCGAAGATACATTAGGTTAGGTTAGGTTACCATGGAACGATTACCTGTTTGTTTGAGGTAGGGAAGGTTTCGCAAACTTTTGGAACGTTCTTGCGAAATCACTTATTGAAGGAGCGACGAAGGGAATGCGGGGCGTAGATCGCTCGCCGCCCGTTCGGCTAGTTTAATAATAATAATAATATATTTTTTATTTTTTTATTTTATAAAATTATCCAAAAACAATACAATTGATTTTTGCGAAGCAGATAAGATTGCATTTGTGTGGATTTTATCCCCCCACTAGATTGTATATCTGTTCTGGGGTGATAGTATTTAAGACTTTAATCATAGTGACTTCACTTTCTTTCTTTTTTTCTTTTTTTTTTTTTTTTTTCTCATTCATTCCGATCGCCCATTCATTCTTATAAACTTTAAGGTTATTATAATTATATAAATGTGTATATAGATAAAGAACTAATATTAAATAAAGAAAAAGAACATATTTAAGTTTATAGATAAGTTAAATAAATAAATATATAGATTAATATATAACTAAATTGACCACTAAATTAAGTTAAGTAGCCTAAAAAGGTTTCTTAATTGTGCACATATACTTGTGAATTTAATTAATTAATATAATATTATTATTTTTTATTTTTTTTTTTAAACATAATCAACCGAAAAAATATTTTTCTTATCAAGTATCAGGTGACAGATATGGACCGAAGTTTGATCCCTCAAATTATCGACCGATACCAGTACCCGATGCTTTAGCAAAAATTTTGGAAAAATAGTAATTACACAACTCTGTAATCATCTAGAAACCAATCACATGTCATCCGAAAACCAATACGGCTTCAGATAGAAAAATGGGAAACACAAGATGCAGTACTAAAAAAGTCAGAGCATAACACTAGGTATGTAGACGCCAACAAAAAGTGTATTACTGTACTTCCCGACCCCGCGCAAGCCCCCGACACAGTATCCCATGAAATGCTCCTAATGAAACTTGGGAAATATGGCATCACAGGTATCGAACTAAACTGGTATCGCAGCTGTAAAACTCTTTATTCTTAAGAAAAGGCGAGCTTATTGCCTGCAGGCAATATTTTAGAGCTAACCTATAGTTTAGAGGAGAGAGTTAGAAGATGTTTGAAATTAGGTGAAGCGGGCCCAGGTTTCGATGCTCGTTCCGCTCCGCTCAGCCTCTTTCGTGGTGGGTACGATTGCATATAAAAAGTACTAGATCGAGTTGAAATAAGTTCGACAGAGCTCGTTCATTTCTCGCTCGCGTTCATTATTGCTCAAGAGCCAGCGACAAAAAAGTGCAAGAGTTTTAGAAAAGCTGATACTTTCAGATCAGACAGTATTTTGGCCATAGAATGCCAGGGTACAGTCAGCAGGCCAGATTCCGGGACACCTGGCGCTGGCGTACTAGGAAAGGATAGGTGTGATTTTAATTATTCACACTTCCACATGCTCCTGAATATTTGTTATATTTTAAATTCTATACATTACTTAAGTAATTCATAAAAAGAAGAAGTATAGGAGTATAGAAATAAGTACAGATTATGACGACATTAACAGAAATTAATTATTGTCATATGTCACGAATTTACAATATGCCAATTTTAAAATAGGCGATGTTATTTCCGCTTTTAATTTGGTACCTAAGTTTTTCCAATAAGGTAGTTAAATATGTATTTCTACGCGATTTAGCTATAATTGTAAATATAAAATAATTAAGAATATCACACGCTATCTCCTGATTTTATAAACGACAGCGTAAAATAGCGAAATGGCTGTCGAATTCATGCGCGCGTGTGCGTCCACTAATCGGCGATCCGTATGACTATCGGCACATATCGGATTAGTTGTCCCTTTGAGAATCCACGTCGGTATTATCAACGGTCCGACTTGTGCGGTCCGTCCGGTGCGGATCGGTGAACGCAATTGGATGACTAAGCATAAAAGTAGAGCTGTCAACTACAACGAACGAACCAGTCACCTCAGGAAGTGTTAACGATATTAGATCTTTCTGTCTCCCGTGGGGTGAGCGTAGAAGACTTGGGACGAAAACAGTCCACTGTCTAGTTATGCCAGTCGCCCGTCGCAGGCCAACGCCTTACGGCGAGGCACCAAGAAAGGTACCCAGCGAGCAGCCTCGCCCCCTGACTACCAGTTTGGAAAAAATATCTCCGTCTGGAATTAACCTTCAGGATACCTCTTACTAGTTACAGGATCGAGGTCGCTTGCGCGGTACTCTTCTTACGTAACGGTGATATAGTGTCGGTGTCTACCGAATCTATCGCAAACCACGGCGCCCTTTGCCCGGCTATTCACCCGGGATCGGGTGGTCGAATGGTCGTTTGCCGGAAGCTTAGTTGTAAGAGCAGTTGCCGTAAGGTTAATAACTACCCCCGCTCTAAAGGAAACATTACCGTTTCCAGACTCCCCCGGCTATTAGTAGGAATGCACAATCGATTGGCTGACGCCGCATGGTGTGCAAACCGTCCAGGAGCGCCCGAAGGTTGACTCCTAGGGGAGACTGGCCTGCAGGCCAGCGTCCTACCCTTGCTCGCACTTCTGCGTGGAGGCCGCCGGATAGGTGTTAACCCGTGCGATTGACCGATCCTATACAACTGGGTCTTAGTGGCCAAACTGCAACATGGCTTATTAGCTCCGCCCCCCCCCCCTTCCCTTCACATCCAATAATACTAAACTGCGGGGGATGCAATACGTCCGATGTTTTCGATGCCGACATTTGGTTGCTTACCTTACATAACCCTTTCGAACATGCAGGTTCGACGCTATTAGACTGTTAGGACACTGTTATGCCCCAGACGCTATTAGACTGTTAGGACACTGTGTCCCATCGAAGTTTCTTTCTTGACGGTCACTGGAGTTTTAAGTACAATTTAACCATTAGAGAACCAGCCATGGGAATGAAACTCACGACAGCATGTTTTTGACCGTCGAGAATTTGTTTGTAGGGGTTGTTAGTTCACGCATACTAATATATATAATGGTGGCTTATTTAATGAAGGCGACTTTTTCCGCATATAATTGCAAAATTGCTTGAATACGGAATCGGCCGCCCGCGAATTGTCACAACAGAAACACCACCGATCGGTGGTATGGGTATTCCAGTGAGTGATTAAAGCATACTATCCCCGTTCCGTCCGCACGTTTGTTATTTACGTAAAAAAGTCGATCGGGTTTCGACTTGCCGTTAGGTCTTTATGTAAGGCAATAATTCATATTACTTACCTGAATTTGTCTTCAGTCCTGGAGTGAGATAGTATTGCCTGTTCGAAAGTGTTAAAGGGAAGATTATGAAGAAAGGCACTTGCTCGAAATCCACCGCATATTTTAACTCCATTGAAACAATATAAACCTGTTGCTGATAAATTACATTAAAACTTGCACCAAACAACATTGTTCATATTGTCACGCCATGACGTGCCACACATTACAAGCTCTCTCGAAATAACTTGGTCTACAATAACACCCACCAAATGCGAAGAGAAGTAGGCCAGTTTGTTGATAAAGTTTGCTCTGTTGTCTGTTTTATCCGAGTTTGGACGAATTCTAAATTTACAGTCGCGCCTTTACAGTCCCCGTCAAATAAAAGCAGTAACATTTATCTGTGTTCTCATCATAAATAAACTTAAATCAGTGCACGGACAATTTTATTGCCTTTCGAATGTGAATTCTATGCCATTGCCATCCTCTTTTTATGCCATTGTTACGTGACTTAATGTACCATGTTTCCTTTGTTGCAGGTGAGTGTAGTGTGAGTGATCTTCCCTCCTGACGCCACACGTAAGAATGCCAAACAATCACATTATTTATTTAAAGTAAAGCACGAGACACACATTCATGCAGTATTACAAAATATTCTTGTTTGTACCAGTAGTAAAGAAGAACGCACACTGCAGCATCCTAATCGCTATGTCAAAGCCGCCTAACTAGGTCCAGGCCTGTACTAAGGCAGGCGTAGCAGAAAAATATTTTACTCCTGCAGTCGTTTTTATATAAATAATTGAAGAAAAAACATAAATAAATCAAATTCGGCACTAATAGGTATTTATAAAATCATGATATATTATTTTGTAAAATAGATTCAACCGCCCTGCCTTTGGGTTATTATAAAAGAAATAGGTAAAGATTTAGGTTTTTACATTAGTTTTCTCAATAATAATGCTTGTTTAAATTATACCAGACAAAATATATAGCGTTTTATAGAAGCGGTTTTATATAGCGGTTTTACCTATGTACTCGTATATATATAATTACATATTTTTTCTATGCGATAATATAGCGGACGTATCATGTACCTTCGTATAGACGGTTGAGATGGACTTTAAACAAAATAATTATTTTTAAGTAGTCTAAATTATTTCAAATTAATGAATATCTGAATTATATTTTTAAGTGAGATTTCATTAGAGTTTTAGTTTTTTAGTTACAATCTTTATCGACACCTAGTATGCCGTAAACTATAATTTTTAATGGTTTCTGAAACTCTAAAAGAGTGATGGCATTGAAAATGCAAATGCTTTCAAAACTCGATAAATGTAATCACCGAGGCTTTAATGCGTCCACATTAAAGCGCGAAAGCGATTATGAATAAATTTACCCGTACAAGTCAACCCTTATAAATTCATAAATAGAACCCATTAGTAGTGATGGGTGTGATCACGAATAGCAATAACAATAACGTGTGATATTTGCAATCACGAAGAACGCGTTACGAGAATTTGAAAGAACATGCTATTTGAATCACGGCTACGAACAGCACCGCGTTGCCATCACTCGGCGCCGCTACGACGCGACCGATCACGCGTGATTATATTATGATCAGTGATTGGCCGTTCTCACTGAACGCCGTCGAACGACCGCGCGGCGCGCCACTGAACGATGATCGGTGAGCGCCTAATTGAACCGTTCATTTGATTTCGTTCATTCTTGATGTGATCGGCGATCAGTGGATCAGTGATTTGCCGTTCGTTCTGGGCGAACGCCCGCGCCGGCTGGACGATGACTGATGAGTGGCGCGTTCATTTCGTACGTAACGTGAATTTGGACACTGTTGTCGCATGAATTTGGACACTGTTATCGCTCGTGTCGTAATCGTTCGTGTAAATGAGTTTGCTCATGATTTGTTAAAGCAATAAAATAACATTATTTCAGAAAGACGAACTCGGCTTAGCACCAAAAGAGCAAGAGAGATAATCTTTCTGAACGCTAATTCTTCTAATTACTAATAAATATTAAGCAAATATAATGCGCGTTTCTGTTATCAGTTATCAGATTGACGAAACTTTGTTACTTAACGTTTCACAGTACATTTCAGTACAATCACGAAAATCACGAGTAGCAGTTATTATCACGCGTGAAAAAATACCAGTAACGTGATTGTTGCGTGATTTAAAATTGAGAATCACGCCCATCACTACCCATTAGCATCAGCACCCTGACGCGGAAAATAAAACTAATAATGTGTAGGTTAAACGCAGCACTTGTACGAGCTGAGCTCGAAATTTGGACTTTACGGAACGATATCATTGCTCTATGCGAGACCTCGTACACGCCAACAAGCAAACTTTTCAAGGCATAGAAAAAACTGAAGAGATTTTTTGTAAATTTTGTAAATAAAAAAAAAATAACTGCACTAACGACTAAAATTCTCAAAGAGCTGTTCGCGAGGAATTACTACTAAGCATGTAAGAGGTATCACTGGATAAAATCATCAACTCAAGCCTACAAAATGCCCCTGCAATTAGAATTACAAAAAAATAAGCAATTTCAGAATTTACAAAAATGTAAGCAAAAAACGGAGCGTAATTTACACCAATAACAATAGTAGTAGTAGTAGTAGTAAATGGAGTGGGGGTCTTATTGCCAGCCCCTAATATCACATGGATGTATAATATATTTTCTAACTACCCACTTTGCGGTTGGGTCAGTGGTCTGCTAATAGACCGGTACTGCTGACTAGTCCATGCAGATCACTGACCTTCAGTTGGGCAGATCGCTGTGTTCGAAAAAGGCTCGTCCAAGTAAACTGTGTCTTTTTGCGGCGAGGCCTGGGCAGCGACCAAATGTAAAAAAATAATGAGGAAATTTATAAATATATGTGTTATACATACACAGTCTATTCTTTCCCAACATGATCAAACCCTATCAACATAACCTACATTTTGGGAAAAATAAATGTTTGTTAGTTTTTAGGTAATTTCCACGTTAGCCACAGTTTATTAACCTGTTTAAAATATTTTAATACAGAAATGTAGAGCAGACTTTTATCATCGCAATCATAGTAGTTTGGGTAAATTTTACCCTAAAATTAACGTGGCTATTAAGTAAAACATAACATGACAGTTTTTTTTTCAAAACACCTCAAAACTTCATAAATCTAAAACGAAAGAAAATTGACCCGTAGTTAATAGATTTTGTGCATTGATTTTGACGTAAGTTATGCTGACAGAGTCTCATCGTGTTTTAAAAAAACAGTATTTGTATATGTACATGCAAGAAGATTACGATAAAAGATAGAAAAACGCTGGAAAGAAAAACGCGTATTTTTTAATAGTACTTAAATGAGAGGGCTATTAAATCTGGTGTCCTACAAGGAAATATTCTTGGATCACGTTTATTTGTTCCCTACATAAATATTTTGCCAATCCTGAAAAAGGTAAAATATATTTTATTTGCTGTCGATACCTCTATTATTTTTCAAAACAATCCGTTAACTTCACCAAAAACTAACTTTAAAGGGTATCTTCGTACCATAGTAGAATGCAGAGAAAACTAAATTAATACAATATCACCCAATACAGCTGCAGTCCCTCGGCCTTGATTCCGACCTTAACAGACAAATAGTAAAAACTGCGAGCGAGACTAAAGGTCTTGAGATCACCACTAATGAAACCTATGACTGGAATGGTGCAGCACTTATGCTCAACATAAATATGTAAAGGTATTCGAAAAAAAATAAAACGTATTAAATCACTGGAGACACGCTTTCCACCTTATTATGGCTACGTACATATATCCAGATTTAAAATACGGCATTATAATGTGGGGCAATTTAACAGAAGTCGAACGAATATTTAAAATATAGAAATCCTGTGTATTTCCTGTAAATTCTACATATACGGAGTAGCGCCAGACACTGACCTCACTTCACCAGAATGTTGACTGTGCCCTCTCTATTGAAATATTATTATTTTTTTAAAAGTAATCCGGATTATAATTTTAAAAATCTACACGTTACGAAGAGACGTATACTCAATGACTGCGGCGAATATACACCTCATAAACTGTCCCTCAGTGAGGACAGAACTCTGAAAAATTGGACCTCAGTTGTGTTGTGTTAAGTATGTTATTCCGCACAATATGTAATCTATGCAACAAGCAAGATACATGTTGGGCTTAAAAACAAATGTTATTTATTACAGCGTAAATGGCTTTCAACCGTTGATGACCAATAAATATTATAACATATTGCTATTGTCCTTATCAGACATTTTAAACCTATCTTAATTTTATTCTAGCTTTGTTTTCTGACAAAGCCTAGATACTTTAAATGATTTCATAATGGAATTTTAATTCTAATTCAAATCGACATTTTACAGAAAATCGTAATTTCATTATAATAATCTCTATATATCATTAATATGTTTAAACCTTTATTTTGGATTCGTTTTCTTTTTACTTTCGAATCATATCTTTTGTTTACCCTACATCTTTACATAATCGATAGATTGTTGTTGATTGTTGTCTTCATATTATTAGAGATTTATAGTCGATTTGTTGTTCTTTTTCAACAAACAACTCTATGATGACATAAAAAAAATAATTTATTAACTGTTATCTCATTTTTTGTTTTTTTGTTTTTTTTGTGGTAATTAATTTGGTATTATGTTTAAGTGCTAGTGCAGAGTTCTAATACGTCTATGTAGATATTTATGCGTACAACGTACACTATGAATTAAGTGACAGTATATTTAATTACAGAAAATATTGTACACCTTTGATAGATTGTTTTGATTATATGTGGTATTAGATTGCTCAACTCCATAGTACGAAATGGCCAACCTTCTTAAACGGCGAAATGCAAGTGGCGCTGATAGCATTGATGGTCAAACTAATGAATGTTATCTCATATATAAAAAGAGAAGTTCCGATTCACTCATTCATTCATTCACTGACTGACTCATCAACGCCCAGCCCTAACCCTTAGACCTAGGAAGCTGAAATTTTTAACCTAGGTTCCTTTTATAACGCAAACGCTCACTAAGGGCGGATTTTTCGAAATTCAACCCCTAAAGGGGTGAAAAGGGGTTTCACAGTTTGTATGGAAAACCTATATAGATGTACTTTTTAATTCGAAACTTTGAAAGACTACTCTAATAAACAAATAAGGAAATAGGTGTTTCATGTTTTTTCAAAATTCTACCCTTAAAGGGGTGAAACGGGGTTTCAAAATTTGTATGAATGAACAATATTAGACGTGCTTTTAATTTCGAATTCCTGTAGGAGTACTCTAATAAAAAAAACCAAAATGCGATTTTCGTGGTTTTTCTAAAATTCAACCCCTAAAGGGGTGGAAAGGGGTTATAAAATTATTATGAAGAAACGTTATTCTGGTCTTTTTAATTCGAAACTTTGTAAGGTTACTCTATTAAACAAATAAGAAAATAGGTGTTTTTTTTTTATTCTACCCTTAAAGGTGTGAAACAGGGTTCCACACTTTGTATGAATAAACAACATTAGATGTGCTTTTTATTTAACGATTACTCTAATAAAAAAGTAAGAAAATACGTCTTTCGTGGTTTTTCAAAATTCAACCCCTAAACGGGTGAAATCCCATACAATTGTATGGAGAGACGATACAGATAGACTTTTTAAATCAAAACTTTGTAATATTACTCTCATAATAAAATAAACAAATGGGTTTTTCATTGTTTTTCAAAATTTCGCCCTTAGAGAGGTAAAACGGGGTTTAAAGTTTGTATGGATAAACGATTTTAGATTTTTTATTTCGTAACTTTGTAAGGTCACTCTAATAAATAAATAAGGAAACACGTGTATCATATTTTTTCAAAATTCCACAACTAAAGGGGTGAAAAGGGGTTTCGAAATTTGTATGGAAAACGATATAGATATACTTTTTAATTCGAAACTTTGTAAGATTACTCGAATAAACAAATAAGCAAATATGTCTTTTGTGTTTTTTCAAAATTCAACCCCTAAAGGGGTGAAACGGGGTTTCAAAATTTGTATGAAAAAACGATATTAGATGAACTTTGTAGGATTACTTTAAAAACCATCTAAGCAAATATGTGTTTCGTATTTTTTTTAAATTTCACCCCTAAAGGCGTAAAAAGGGGTGTTAAAGTTTGTATGGAGAAACGATATTAGATGGACTTTTTATTTTGAAACTTTGTAGGATAACTCTAATAAACAAATAATTAAATACGTCTTTCGCGTTTTTTCACAATTCAACCCCTAAAGGCGTGAAAAGGGGTTTAAAATTTGTATGGAGAAACGATATTAGATGGAAATTGTATACTCTAATAAACATTTAGGCAAATACGTATTTAGTATTTTTTTAATTCAACCCCTAATGTGGCGAAAAGGGGTTTAAATGACAATAAACAAATAAGCAAATGCATGTTTCATATTTTTCTAAAATCTACCACTTAGGGGGTGAGAAGAGGTAAATAACCATAAAAATCAAAATAGAAGTCGCGCGCGACGGTTCCCGGACGTGAGAAGGCGCTAGAACCTCATTATAAATTCATCATTTGTCTCGATAACATGCGTAGCGCAAGCACCGCGATCGTCACATCTTCACGCATTAATTACTTAGTTGATCATCATGAAGTACATATTGACAGGAGTACCTACAGAGAAGGACGTTAGATACCTTTATATATTACACGCAAAAACTTACCACTTGACTGGGAAAAAGGGATCTATCTTAACCCAAATTTAACGCGTGCGAAGCCGCGGGCAACAGCTAGTCTCATATATAAAGAGAGAAGTTCCGATTCATTCATTCATTCATTGACTGACTCATCAACCCCCAGCCCAAACTCTTAGACCTAGAAAGCTGAAATTTTTAACATAGGTTCCTTTTAGGACGCAAACGCTCACTAAGGGCGGATTTTTAGAAATTCAACCCCTAAAGGGGTGAAAAGGGGTTTCACAGTTTGTATGGAAAACCTATATAGATGTACTTTTTAATTCGAAACTTAAGACTACTCTAATAAACAAATAAGGAAATAGGTGTTTCATTTTTTTTCAAAATTCTACCCTTAAAGGGGAAAAACGAGGGTTTGAAATTTGTATGGACAAACGATTTTAGATGGACTTTTTATTTCGAAAGTTTGTAAGATTACTCTAATAAATAAGGAAACACGTGTTTCATATTTTTTTAAAATTCAACCCCTAAAGGGGTGAAAAAGGGTTTCCATTTTTTTATGAAGAAACGATATAGATGTACTTTTTAATTCGAAACTTTGATAGACTACTCTAATAAACAAATAAGGAAATAGGTGTTTCATGTTTTTTCAAAATTCTACCCTTAAAGGGGTGAAACAGGGGTTTAAAGTGTGTATGGATAAACGATTTTAGTTGGACTTTTTATTTCGAAAGTTTGTAAGATTACTCTAATAAATAAATAAGGAAACAAGTGTTTCATATTTTTTTTAAATTCAACCCCTAAAGGGGTGAAAAAGGGTTTCGATTTTTTTTATGAAGAAACGATGTAGATGTACTTTTTCGTTCGAAACTTTGTAAGATTACTCTAATAAACAAATAAGAAAACAGGTGTTTCATGTTTTTTCAAAATTCAACCCCTAAAGGGGTGAAACGGGGTTTCAAAATTTGTATGAATGAACAATATTAGATGTGCTTTTTATTTCGAAACTTTGTAACATTACTCTAATAAATAAATAAGGAAACACGTGTATCATATTTTTTCAAAATTCAGCCCCTAAAGGGGTGAAAAGGGTTTCGATTTTTTTATGGAGAAACGATATAGATGTACTTTTTAATTCGAAACTTTGTAAGATTACTCTAATAAACAAATAAGAAAATAGTTGTTTCATGTTTTTTCAAAGTTCAACCCCTAAAGGGGTGAAACGGGGTTTCAAAATTTGTATGAATGAACAATATTAGACGTTCTTTTAATTTCGAATTCCTGTAGGAGTACTCTAATAAAAAAATAACAAAATGCGTTTTTCGTGGTTTTTCCAAAATTCAACCCCTAAAGGGGTGGAAAGGGGTTATAAAATTATTATGAAGAAACGTTATTGATGGTCTTTTTAATTCAAAACCTTGTAAGGTTACTCTATTAAACAAATAAGAAAATAGGTGTTTAATTTTTTTTTAATTCTACCCCTAAAGGGGTGAAACAGGGTTCCACACTTTGTATGAATAAACAACATTAGATGTGCTTTTTATTTAACGATTACTCTAATAAAAAAGTAAGAAAATACGTCTTTCGTGGTTTTTCAAAATTCAACCCCTAAACGGGTGAAATCCCATACAATTGTATGGAGAAACGATACAGATAGACTTTTTAAATCAAAACTTTGTAATATTACTCTCATAATAAAATAAACAAATGGGTTTTTCATTGTTTTTCAAAATTTCGCCCTTAGAGAGGTAAAACGGGGTTTAAAGTTTGTATGGATAAACGATTTTAGATGGACTTTTTATTTCGTAACTTTGTAAGGTCACTCTAATAAATAAATAAGGAAACACGTGTATCATATTTTTTCAAAATTCCACAACTAAAGGGGTGAAAAGGGGTTTCGAAATTTGTATGGAAAACGATATAGATATACTTTTTAATTCGAAACTTTGTAAGATTACTCGAATAAACAAATAAGCAAATATGTCTTTTGTGTTTTTTCAAAATTCAACCCCTAAAGGGGTGAAACGGGGTTTCAAAATTTGTATGAAAAAACGATATTAGATGAACTTTGTAGGATTACTTTAAAAACCATCTAAGCAAATATGTGTTTCGTATTTTTTTTAAATTTCACCCCTAAAGGCGTAAAAAGGGGTGTTTAAGTTTGTATGGAGAAACGATATTAGATCTAGACTTTTTATTTTGAAACTTTGTAGGATAACTCTAATAAACAAATAATTAAATACGTCTTTCGCGTTTTTTCACAATTCAACCCCTAAAGGCGTGAAAAGGGGTTTGAAATTTGTATGGAGAAACGATATTAGATGGAAATTGTATACTCTAATAAACATTTAGGCAAATACGTATTTAGTATTTTTTTCATTCAACCCCTACTGTGGCGAAAAGGGGTTTAAATGGTAATAAACAAATAAGCAAATGCATGTGTCATATTTTTCTAAAATCTACCACTTAGGGGGTGAGAAGGGGTAAATAACCCTAACAATCAAAATAGAAGTCGCGCGCGACGGTTCCCGGACGTGAGAAGGCGCTAGAACCTCATTATAAATTCATCATTTGTCTCGATAACATGCGTAGCGCAAGCACCGCGATCGTCACATCTTCACGCCTTAATTACTTAGTTGATCATCATGAAGTACATATTGACAGGAGTACCTACAGAGAACGTTAGATACCTTTATATATTACACGCAAAAACTTACCCCTTGACTGGGAAAAAGGTATCTATCTTAACCCAAATTTAACGCGTGCGAAGCCCCCGGTAACAGCTAGTTTTCTATAAAGGATTGATTGATTATAAAATTACTGCAATTTAAACGTTTCGTTTCGTTGTAAAACTCTGGTTGATAATTGGTAGTGCGACGTTGATAAATCTAATACGCTATATAATCAATGATAGAGGTAAACTGGAGTACAGTATGAAGTAACCATCGAGTTTGTAAGACCTACTTACTGACTATTTTCAAATAACTATTCTATTGTATTCGACACATGTAGACACGCAGTTGTGTCTGCTGCTATATTCAATATAATATTGTAAATATTACGCTCTTTAAATGTAAATGTTGCCGGAATCGAATGCTAAATTTAATAAAAGTTCGTGTTTAAAATGGCTATGTCGTAAGTGCCGACACGCAATGTCAGTAGCCTAAATTGAATATCGATATTTCAGAATCAGCGCAAAACGAGGAATGATGCGACATTCATTTGAAACGTTAGCCTCGTCCGATTTGAAAATTGATCACAGAGATATGGATGATGCGGCGCTGACTTGGATAATCAAATTGCAGTCCGTTTTAACGAAACGCTCATCACTGCCATTTGACAGTGAAAAACCGTTTATTAATAGGAAGATATTCGTATAAAATTGTCGGATTGTATAGTGAAGGTCTCAAAAAGTGAACAAACAACACATACGCGTGATTTTCGCTCCTTGTAGATCCTAGAAATAACTGAGAGGTCTTAACTATTACAAGTGAGTATATGTAGTATTAGATTGTTGAACTCCATAGTAGGATTTGGCAACCCTTCTGCGGCAAACTAATAGCAATTCATGTGGTCATGGTTGATTATGAAATCGTAATAATTTGAACGATGATAACAATAATATCATTCAATTAATATTAGTAATCATATTATTAATAACTAGCTATTGCCCGCGGCTTCGCTGCGCGTAAAGTTTCGAATTGATTTTGTCAATTTAAGTAGGGTGGCGTTTATTTGCCTTTTTAGACGCTACCATTAGATATATAGTACAAGACGTGCCCCATCAGATGCACGCTACCTATGTATCTCGTAGACGTACGCGTCTTGTTTCTCGTCACCCGCGTCGCCTTCCTTTGAACGCTGGCCTTGCTGGGCCAGCAGCCGCCGCCGCCCGCTAGATATTTCGATGTGCTTGCATGCAGTACTAATTTCATGATATCTATAACTATAACACATAAAAACTTAAAGTAAATGGCTAATTTCATCTCTATTTAACACCCGTGATAATCGATTAATTTATTTCGATCAGGATTCTTATTTTTTGCTAATGCCTCTATCAATCACTGCCTACCTATTTTTCTTATATTTTTTTTGAGATATAAAAGCAGTTATTGTAGCTTAAATGTAAAATGTGGATATATGCCGACTTTTTTATAAATTTCTTCGAAGCTGAAATTTATTGTTTTCACACATATCAAACCGTTTCGTCAGCGCACGTCGATAAAGCAACTCGCCAGCTTATTTTTCTCCGACTTGATTTACAAATATCTAATAGAAAACCAATATTTATCACAATAAAATATAGCCTATAGCACTCGTCGACAATAGAGCTTTCCATTAGTGAAAGAATTTGAAATCGGATGAGTAGTTTCGGAGATTACCCCCTACATACAAAATTACAAACTTACAAACATTACTTCTTTATAATATTAGTATAGATATCATTCAATTAAACAATAATATCGTTCAATTGTGTATTCAATAGTCATTTATCGCATTTTTATATATTTTGATTACGTCACAGAGATATAGAATGTCATATATCAGTGTCTATGTAAACATTAAAGTGAGCAATTATAAATGCTCACATGATAATTATTATGTTTTGAAACGTGTATACCAAAGTAAAAATTGAAATCTTTATGTAAATAATATTAAAATAATAAGAGCTATGATTTGAAAATACGTTTGTGAAAATACGTTTCAAATGTTATTATTTTATACCGTATAGGCGTGTTTAGAGAGTTATCTTAAGTACGCCGCCATAATGCTATACTAATAAAATCGCCATATTAAACATAATAATAGAAGATTGGTCGATTCTGAAACTTTGAGTGGCATCTACACGTTGCATTTCGTAGTAAAATCCTGGTTGCCAAATCGTAGTACGTTGTTGAGCAATCTCATATGCTATGTAATCAATACTATTACCTAAAGGCTGTAAATTTCATATTTTTCCTCGGAAAAATGTTAGTCATCTTAACTGAGCTACTAATGTTCATGCGCATGGCGTCATTATCAATCCATCTAAGTCCCAATATAAGTCCAAGAATATTGGAAAATGACATGAATAATTCGGAAGAACAACAGTAATAATAATAATAATAACACGCTTTATTTGCTTAATCAAAAAGGCGAGCTTAGTTCCTAAAAGCAATATCTTACAGCTAACATTAACCTAATGGAACAACATTTTATGCGATTTAAATTCAGCAGAAAAAAAACAATAACCTGATAATGACACAGGGGACGCAATAGGGAAGGGAAAATAGGCAAAAGTTTATGAGCGTGGCTAAACCCACGCTCTGAGTGTTCCCGAACCCACGCTCTGAGAAGGAAACATACAATAACCTTATAATGACACAGGGAACGCAATAGGGAAGGGAAAATAGGCAAAAGTTTATGAGCGTGGCTAAACCCACCCTCTGAGTGTTCCCGAACCCACGCTCTGAGAAGAAAACAAACAATAACCTTATAATGACACAAGGGACGCAATAGAGAAGGGAAAATAGAAAAAAGTTTATGAGCGTGGCTAAACCCACGCTCTGAGTGTTCCCTAACCCACGCTCTGAAAAGAAAACAAACAATCACAGGGGACGCAATACGGAAGGGAAAATAGGCAAAAGTTTATGAACGTGGCTAAACCCTCGCTCTGAGTTCCCGAACCCACGCTCTGAGAAGAAAACAAACAATAACCTTATAATGACACAAGGGACGCAATAGGCAAGGGAAAATAGGCAAAAGTTTATGAGCGTGGCTAAACCCACGCTCTGAGTGAGTGTGTTCTTTGAGCCTGCGTTTGAAGCAAAACCAACTCGGTGCTATCTTTATATGTACGTGCGGCTAAAGCATTCCAGAGACGAGCTCCACGTACGGAGAAGGGGTGCGAGAAGAAAAAACTACTGTGTACAGCGATCGAAAGCGAGAGCGACACGGTATACTACAAATTTTTAATTTATATTAAACTTAAACGGATAGTAAATACATGATATAATATTTTTAAAACATGTTTAAACAAAACAAATATACTATCCTATGAATAGTTTACAATGCTTGCATTACAAATTTAGAAATAACATGAACACGTTGATAGTGGAAAATGTAGTAAGTCTAATAATAGGGTAAGAAAGGTAATTATAACGTAACTTGTTAATAAGAATTTTTTTAGAAAGGGTTATATAAAGCAAAAAGTAGAAGTATGAATAATAAAATAATAATATTCCTTATAAATAATATGATATAATAGTATACGGTCATATAATACAGTACACTAGGATGGCAGTTAGTGAAATCTTAAGAAGTAGAAGATAGGCTAGGTATGATCGAATCTTTAATTAAATTAATGGAATCATAAAATACATCGAATCCTTTACATGATTTATCAAAAACGCGAGTCATTCTGGTAAAAGGTCTATTCGACGCGATGTTGCTATTGCAAGTGACAACAGAAAATGTTTGAGAGCTTCTCGTTAGTCGCGGTAGAACACGAAATTGAACTTTTTCTAGACTAGCTGGGCTGTCTAGTCGATTGTGCAAAAGCTTATAGAGACACGTTATATACTACATTTGCGATCATAATCACTTGACACAATCACTATCAAGAGGGGGGGGCATGTCTGCTTGCCGGGAAAATATTTGGATGACAACCGTTTTTTTTATTCATATTTATAATAGTTGGCTCTAAGATATTGTCATTATACAGTTAATGGGCGTTAATGGGCCCTTGCTGAGTTGGCCACGAAGACCCATTCTGTTTAGGGTTGGTCACTCTCACGGGTCATCACCTATCCGACGGCCTCCACGCATGAAGTGCGAGCCTGGGTAGGACTGGCCATATGGTTAGTTTCCCCTGGGAATCAACCTTCTGGCGCTCCTGGACGGTCTACGCACCGTGCGGCATAAGCCAACCGATTGCGCACTCTGACTAACAGTCGGGGGAGTCTGGAAGCAGTACTGTTTCCTATAGAGCGGGGGTGGTTGCGGACCTTACGGCGACTGCTCTTGAAACGACCACCGGCTACCCGATCCTGGGTGAACAGCCGTGCAAAGGATGCCGTGGTCCGCGATAGATTCGGTATACACCGTTTCACCGCTTCGTAAGGGAGAGGACCGCGCAAGCGACCTCGGACTCGTAACCAATCGAGAGACGTAATCTGGTCGCAATTGGAAGTAAGAGCGTGAGTGTAAACCTGCTGGGTAACACTCCTGGCTATCTCGCGGTTAAGGCGTTGGCCTCTTACGAATTAGTGGCGGAGCTTGACGGTGGACTGTTTTGTCCGAGTCTTCTGCGCTCACTCCAAGGAGATAGAACGACCACTCGTTAAAACTTTCTGTGGTGACGGGCTCGCCCGCTGTAGTCGACAACCCTAGTTGTCATTATACATTAAGTCCGCCATTTGTATATTTTATGTTTTGTGCAATAAAGATACTTATTATTTTATATGGCTTATTTGATCTCTTTATGAATGAAAAGGCAAGTCTTTGATCTCCAACGCTTTCATTCTATCTACGTTGGGCATTTTGCCGCGCGCCTTGACTCTGGAAGTAACTTAGACGTTGGTTTATCATGTAAAAGTAAACATTGTACGTTATCTCCCACGCTACGGGCCTGAACGAAATCGCGTTTCGCCCGCGAAGAGTTTTCTGCTCCGGGCTTGTGAATAAGTAAACTCCAGACGGGCAAGACTACACTGTGGCAGCGAATGCTGCCAAATCGGATAAAACAATCTCCGAAGGAGTTCGAGATTACTAGTATGGATGGTAAGAAGGAAAAATCGCCTGAAACATATTGAAATATGACGTGAAATAAATTTATTAATAACTTCAGCGTGAAATTGATAACCCCGACTTTTTGTCCGATGTAAGCGGCTCTCTAGACGATCAAGCATGCTTGTCAAGCACCGCGTCCCGGTCTGGGAGGGGATCGTAAACCCAGGAAATATGCATTTTTTTTTATATTTACGAAAAATGCCTAATTGTGTAATTTTATACCAGGGAGTCAATCATTCATCAATCAATTATGTCTAATTTCTGTAACTCCCTGGTATAAACTACAAAATTATTCATTTTTGGTAAATACTACAAAAAATATTTGCATATTTCCTGCTGTTTACGATCCCCTCCCTGCCTGCGACGCGAAGCTTGTCAAGCATGCTTGATCATCTAGAGAGCCCCTTAGAACTCAGAAGCTGATCACGCAGATCCCAAGCGTTCTAACCGATTATAATTAGCATACATAAGGACTTAACGGATCGAATATTAGCACAGTAAATATATGAGCTAAAGTATGGAAACTAAGCCCATTTGTTATAAAACATACCTAAATTGGAGCGCTAGGGTTGTCAATCTATATTTTTTGTAAAAATGAAAAGTTATTTTTAATTATTAATAAAATCATTTATTTGGCGGTACAGTTTTGATGACAATGCATTTTTATGGCATGATCATGACCTGATTTTACAGCCAGGATCGGCTCCTGACGAGGATACTCTTCCACTGTCAACAGCACAGTGTGCATGTAAATTGCTTAATGAAATTATGCATAAAACGCTCTTCAAACTCACCCAAAATGTAGCTTGATCTCTGAAGCCCTGCAAGGAAGGAAGTATCACCACCGCTAACCCCCGTCGAATAAAATTAATGCAGCTGTTGTTTAGCTTTCGTTGGTCAAATCGGCTTATGGCCACATTTTAAATTATTTTTGATGGATACCAGTTTTGACCAACAAGGAATATTTTTTTTTGATCTGTCCATTGAAATTTGGTTGGTTTGTCAATTGGTTCCTAATGGTTCATTGCAGCTTAGGTGGTGATGGCCGTCTTTGTGTTACCTTGGCCGGTTTAACTCACGGTTTAACTCCCATCCGGTAGCCTCCTCGGAGAGGGACTTAACCTGGAAAGGCCGCTGTGAACCCTGCATGCGGCTGTAACCTGGAGTGGAAGGCTTTTGGGATGAAACGTGCGGATCCGTGGAACATCTCGGGCGGAGCTGGCGGTTTGCTACCGAGCTGTGTCAGCCACGCTTACGCAATCCGGCAAATAACCGAGGAGTCTGGAGACGTATATTTCCTAAAGAGCTGTTGACCTGGCCTTAACTTAGAAACGATCCGATGGCCACCCGGATCCGCGATAAATTCAATATGAATTACCGCTAACGTCAAGTAGAGCCTGCGCAAGCGACCTTACTGACCATACTGGGCGATGGAGAAATTCGTCCAAATTTGGTAGTAAGGGCGCGAGGTCGGTCCGCTGGATTCACTTCCCAGTGCATCGCGGTAAGGCGTTGGACTCTTGCTGGCTTGTTGGCATAGTTAGACTGTGGACTGTGTTTGTCCCTAAGTCTTTAGGACAGGGGGTCACAATGATTTGAGACTGACCTCCATAGTAGCAAATGAGCTTTTCAACGACATATGTCTGTTTGATGGTGGTTGGGACGTGTCCCATAACTTTTTACCCATTCTCCTTTCACGATTACAAATCGTTATTCTAATGTTATATCCACTAGATTGGCTATTTCTCCCACTGTGCGTCGCAGTGCCGTGCCGCCCGCCCTTGCCGCCCTTGCCTTGCCGCCCAGGACTCGCGGTTCCCAACAATGCCAAGTGCTCCTTTCACCTAAGGCGTCGCATCGCGCGCGTTGCTGCCTCCGACGCCGTATATACGTATATCACCTCCTCTTGCAATTTCGCCGCTTTGACTGACTCCCTAACATACTTTGCATGCATGAAAACTAAGCAAGTGCGACTTGCTCCCAGGCAGCGGCTATCTATAAAGCATATAAACTGCAGCTTGACGCCGGCGTCGCTCGACGAAACTAGATCTGGGCGAAAGGAAATTGGAGCCGAAACTATATTTAAAAACGAGTGTTTTTTTAGAGGTTTGTTTTTCGAATCGGCAACACTATTGTCCAGCGACAGCCAATTTGACCACTGACTCAGTTTGATTGACTGACTGACTGACTGACTGACTGACTGACTGACTGTCTGACTGACTGACAACTGACTGAATTTGTGCTCAGTTTGGTTTTTCCATTTTACCATGAAGAGACTTGCGTCAGAACAACGCTTGCAATTAGTTAAAGGAGAATGCTACTATACTCGTAAGTTTAGTTATATGCCCACCAGCCAATAAGCTTGAAAGTGGCATATACACTTATGCATATTTTAGTTATATTTAAAAACTAAACCTTCGCTCTAATGTCTTGTCTTAGTAGTATTTGAGTTTTGTATATTCCAATTATTAGGTCTACGGCAAGAAATGTCTGTTAAAACATATTTTTAATTTCATCTCATTATTACTACCTACCTATTAATTATTGCACAAAATAATAAAAATATATGCAGCAAAAAAAAGTGATACAGCACGAAACGAAAGCCAAACAACAATTGATGGCCTACGTGGGAACCGCCGCGTGAGTCAATTACAGCCCTTAGTAATTTAATAATTTTTAAATGACATTTTAATCTGTTCCTTTATAAGAGTATGTTCCTTTATAGAGAATCTGTAAAGATTTTGTTTAAATAAAATGAAATATGAACTATTCATCTCGCATCTCTCACGCGACTCACCAAATAAAACCAACCAATATCGACATCAATTGCCGTATTTAGCTAATTACCCACATCGAATAAGGAAGAACTGTCATGCTTAAATGATTCTTGTATAATGCATAAAAAGATCTTTCAAATCACTGTACCATTTTACGCTCGAAATAATTGTCCATATGAGCAAGTAATTTAGATAACTATGGTTCATTTTCGCACCGCGCATACTGACTTACTACAGAACGCACCGACGAAGCTGTTTGCTGTTGTATTGAGAAGGACCCGAATTAGTCAATTCGCCATCGTGCACAGCAATTGGAGCTCTTTCCACCCACGTTGTGGAAGATCCTAGTTTACGAGCTTATAAAATCCAGCTCGTGCTAAAAGTCGCATGATCATGTGCGTCGTGCGTTCGGTGAATGGTCCGAAAACGAGATTGCTCTTGACACTCATTTTGACCACACAATTTTGTTCAGCGATGAGGCTCATTTTTGGTTCAATGCAATCGCTACGTCAACAGGCCAACTTGCTGCATTTGGAGTCAACAAAATCCACATTTTATTATTGAGACGCTGTAATATCCACACAAAGTCACTGCCCGGTGTGCTTTATGGGCTGGTAACATTGATCCATATTTCTTCCAAAATGATATCGGCCAGAACGTTACAGCCAATGGAGAGCGCTATAGATACATGATTACTGACTTCCTCGTTCCCTAATAGAATGGCATTAAAGTGTAAGAGCTGTAGTGTCAACAAGCTTGTGCAACATGCCACACAGCGCGCCATAATCAATTTTTGAAAAAAAAAATGTGCTATGAGCGCCTAATTTCGTGTAATGCGCCTGTGAATTGGCCTACAAGGTCGTGTCTTTTAATAGGTACCTTTGGTTTATTCTCTGTGGCGATGAACAGAGGAGGCGATGGACGACTTGGAAACCAACATTTGCCGCGTCATATATACTACCTAACTAATAAAGCTGAAAAGTTTGTTTTTTAAACGCTCTAATCGCTGGAACTACCAGTCGGATTTGCATTTGATAGCCCAATTCTTGAGGAAGCTATTTAACATCACGTTACGACCGACATCACGTTAGGAGCCGAGCAAAAAGAACTTTAAGCGAAAACGAACAATTAGCATTACCAAGAACAGTCAAAATGTGCATGCCTTATGTAGACCAGGTTGCGGCGAAATCCAGTATCTGATGGCGAAAACTAAGGTGAATTTTGTTATAAATTGAAAAATCTTTATTTATTCATCCAAATCTATTTCATCCCCTTCAAAGTTATCGCCTCCCGATAGCACTTATGCCAACATTTTTTCCAATCCTCGATGCATGCCAAATCTTCCGGTATGGCTTCCAGAACGCGCAGCGATTTGACACGTTGAATCTCTTCAATCGTGTCAAAACGGTTTCCTCGGAGTGGTCTTTTGAGTTTGGGGAATAACCAGAAGTCACACGGAGCCAAATCAGGCGAATACGGTGGTTGTGGACCGATAAACGAAGAACGGTTGCAGTGTGAGATGGCACATTATCGTGGTGCAAAAACCATGAGTTGTCTTTCCACAAATCCGGCCTCTTTTTGCGAATATCTTCACGCAAACGTGGCATAAGACACAAATAATATTCCTTGTTGACAGTTTGGCCGGGCGAAAGGAATTCATAATGCACCGCACCACGGTAATCGAAGAAAACTGTGAACATGACCTTGATTTTTGATCGACCTTGCCGTGATCTGTTTTAATCTTGCCTTACCTTTGGCACGATATTCGCTTGATTGATCGGTTGTTTCCGGGTCGTAAGCATAGATCCAAGTCTCACCTCCCGTAATCATGCATTTCATCTTGTCCTGATAGTCACAAAGCATCGTTTTACACACTTCAACGCGACGCTGTTTTTAAAAAAAAAGAGTGTTTTTGGAACCAATCGAGATTTGACGCGTCTGAGGGCCAAAACATCTTTCAAAATGATTTTTCACTGATCCTTCTGATATTCCAACCATATCAATAAGGTCTCTAACAGTCAATCGACGATTTTTGAGCACTTATTCTTTGATTTGATTGACGTGTTGCTCGTCAGTTGATGTTGATGGTTGTCCGGGGCGGGGCGTTCCAAGTCATCAACACGTTCTCTTCCTTATTTGAAGTCGTTATAAACATTTTTCTGCGACATGGTCAAATCACCGAAGGACTTCTGTAACATTCTGAACGTTTCCGCAGCCGAGATTTCATTCCGGAAAAAAAAATAATGGCACTTCTTTGATCGACAAATTCAGACATTGTAAAAATCGCCAAAATCACACTTAGTCGTTTAGAAAACACAAGCGTAACTATGTAACAAATGATGACATTGACATGAAATTTGGCACAGATATAACAGTAGACCAACATAAAAATAAAAAAGTTTGCCCGCGAAGTTTAATATAAAAATTCACCTTAGTTTTTGCCCACAGTGCCACACTAACACCACACGAAAATATGACCTAAAATATGTTCTATGCCGAAGTACTTTAAATTATCTATAATTAATCCGATTTCTTTTAAATTAAACGGCGGGTGAAACCGCGGAGTACAGCTAGTTATATACGGTCCCAGCTGCTCGAACAAGTGGTGGAAAATTGGACTCCAGATTGCGCTTTATTGCAGACATTTGCTCGAAATCAGATTTAAACACTAATAGGCATTAAATTACCTTTCCATTATGTCATTGCCATTACCGCTATTTTTATGTTTATTTCATTTTAAAATTCTATGCCTCCTTTAAAAAACATACGCAATTTCCTTGACCTCGTTATTGTTTACTCCTATATGGTTTTTACTTTTCCGGCGTAGGGAAAGTATTGTGAACGCGCAAAAAATATTCGAGATAAACATGGATATATACATTTTGCCCCCCCCCCCCCCCCCATAGACGATTAAGACCATTTCCAGACTGAAGTCTGTCTGTGAGTCTGTGTGTGTGTATTACGCTACGATTACGCCCAAACGCTTCATCCGAATGAGCTGAAGTTTGGCATGCAGGCATCATTTGATCATGGCAAAAGTTTAAAAGATTGTGGTTGAAATTAGTCCGCCAGAGTGCGCGCCAGTCATACTTCAATCTCGAAATATTGCAGCTAGATATACCGGACTTAAAAGTGTGGTAAATATAAATATGTGATTAGAAAAACAAAATTTTGTTATTTATTTGGCAATTTACAATTATCTACAGTAAATGGACATACACTATTACAGTGTCATGCGGTACGAAAATCCAGTAGCAAAAAACTGACAACATGTTATGCCAGAAACTGTTGTCAGTGATCTTATTTTAATGTCGCCTAACTAGGCAATAATCTTATTTATAGAAGACATTTAAATTGTTGTAAATATATTACGAACCAATAAAAAAAACTAAATAATGTAGAATATAGAAAATTTGGGAGAATTTATATACTAAGAAATATTATTAATTCTTACAAGCTGGAAAATTGAATATAAAATTGTCAACCTTTACATAATCTTAAAAAAGATGCCACAATTAGCTAATATTTACATAATTATAATTGCTCAAAAATAGAGTGGGATAGTCAATCCTAATTATAATAATTAAAAATTTGTACTGAAATAAAATAAAGTATATTTATTTATTTTAAATTGCAATAAATGTTTTTTTCTGTATGTCTTCTACCAAGGTTCATTAGCCGTAATGTAAGGTGATATTTTTGTTATTTTCTGCTTTTTCCAATATGTTTTTATTTACAATATTAACCATTCTTGGAGCAAGAGCAATTTATTTTGTAGTTTTATCAAGTTTCAGAATATTTGCATTTGCCTGTAATCGTTTTAGATTATGTTTATGTATAATAAATGGTCGCAGTTTACCCAACTCTCCGTGTTTACATACGCACATTGTACCGAACAAATATCCTAAACAAGGTCATCTTGCGAGTGCGGCTTGCGGGGTAGCGGCGCCATATTGACGCTGGTATAAATCTCTTGGAGACCGCGTCGCTCGTGAATTATTGATGGTGGCGTGTCGACGAGACGCAGGCAGGCACTCGTTGCCGCGTCGCGTCGGCAGGTCGTGTCTGCCACGGCGACACTAAATTATCCAGGGTAATTGCTCACAGTTGAGATGAGGCCCACATGGATGCTTGTTACCGTTTACGCTATGCTAAATTAACAAAGCGTGGCGTTGACGCACACGATGAAATACAGGCGACGCAGAGCAGCGCGTAGCAAGACCGACCTGGGTCAATTTTCGATCTGTGACCTTTCTTGAGTATGACTAGCAAAGGTTTGCGAGAGGTTTTATTTTTTTACAGTGTTTGTTTCGGCATGCGAACTGTAGGTTAGTATCGATAAATCTGTAGGTTAGTATCGATAAATCCATTGGAGGGGCTGGAAGCTCTGGAATGTGCTACAACATGCGAAGACCGATCGAAGTCGTTTTTTTGCTTTAGAGCATACGCCGACAGTAGAGTTGGCCGAAACAAGGGGAGATTATCATACCTAGATTTATTAATAAATAGTGGATATTATTTACGTACATATAATAACAGTAGAAAATATGGTAGCGTACGGTTTCGTGCAGCTTGGGCCACAAGATCCATTGTGTAGCCGGATCGGTCCAACTCACGATTCAACTCCTATTCAGTAGCCTCCTCGTGTGGATGGCTACCCTGGGCAAGACTCTTGCGTCACAGCCCTCACGACTAAGGCCTGAGACTCGAGAAGACACGGCAGGATGGGAAGAGAGACGCCAGCGGGGAGGTACAGTCGCAAGTACAATCATCCGGCGGGCAAACCCGAAATTTACGTCGACAAATAAGACACGTTAGGAGACAGGGGGTCTAATTTCGTAAAAAAGCCTAGCGAAAAGCGCAATGACATACTTAAAAAAAAGGGACAGCTGAAGTTGTTGCTCATGAGCTACGTCCCATGTGCACACGGGACGACGAATAACTCAAATTATCGCGAACGAAAACTTTCGTCTCGGTGGAATTTGGCACAGATTGCCCAGTTAGGACATCCCTGTCCTAAAAAGTGTTAATTCCCATCAATGCTTTTAAAGACGCAAAGTGAAATTACGTACACAGAATTTCGTGCGGATAAGAAATCGTGTAAAACGAGCGCCATCAGCGGGCTTTCCTATTTGCACCAACACTATTACAGAAACAGCGCTGTAGTTGTTGGCTTTATTAATTGTAATTATTATTTATTGTCGACGCGGTAATTTTCTTTAAAAATGATACATCACATATGTACATCTGTCGAACTGAGGTGTGTGCATTGATGGATAATCATCACGCGTGTATTGTTTCCATGTTATCGCGGTCGATAGTTTCGGAAATAATAAGGTGGTACATATTACTTGCCTTCGAGTCCATATTTTTCTGTTAACTATTCAGTGATAGTTTGTGACTTTTAAAAACAATTAAATATATTAAAAATAATGTAAAAAAACATGGCTGCCGGTACAGAAAGTAAAGTATGGTATTTATAATTATTTTGGTAATATTGCAATATAGGAACCTCTTCTAGATTGTTAATTTTTTAACGTCACCAGACTATATTCACCACGCTAATTCCGAATCTGCAATAATATTTATACGGTCTCAATAAATAAGCGAGATATAGGCTTTCAAAAATGCGCCAACCCATACATTTCGGTAGATTAAGTTTTTTTTTTAAATTATACATTAACTCCTATTTGGCGGTAGGTTAGATTAGTTTTTTTTAAACAACCTTAAAAACTGAGTTTAAAAAACTTTTTTTTTTGTAAATTTGGTCTTGAAATTTTACGCGTCCGAAGCTTTTTTCTTTCACATTTAGCATTACAATGATCGAATCTAGTAGTATTTCTTTATTTTTTCGATTTCTGAGAAAGGTTCCTATTATTTTTATCACGGTTTTTTTATGAACTATTTGTGGTTTATGTATTTAACCATATAGATACATGTATATTTCCGGAATGTACTCAATCAGACCTTTCATTTGACACTGAACACGATAAATTAATGTTAACTTATTGACATTTAGATAACTACTTACTTGATATTTGGACAATTAAGGTACCATATGACACTCGGGATGACAAAACGGTTTTAACAATACCACACACTTTTTAATCTGTTCAAGCGCTTAGAAGCTATGGAGGAATAAAGAAACGGAAAACATACATAGATGAACCCTGAACACATTACACTCCATTTTTGTTGGGTAGTCGTTTAAAAATAAACCCAACCTGGAAGACCACCCGCTATTCAAGCATTTATATTCAGCCTGCATTCTACAAGAAAAACGACTGAATCAAGAAGTGCAGTATTCGCCATTCATATTATCGTACATATTTATTCCGCGCCCAGGCCCTACACGGGTTTTCCATTACGCACAGCACGATACGATAGCTTATATCTACCGCTGTGCCATTGCCACTATGGCAAAGGCATATTGCGCTTCTTTGCCGGGGATATTCGTTAAATGCGGTCAGGCGCGATTCCGCTGTTTCATTTTCTCTATTGCCTCTCAGAGAAAAAGGCCTCGTACTTTTTGCTACCCTCAAAGCGTGGATCAATTCGATATAGACCGCTCTAATGGAGGGCCATTTGAAAGGCCGAAGAGATCCGTTGATATAAATCATAGTTTACTTTCCCGGCCATCCAACGGTCAGGGAAAGTGTTGTGGACGCGCTAAAAATGTTTTTTGAGATGAAGATGAAAATTTCCATGCTGCCCCCCCCCCCCCAACCCTTCCCGAGACGATTAGGGCCATTTCCAGATTGAAGTCTGTCTGTGTGTGTGTATTCCTCCACGAAAGCGCCAAAACGGCATGTAGGCATCGTTTGATCATGGCAAGAGTTGAAAAGATTGCGATTGAAATCGATCCACCAGGAAGCGCTAGTCATACTTCAATCGCGAAATATTAGTCTAGACTCTGAAGACTTGAAATTCAACACACAGATGCGTTGTTGGGCCGAAACCACATCGTAAAATTTTGGTTGCGACACAAATATTTTTAATCTCCGCCATATTTATGAAAATACCACATCATATTAGAAGATAGTCATTTTAATACCACGGAAGTTTCTACATAAATACTACAAATATACTACATTTGCGATCATAATCAGTTGACACTATCACTATCGCGGGGTAGTTGGCGGTGGGGGGGGGGGGGGGGTAGTTAGCTGGTTTGGAAGGGGCTTGTCTGCTTGCCGGGAAATCTTGGGGACACAATCGTTTTTTTTTACCACAGCAAAATAATTTTGATTTTTTACAAAAAAAAAAAATAGGTTTCAATTTTTAACGAAGTTAAAGTTTTTTCTTACCACAGCAAAATAATTTTGTGAATACAGAGTAGATAGGTGTAAATCATTTGCTCGTTCGCGGAACGTATCCACCTTGGTAATATCAGCAATTCCAGCCGTGTCTCTCACTGCGCAGTCGAGCAAAAAATCTGAGAGACAGGCGGAAAAACGCTTTCCATCAGCGGACGCGCTAATAAAATTACAAGACGAGAAAAAGAACCTATGCTTTTGCAACCGCGGCGCCAACGTACAAACGTTTTAAACGAACGGACCGCGTTCAACGTTTCGCCGCCCGGTGTAATACCGATCAGAGATTAAAATCGGGCGGTTATATGGGACGCGAATTGCCCGGAGAAATTTAAATATTTAAAAAAAAACTGTTATCACCCCAAGACTTTCCCGGCAAGGAGCCAATGACTGATTTCATCTAATTATATAAATAAAATCGATGAGCGCCCTGTTCCGGTCGGCGAGCGAACCCGGTTGGGCTACATCGCAACCGCCTCGGGCGGCGCGGCCTGTTTATTGGCTAAGGGTGGGGTTGGGCCAAGCGCTAACAGATGGCGGTAATATTTGAATAATATGTATGGTGGCGTTAAAACATTATTAGTGTAGCTACTATTTGATATATGCCAACCAAAACTACAAAGGGATTTCGGCCCAGCAAGTGTGCCGAATTTCAAGTGTCCAATAATTCGATATTTAAATATGACAACTTTCGATATTTAAATATGGCGTCGCCGCTTTTTAAGGCCTTACTATTTAATTAATATATGTCTTACTATTTTATTAAATATTATTTGTGTCCCTTGTATATGAGATATTCCAATCAAAATTTCAAAATGTGATTTCCGTGTGTGTACCGAACTTCAAATCTCTAAGTCCAATATTTCGATATTAAAATATGACTAGTGCGCCCCCTGGTGGACCGATTTCAACCACAACCTGTTTAACTCTTTCCATAACCAAATGATGCCTGATTAAGCGTTTGGGTGTTTTCATTGAGGAATACATACAGACAGACAGAAATACAAACAGACAGACAGACACATATAGACAGACCGCCATTTGGAAATGGTCTTAATCGTCTCAGGGGGGCTCAAAAAGGATATTCCCGTCATCATCTCTAAAAAACGCGTTCACAATACTTTCCCTCCTCGTCGGTTGGTGGATCGGGAAAGCAAAAGTAAACAAAATCAATACACTTCTCCGGTTTATTTAATTATGAATTTTCCAGTAGCACAAAGTAGTTTGGGTGATCTCAGATCTTTCCATTTCCTATTTTTTCTCAATAGACTTGATGATATCTCTTAAGGGACAATTCTAACTAATAACTAATCGGGACAAAACGAAAAACTTTTTTTTTAAGGTTAATAGCTCAATGTAAAGCGATAATGTCTATTTTTCAATTTCCATTTGAAAATTGATATCAAGGAATCAATTGATGCATGAATCTGAAAAACTGCCATTACCTACATCCTGAACCTTACATATTATAAAGAACAACGTTCGTCTTCCTATGACAATAACTCGAAAACCAGTGGTCTTATTTAGGTCATGTTTTCCTATATCTAGCTGGCAAATTTTCGTTGGTTATATATAGGCTATACGATATTAAACTTGATAATAGATATCATACAAAATGTCAGTCAAGTCGGAGTAAAGTGTCAATTCCAAAATTTCGAAGTTGAATATCTCAAGAATATAACAATCCATAAACAGATATTGAAAATGACCTAATTTAACTTAAATATCAGTGTTTTTCCATATGTGTTAGTTCCTGAGATATAGCATCGCATCATCGCTAACTCTCCATACAAATGCAGAAAATTGCTTGCAACTGTGTTATTCAGTACTCTCCGGCATTTTTGAATACATATGTTTATTTTCATCCCATCTATTCGAAAAGGACGACTTGGTTCGCCTTTAAGTGCGCCCAAAAGTGATGTGTTTTCTACAAGAAACTTTATAAGTGCGCCGCAATTATCTTTGCGGTTCACTTTTTGAATAAATGGCAATTTACTTTGCGGCGCACTTTTTGAATTTGGAACAGCGCCGAAGAAATCGAACGAAAATATTGTTTGAATAAAGACTGGCCTTTAGTCGCGCCGCCGGCTGAATAAAAAAAAACAAATGGAATTAAAAACGCGCGAACGTCAATTGTTTTTGTCGTTGTTATTTTCTCAGAGGGCGATGAAAAGAAGAGTGTATCACTCGGGCGCAAAATATTTTTGGCTCGGGCGCTTTTTTTAATCCCTCGCTACGTTTAGGATTCTACTAAATTAATTATTTTGCTCCCTTGTGATACAATCTACTATTAAAGGATGTCTAGGCTTATTGAGCTACGAGAATTTAAATTACTTGAAAAACACCAGAGATATTGGAAATGAATATTGAGAAACGAGATTCGAAAATCAAATTTGTTTGTGGATATTTTGATTTGTTGACTCCTGATAAGCCTTGATATCCTTCAATTGATTACGTTTATGTTAAAAAATATTAATAACGTAACGTTTCGCGATCGGGGGTGACGTGACGTCACAGTGCATGACCCGAACCATTTTTAGTCTTGTACCATTTCGAAATAAAACAAAAATTAAAAACACGGAAATTTAAATTGAAGGCTACCGTTTAAAATGGAATAATAAACACTACTTTTTATTTTTTTATTCTCAGTTCTAACTAATTTCGCAAAAATCTTCGCGTGACAAACTAAGCAATATCCGAAAACGTAGCATAAATAATGCTGCAAAAACTCTTATTTTTATTGTCCTTGCCGGAAAACGAAACTCGGGCGTAATACGTTCTTTTCTAAAGAATCTAGAGCGTTAAGATAATAAGGTTAAGCTCGGGAGTTTCACAACGAAAACAGGCCAAGGATATCGTCGGTAATGTATACGAATAGGAACACTGTGCGGTTGGGTTGCAATACCAGCAATGGTAAAATATAACATAATAAATAATAATCTTTTTTCAATTGCGAATTTATGGAGTGTGGTTTCCGTGGGTTTTTTTATTTTTATACAATGAATTATAGCGGAAAACCTCGTTTTTGTACCGTCACACAAGTTACGTTCGTTTTCGGGACATGGAAAAAAAACATGTAATTTGCAGAGTTTCTTGATTTGCATTTGCATTTTTGTAATTACTTACTTGATTGCATTTTTGTAATTACTTACTTATAAATGTTAATTATAATTAGTATGGTAATTTAAGAAATACAAGTAATTTTATGAGCAACAATGTCAGAGGTGAGTAACCTGTTTCAGTGGAATTACCAATTTGGTTTTGAATCCCTACTGTTGATGTAGTCAAATAGATTTTACATGATTATGTTGTATACCTTATGTGGTATAATTCATTTTTGTATATATATATATATATATATATATATATATATATATATATATATATATATATATATATATATATATATGTTACAGTTAAAACCCGTTTTTAGATAGAACGCGTTTTCCCTAGTTAGAACTAGTTTTTACTTAATGCTTTTGTTAAAACTAGAAATACCTAGTCAAAACTAGAATTTACCACTGATATTTTTGATTTTCAGATAAAACTAGTTGTCACTCCGAGCCTTAGTTAAAACCAGCACTACAGAAACTAATTTGGGATTGAAAACAAGATATACTTTAAAAATATTTATTAAAAAGATCTAGGACACAAAATAATAATCTTACACTAAAGGAACATTTTAGGGAACATCGACATAAAGAAGTTGCCAAGGTAACAATATTAATTAAAAGTAAATAAAATAATCAAACAAGTTGTTAAGGAACATTTGTTACCATACAATAAAAAATAATCAAAACCTTAAAATTAGAAAAGGATGAGGATCTACTTGTTATTGCAAGACAAACTATCGTGGCATTTTGAGTTACAAAGGTAACCATTTTTCTTGCAGAGACACCTTTTTGACATACATCCTTTCTTGCATACGCAGCGCATAAATCCTTGGCCTGTTCCTATGGCTGCTTCCTTAGCAACAGTTCTCAAAGGTAAATTGGTATTCGGAACATCTTCTTCATGCAAAAATTTTTCTTTGCACTTATCAAATTCTGACCTGAAAAGCACATTTAAATAGTTGGCATTTACCTAATAGCGATATAGTTATATGATAAAACAATTAAGCAACCCATAGGTACATACCTGCAATATAATTTCTCGAGTATTCCATATTTCGTTCCAATCTTGTGAAAACCCTGATCATCCTTTTGAAGAACCACTCCGACTATATTACGTAGATCTGCTTTTGCTCTGTCGACATCAGGGATTTGTATAATGACATTATCACCAATTTCTACTGGAACGTGAATTGCATCTGAAGCCAATGTCATTCTCTTGGCCTGTTTTTTTAAGTTTCGATGTGCTGTTTCTCTGGATGCCATTATTTGTCGATTCACATTTGTTACAACTTCGAGGTCTTTGTCATTTGGTGGTATTATAAGAGGCTCTACGGTCGTAGATGCTTCAGCTTCAATGTCATATTCACTGGCTTCTGGTGCGATTGGCGATTCTCCACTTGTTTTGGATGAACTTTCTGCGTCTTTTTGTTTGGCTCCGGTTATAATCTGACGATGTCCACTGCAACTAGCCACAGGCTCAGCTTTTGCATTATCTGTACTATCCGTCATATTTATTTTATTTAACGCATTTTCGAGATCATCTTCCTCTCGTATATCCTCAATAGCATCTCGTGGTAAAGTCGAAGTCATAAGACCTACTCGTGGTTCTATACCAAACATTGCTTTGTATGGTGATTGTTTAATACCGGAATGAAGCGCCCGATTTTTCATAAACTGTACAAACCGAATACCATTTGACCAATTTGTGGTATCGTTATCTTGCATCCATGAAGCTAACATTTTCTCTATGTCTTGGTTAGCTCTTTCAACAGATCCTTGGCTTTGACTGTGTCTTGGCTTTCCATGGACCAGTTTACACTCCGGCCAAAATGAAACGAGCTCATTTATGACAGAATTTACAAATTCTCTGCCGTTATCCGAGTGTAAGATGCAAGGAGCACCAAATGTCAAAAATATATCAGTCAACTGATACGCCACCTCTACGGCTCTCTTACTTTTCAGTGCACGCAACAAAACAAATTTTGTCAAATGGTCCTGATACACCATTATAAACTTAAATCCCCGATCTTCTTGAGTTTGCATGTCGATAAGATCGACTTGGCAACGGCTGTTCATTTCAGAATGTAGTATGGGTTTTGAAACAAGTCCTTTTTTCTTCATACTCTTTTTACGCTGACAAGTTTCGCACATAGAGAGAAAAATATTTATCATTTCTAAAGTTATGTTCGCATATTTTCGTGAAGTTTCATTTTTAAGTCTATCCCGACCACCATGTCCAACGGCCACATGAGCTGCTTCAATTATATCAAAAATTTCATCTACATACAAGTAGTATTTCATGGGCTCTTGTCTAGTCACTAATTTTCGTATTCCACAAATATTGATTACCTTAAATCGCTTCAGTCTCCTGTACTGTTTCTGAGATTTCTGAACAGCTAATTGTGCTTCTTGAATTTCGTCCACTAAATTGTCGTAGGTTCCTTTTGTCATAATACAGAAGTGGTCCTCTTTTTTTTCGTGATCGCGAATCGCTAATAACTGGTTTAAAAACTCCTCTTTCCATCGCGTTCCTTCATTTAAGTTGCCATGACAATTGCGCTCGAATCAATCTATACGTGCTTATCAGAATGAAAACAAAGCGGTACTGAATCGAGCGAGCGCACAGCGCGCGAACGGCGCGGGCGTTTGGAAAGAGATTCCCCCGGAATTCCCCCGGTTTGGAAAAACGCGTTTTGTCTAGTAAAAACTAGTTTTACCTGATATTCAATTTTGAGCATTAGTTAATTCTAGTTTTAACAAAGGCATTAAGTAAAAACTAGTTCTAACTAGGGAAAACGCGTTCTATCTAAAAACGGGTGTTAACTGTAACATATATATATATATATATATATATATATATATATATATATATATATATATATATATATATATATATATATATATATATATATATATATATATATATATATATATATATATATATATATATATATATCTATATATATATATATATATATATATATATATATATATATATATATATATATATATATATATATATATATATATATATATATATATATATATATATATATATATATATATATATATATATATATTTAATTGTAAAAAAAGTAATAAATGAATTTTAATAAAAATATAAAATCTTTTCCAAATAATTTCAGATGCTAAAATATCTAAGTAGGTATAAATTAAAAATACAGAGAGTCACATTATAGAAACGAATAGTAAGTTATAAAATAGTCAAATTATAAATATTACAACAATAAAAAGGGCACAATAGAAGTAGTTATAAAAAAAATCGATATAATAATCCATCTCCGTTTATCAAAATGATTAAATTTTGTAATTGAAATAGTTTAAAAAAGTTATAAAATTAAAATAAATTTGTAATTAGGAAAATCAAAGCGGCTATCAAGCGGAAAATGACAATACCAAGCTTTGCGGCTTTCTGTTGGTTTCTTTCCAAAACAAGTTAAATCTGACACACATCTTAAATGCTTGTAACTTTTAAATAGACTTGATTTAGGATCCAGGTTTCGCATGAGTCCGCAGGGTGACTAATAACCCTCCGTCAGGCGCACCTGGTCTGACAAGGACAGACCGGAAACTTTTGTTGCGTCTGATGTCGCCCCTCCTAGTACCTTTTTGTGTCGCGGCGGTGTATTGAATCCCCCTACTCAGCTTCTTAACCGACGCCGTGGAGAGTAACAGCATCGTTCGTGGCCTGTCAGACCCATTGCCCTCGATGTCGTCATACTTTTTAAAGTGCGTAATTTCTTGAGTATTCCATCACATATGAAATCGAAGACTATCGCGG
Source organism: Micropterix aruncella (assembly GCA_944548615.1). Taxonomy (NCBI): domain Eukaryota; kingdom Metazoa; phylum Arthropoda; class Insecta; order Lepidoptera; family Micropterigidae; genus Micropterix; species Micropterix aruncella. The sequence continues at coordinate 9,075,161 of OX155952.1, forward strand.
TTGGTTGACATTAAAAATAAGATAAAAATTCCAGGGTAGACTGAATCAGTCTACCCTGAACAACGGCGATTGCAACATCGCCGAAACGTCGGGTGTTAGAAACTTCACGTGGTAAATTCGTTTTTATCTTATTTATTCAATGACAATTGTTTATTTAACTCATTTTATGTTATACTTAATGTAATAAAATTATATAATTTTATGATATTATTTTATTTCCTGTTAATTGTATTTAAGTGCCTTAAAATTACACTTTTGCCTTATTTTAATGTTCAAAAATTTGTATTTTGTTGTATTTCTTTTTTGAAATTTTGATTACTTTCTTGTTTTTTTTCTCTTTTTAGTTATTAAAAGTATTTTTGCATCAAATTCAACTTTTTTCCTTAGTATACATCCCTATATAGGTCAGTGATTAAATTGGAGAGCTGATATTAAAACAGGTAGTTAATATCAGCTCCATTTTCAAACCTGTGCCTGCTAGGCACATTGCGCCCGAATTCAGGTGCCCAGAGGTGCGCCTGACGCGTTAATAACTAAAAACGTGGTACGCGTGACTGGGCGGTACAATGTGGGCGTGCTTGGCGCCCGTGCGGTCCCACAGATCCACCGGCCTGGCTACCCTCGTGCCGCGGCTAACTAACGATCTCGTGACAGAGGTCACTGCTATATCACACACCAGACTGCCTTGCAGTCGGACCATGCCCCCCCCCCCCTAAATCGATTCGCCGCTTTCTTCTCGCCTGGGGGGTAATTAATTTAAAGTGTAGCCTGAGTTAATTTCGGGTCGGTAAAAGGGCCGAAATACGCCAACAAATTTAGCCCACACGATTAAAGTAACATATACTAAGTGAGCAAGAAAATCCCTTTCAAACTGAAAAACATAATAGATTTTTTTTGTTTTTTTTTTATATTTTATTTCAAACCCATTAAACTTGGGAGATTACAATAATGTACTTCAAACGGTATGGATAGTATCATTTCCTGTACCCTACGGCATGTATTCTAGGGATAGTTGAGTACAACTAAGCGTAAGAAGAGATTGGCTGACAATCTGCCACATATATAAACTACTTAGGGGTTCGCTTATAATCCGATCATCCTTGGAAGAATCAGTCTGTTTGTACCCGCCAATTACTGTCGTGGTAGGGCTCACGTATTGTTCACGTTACCGCGAGCTAGAACTAACATCGTTCAACAGTGCTTTTCGATGCGGACGCTTTGTACCCTAATTGCACTGTGTTCGGCTGATCTAGAAATGGATATTGGACAGTGAACTTAGCACAGCTACTAAGTACGATAATGTCATTTCTTTGCAATCAAGGAATTAGGTAAATATGTATAAAACTTCTTAAAAAAGTAATACTTAGTAATGACAAGAAAGGCTTGATAATAACACTAACCAACAGTGAAAATGTAACAAGAACAAAGTCAGTTCTTTTGTACTAAATCAACCACGCTGATCACGAAAACGACAATTAAAGCCCCCGATTAGCTGTAGTTTGTTTAAGTATCCAAAAACTTCCTTGGAAGAAAGAAATAAGGAAGAAAACTATAAGGATCGTGTGAAAAATCTTCTGCAGTGCTACGATAGACTGGGGTGTAACATGTCTATAAAGTTGCACTTCTTACATTTACACTTCGACTTCTTCCCCGAAAACTGTGGTGCTGTTAACGACGAACATAGCGAAAGCTTCCACCAAGAAATTTCGGACATGGAAGAAGATACAAGGGAAATTAGAGTGAATCAATGTTAACGGATTATTGCTGTACGGTCAACGGAGAATCACCAGCAACAAAAAAAAGGCAGGCAAAGAGATTGCGTTATCAGTGACCTTCTTCCGAGAGAGAACTATATGCATAAGCTTTTGAGGGCAATTCTGAAAAGCTTCAATAACTGAAAACAAGAGCTAAACTTGTATTTGCATTGTCCTTTCCGTTTTCAGCACACTTGAAAACATAAAGATGAACTGTTTTCATCAATGTTACAGGAAACAAGTTAAATTTTGTTGGCTAGGGTAATTGCATATATGTATAATAAACTATAGTCTAGAATAATAATTAACGACTTGGAATTGCCTGTAAGGTTAATTACGTTTCAGTAAATAAATAAATATGGAAAATTCACCATTGCAGAGCAAACGAAAATAGTGGCATTATTTTTTCTCTCGCATTTCTAACCGTAATACTTCGATTCAAGCGTTATGGTCAATGGAGATCGCTACTTAAAAATGCCTATTGTTGGCCGCTCACAGGGTGGAATGAGAAAGTCTTGAAACATCATTCAAGACTTCCTCTTTCCACTTTTGAGCGGACAACAACAACGGCATATGGTTTCAGCAAAACGGCCCACATCGGTCGTGAGATAGTGATCTTGTTGCTAATTGACATCTCAGAGAATTGCCTAGTCTAACAATGACCAATTGTTACACTATGAGAATTGCCTAGTGTAACATGTTTAAAACATGCATGAATTAATCCTAGATTTGCATTTTTTTTGTTTTTATCACTTTGTTTAAAAGTTATTACAGTCACAAATCGAAAAGGGTCTTTTTGACCACCCAGTATTATATTAAACCCTTGCGACGGTGGTAAATCAGTCTGTTTTGTAATATATTATATATCTATGTATAGATCGTTGTCATTTTAGATGTACCTATATGAACCGTCTGGTGGTTTTTTATTGTCGTTTAAGCAGACAGACTGAATCCGAAGAATGATTAACGAGTAGTACGAGACTGAGACAAGGGTAGTTAATCGACTCAATAATAAAAGTCCAGGAATAAAATCATAAAAATAAAATCGGTAAACCTACAGATTTTAAAGAGCCGTAAATAATTCGAATTATTTGATAGACGATGATTAATTGACACAATTTGGCTCAATATATTATTATTTTAATGTCAGCTCGCAATCTCAAATAAGTCTTAAATCGCACATCTAGGCACAGGTAAGCCTAGTTAGATGTGTGAGGTTCCTCGAGTTGCATGGGATTGGGATGAATTAAGTTGTCGCTTTATTTCGATATATCGTGTGTAGCGATAGTGATTGAGAAACAGCTGTTTGACTGAGTAGTAGTATTCGACGGTGTACGGTAGACGATCGGCCGTCGCATGCCCGCCCTCGTGCCCTAGTGATCGCGTCGATGGCGGCCGACGCCATTTTCACCCTCGAAATAGCGGCTTTCACTCTTTTATGGCCGGAATGACGGCGCAATTTTGAGTCATATATTATTGGGGGTTTCACACGAAAGAATTTCTGAGGAATACGGTCGCTGCGTCGCTATACAGCAGGAATAAAATAACGATGGAAGAGCGATATATACGATTTAAGAGGAAGCTACAAAGCTATTACAACACGGAGAGCTATTCGTCTTGATCTAAAAGAGCCGATTTCGCTGCTGCCCCCATAAAGCAGACCTTAGTGCAAAACTTTTACTACCTATCCTCAATCCGGACCACCTCCCTTTGAAGGTATGCGCCCTGGATGGCCTTGTCAGTCGCCTCTTGTAGGTTCTGGTGTGTGATGGGGATTGACAACTACGGGCAGTATAGGAGGTGGTCTTCATCCTGCAGCGTTCCACAGTCGCATATTTGATTCTCTGTGTATCTCTCTGTATACTGTGTAATTTTTCGGAACAATCGCAACCCAATCACGTCCACCTGCGCCAATTTTAAAACTCGATCACATCACGCGTATGATATTTTATTCGCTACCTCTTTTATAAAACTCGTTCGCTACGCCATTGTTGGTCGTTTTCAGCGTTAGCGTTTCCGCTGTTTCATTTGGCTGAAAGCGTTTCTGTTAACTATTGCGTACGGGTCAACGGTTTAACGGGCGACGCTAAAAGACGGCCACTTAATGCTATCGCGGTTAAAACACTTCCGTTTGTTTGTGCGGGATAAAAGCGAGTACTAAAATCACATTGTAAGAAAGTAAACTTTAAAGTGTTTTCATGTGTATATCATATATGCACACAATAACAGTATTTTTCAGTGCACAATAATAGTGGATTTCTGGTTTTTACAAGCCTTTACTTACCTTGCAATGTTTCTAAGTTTGTTTAGGTGAAATCTTACGAGCTGAATTAGAACATTTTCCTATTATCCTATGAAGTTGAAATTTTACATGTTGGTTCAGTTCTAATGACAATGCATTTTGATGGCAAGCATGACCTGATTCTACACCCAGAATAGTCTCCCGACGAGGCTATTCGTCCACGGTCAACAGCACAGACACGATTTTTTGTATGCGCGTTCAATTATGATAGCCCGTTCTAAATTTCACCAAAACATGGCTGCTTCACCCAGGGTTGCCTTCCATACCTACACAAAAGTTTGAATACGCATTTAATTATCGTAGCCCGTTCTTTTTACTTTTCAGAGCATTTTAATAAAAGCTTATTACTGTAATTTAATTAATCTTATTACTGTTCAATTCACCCATTTGATGTTTGCGTCGTACTTATTTGTCGTATTGTTTTTCGAATGTCTTTAAAATAGTAAAATAAAATATCTTTAACGTGTACTGGGTCATTCTACGGTTCTAAAGTATAATAATGTATAGGAGTCATTCTACATTTGGCAAGCAAGCTGTTCCTATACTTTATATTTCACAAGGACCGCGCCAGCATGGTTTTGAAGTAAGAAGTCATGATCGTTTTTTTTTTTGTATATTTATTTATTTCTATTTTTTTTACAACTTCACAATTGTGTAGGAATGACCAAGTATATTAAACTAATTTATATTATCCACTTTATTCAACAAAGAATGAAATACAGTAAATCACATCAGAATTATTCCAATTAACAAAAAAGACTATAATAAAACAATTGACAATTAAAAAATAGTACAGTATATTATATTGTTAGGTGCGATGTTATTTTCAAAGTATTTTAAAATGTCGTTATACGAATACATGTTTTTTTGAAGCAGATACACCCGAATGGATCTTTTGAAAATATCAATGTTTTATCAATGTTTATGTTTTGCTAATATTTTTTTTATTAGAATAGCCAAAAAATCTTTAAACGAAAAAAGAGTATAGTCGATGTTGTACTAAAAGCTAGAAAATAATTATTATGGGTCAGCCGTCGGGGGCCATGTCAAACTAAAATACTATCGTTGGCACATTTGGTAGGAAACTTTTATTTATTTATTTATTTAAGTCCATAAAAAATACATTTGGTTACAAAAACATTCTCTTAGCCTAATATTTCATAATAATTTAAACAGTTTTTTTTTTTAATTTACCTAACTCGGAAAGAGATTCAGAAATAATAGTTTGTGGTTTACCACCTCACTAGGAATAACCTGTATCGAGGTGGTACCAACAGAAATCGTATATTGCCTGCCGAAAGAGCATGATATACCCGCTCTTAGGTTTTCATTTTATTTTAATATTTTTTTTAAACTTTATATTGCAATGGTATTTACAATTAATAATTACAAGGATGGGGGTAGTTACTTTATTCTAAAATTTAAAAATTTTGAAGATACCAAATTAAACGGAAGGTATTTTCTTACATCTAATATAATACATACATAGATACGATTATCGCATAAACTTTACATGAATTTATATTAAAAGTATATATAAATAAAAATTATTATAAAGAAGTACATACATATAATATGATAATTAAAAAATAAAAAATAGAAAAAATATTATTATGATAATACGAGTATATATTTACATATGCAAAGTGCCTTGATAACTATTTATCAAAGAAAATGACAATTTGGAATGCCAATTTTATTATATAATATAGAAGTTAATTAAGATTTTAGGTACCTACTACAATACAATACAATATAGCCGTAAATTTGCACAATATATATATAAATAGACATGGTCGTAGACATTTTCTTCGTAGACATGATCTAACAGGATTTCTAAGCTCCGGAAAAGAGAGTTTTCTGCGGAAGAGTATTCTACACAAAAATCTGTGCTGAAAATCATCTAGAACTTTTTTCTTTTAATCCTTCGGTTGCTGAGATAAAATATTTTTTAGTTCAACTTTAGAATATTCCTCTCTTTGTAGTAAAAGTACAAATGCCTAAATAAAAATGTTGTAAAAATAATAATAAAACTCTTTGTTTTTTAAAAAAAGACGAGCTAACCTATACCTTAAGTAAATATCGCAGGTTTTGCGTTGGCTACACAATTTTTTTAGAAGTCAGATAAAATGAAGAACCGAAAAGAAAGAAAAAAACAAGTGAATAAAATGAAATAAAGACCCAGAGGGAAGGAAAAGGGGATGAATGAAAAGGGACATCGGAAAGAGGGTAGGGAGGAGGGTTATGAAATCGAAGACTGTCGCGGTTGTTTGACATTATAAATAGGATAAAAACGAATTTACCGCGTAAAGTTTGTAGCACCTAGCAAGTTTCTAAATACGTTAGTCCTATTTATTATGTTATAGTATTAAGGATTTCACCTATTAACGTGTCTATTTCGACCACATGGACGTTTGATAGAGGACGTGGCCGCATCCACTCAATTTCGAGCTCTTATATTTCATGAAATCAAACGTTCTTATTTTTAAAAATCATGTAGAGCGATATAACGAGCTAATGCAATCATTGCATCGAACATTCGATCGGACATTCGCTCTCATGTAGTTTTGTCTGGTTGTCGACAGAGCGACGTGCGGGGCGTCGCGCGGCCGCGGTAGCGCGCATCGCGGTTGGACGCGGCATGAGCGGCGGTTGCGCGACGGCCGCGACGCGCGGCGAGGGCGCGGCGTCTGCGTCGCCGCCGACGGTCGCGCGCGACGCCGCCGCGGCCGCCGAGCCAATCGGCGAGCACATCACGCGCCTCTTCCCCAAGTGCCGGCCGCGGCGCGAGCGCGACCGCGACGTCAACCTCAACCCGCTCGCGCACACGCGCACCGCCGACCCGAACGCCGCGACCGCGACGGCGACCGCGCGCAACCACCGTCGCTCGCACCGCGTCGACAACGACCGCGACGTCGCGGTCGACAGGTCAGTCAAAAGCACGCTTGACTACACTGAGAGGGCGATTGGAGCCTAAATATTTTTACAATGTGCACAAATACAAACTATTGTATTAAAAAAACCACATTTAAAAAATTATAATAAATATTTCTTTTAACATTTTAAGCTGTCAACTATTAAAGAACTTTAAAAAATAAATAATAAACTTACCCTAATGAGCACGCGGCCTTGAAGTGGTAGATTCCTTTTTCATTTCTTTCTGTATTCATTTTTATAAAATATATTGAAAAGAGTACCTAACATTGTTTCGAATCAGTTCCGCTAAAATGCTTTTCTGTGCCTGTTGGTTCTCCATACTTTCTTAGTGTCATTTTTTAAACTGTATTTCATAATTAAAGTTTGTCTCTTTCTCGGTTTTAATTAATTTATTGCAAAGGTTCCTGTATTTTTTATAATAAACATGTATAGATCATAGTTATCCGGATCTCCAGCTAGGTGTTTGTCAATCTTGTCCCGTTTGTGTATATTATTTACAAGACCTCTGGCAATCCATGGTCTATTTTTATACGCCTGTGTTTTACAGTTCCTATATTTCTATCAGTAGACTGATCAATATGCCTTTTAATATAGATATGCATCTTTCGAAAGCATTGTCCAAATTGGACTCGATTAAAATATGTGATCATAGTCTCTTATCTGTTTAATTAACATTTGATATATATATTTTTTTGTAATAGTAAAAAAAAAACTATATTTGAGATATTGATTTGCAAATGTTTCTACCACTGCAGAATTGACGGTATAAGCGAGCGTAATTTTGCTTGAAATAAAAATAATAAACTGAGATGTTAATTTTTACATATGTATTTTGTAGACGAACTAAAAAAATAACTAAAAGGTTTCATTTCTATACTTTTTCAAGGATTTAATAAAAAAAAGATTTTCGCTCCAAAATGTTATTCTTAACTACCTAGTAAAAAAATTATATATATATTATTTTTTTTAGTTCATATAGAAGAGAATTTGATAATCAATTTTTTTTTTAACAACTCGATCCGTCAAGTAGTTTTTTTTTATCACCGTAGCAAAACTGAAAAATGTGGGTTTGAGAAAAACGCATTCAAAGTTTTGTTTAAAGAAAGTGGAAAGTTTTTTACACTTGAAGCAATCTGATACTATCAGCGATTCCAGAGGTAAAAGATTCATAAATAGATTTCAACTTTAAGTTTAAAAAAAACATGCAAAACATGTGTTTTTGACCGTCTAAACCAGGCTCCTCCTTAAGCTGAGATATTCGTCTGCTTGCGAATGCATTCGGTTTATTATGTTGATGTTCACACCCCTAACATGGCAATATATGAAGACGAAATGCTCATCGATTTTATTTTTGAACTAATGAACCTATGGAATGGGGTTATCTTTGTTTACTATGGAGATCTATAACTAGCAAAGATACATGATTTATCGTCTGCCGAAATTTGTAAACAGTTTGATTCGGCGAAGACTAGTTCCGAGATGGACACATTGAGCTTTGATTTGTAATAAACAATGACACCATCGTTGTGACGCTTTGATAATTCAGTAGCTTTTACTACATAACCATCAAGCTGAACAAGCTGGCTTACAATTTTGTTCCAACATTCAGTTCAAATGGTAAGGTCAGATTTTACATTCAGATGATTATATTTTAATAATCCAAAATTCATCGTCTATTAATTTTATTATCAGTTTTATATTTTTTTGCTGTAAGGACGATTATTTGCAATATTCACATTTTCTATTTCATTTGTAGCAAACTAAAAAGAAAAATATCTATGTCATAAAAAGTTGATTATATGTTTTAGTCTTTTATTATTATTCCCTGCATTCTGCTGTTACAAATATTTATTATGATTATCCAAATATAATAATGATTTATAAATATTACATTACTTATGATTATTATGGCCACAGTCTTAGATTATAATTTTTTGAAATGCACTATAAACATATACTATAATTAATCCAAAAGTTATTGCAACTTGGTATTATTTTTTTTTTGTTTTATGGGCGATTATTTGCAATTTTCACATTTTCTATTTACCGCTAATTAAAAACAAAAATATGTGTTATAAATGGTTTTTTATATGTTCTTTTTTTTAATTATTATTCCTTGCATTCTGCTGCAACAAATACTTATAATGATTATCTGAATATATTCATGATTTATAAAAAATATTTTACCAATTATTATTATGACCAGATTCTTAGATTAGTTGATTGTTTTTTGAAATGCACTATAATCATAGACTATATTTTAATAAACCAAAAAATATTGCCACTTTGTTTTAATTTTTTTTTGTTTTATGGACGATTATTTGCAATATTTGTATTTTATATTCGATTTTTTGTAAAATAAAAACAATTATATCTGTATTATGAATGACTGGTTATATGTTTTAGTTTTTAGTTATTATTATTCTATGCATTCTGCCAATAGAAATATTTCTTTTGATTATCTGAATATATTAATGATTTAAACATATAATTTTACCAATTTTAATTATGACCCATTTCTTAGGTTAGATTATTATGTTTTCAAATGCACTATAAACATAAATAAATTAATTGTTTTAATGAAAGATACAAAAGTGACATCTATACCAATAACACTAGGTATGTATTATAAACAGTGATATATTATAAAAAATAAACTTATCTTTCAAACAGAAAATCAATTTAATGATTATAATAATAATATATACCAAAGTAGCACAGAATCATAGAAACATTTAACACTGGAAACTTTTGAGGGCACGTGCTGCAAGTTTAACCATCTATTTGATCTAATAATCACTAAGCCACAGTATAGTAATGAGTTCAACAAGCTGTACTCTGCTATCTATTAATTGATGAAATAAAATAATGAAGCACATACATATACACCATAATTATTTAGTATAACACTGCCATTGGTATAGAATTGTTTCTATAAGTTTACATAAGATTAAAATGTTCTCTTTTACTTTTTACAGGTTAGCGTTAGTGGATGGTACAGGAGCCGGTGGTTCTTCGGATGAGGATCAAACAGACTGCAACATGACAACTGATATACCTCACCATATTAATAATTCAAAACATGGACCTTATAAATTTCGAGACTCAAGGTAAAGATTTGCTTTGCTTGTGTATTGGATATAGGATAGTTGGAATATATAGAAGAATAAGAGTGGTAGGTTTATATTATTTTTGTATTGTAAAGAACCTGAAAAATTAGCCACGACCAGATTCGATCACCGATTTGACAACCTGTCTAAGTTTCACATTTTAAAACCAAGCCCAGGCGGTTAATCTGTAGTGACATTAGCACACGGAGCCGCACAGACATTCGCCAAACTTATGGCGATCCTATGTTATAATTTTTTATTTTTTATTTTATTTTATTTTATAAAAATTATCCAAAAACAATACAATTGATTTTTGCGAAGCAGATAAGATTGCATTTGTGTGGATTTTATCCCCCCACTAGATTGTATATCTGTTCTGGGGTGATAGTATTTAAGACTTTAATCATAGTGACTTCACTTTCTTTCTTTTTTTCTGTTTTTTTTTTTTTTTCTCATTCATTCCGATCGCTCATTCATTCTTATAAACTTTAAGGTTATTATAATTATATAAATGTGTATATAGATAAAGAACTAATATTAAATAAAGAAAAAGAACATATTTAAGTTTATAGATAAGTTAAATAAATAAATATATAGATTAATATATAACTAAATTGACCACTAAATTAAGTTAAGTAGCCTAAAAAGTTTCTTAATTGTGCACATATACTTGTGAATTTAATTAATTAATATAATATTATCATTTTTTATTTTTTTTTAAACATAATCAACCGAAAAAATATTTTTCTTATCAAGTATCAGGTGACAGATATGGACCGAAGTTTGATCCCTCAAATTATCGACCGATACCAGTACCCGATGCTTTAGCAAAAATTTTGGAAAAATAGTAATTACACAACTCTGTAATCATCTAGAAACCAATCACATGTCATCCGAAAACCAATACGGCTTCAGATAGAAAAATGGGAAACACAAGATGCAGTACTAAAAATGTCAGAGCATAACACTAGGTATGTAGACGCCAACAAAAAGTGTATTACTGTACTTCCCGACCCCGCGCAAGCCCCCGACACAGTATCCCATGAAATGCTCCCAATGAAACTTGGGAAATATGGCATCACAGGTATCGAACTAAACTGGTTTCGCAGCTGTATTGGATCCCGAAAACAGCGTACCCGGGCAGGCGATTCCCCCAGTAATAGTCTCCACAATAATCATGGGGTCCCACAAGGAAGCACTCCTGGACCGACTCCCCTCCCACTCTACACAAATGGGCTCCGTGAAATGGACGTTGACGCAGATATATTATCCCACGCCGACGATACTGCCCTCCCACTCGAATCGAATAGTTGGGAAAGTGTATGCAACAAGGCAGCTGCCGCAATGAAAAGTGTCAAGGGCTGGCCTGACCACAATCTGCCAACGCCGAAACGTAGATAAAACAAGCTTGTAGCCTTCAGCATAGATGCTCGTCAGCAACCTCCACAAAATTTATAACCTAGTCCTACACGAAAGCGACAGTCTTGATTGTAACTGTGCACAAATTTGAGCGTGTGCATTTTGTAGAGTACCTAGGTGTTCATGTCGAATAAACATCTCCGGTGGCAAATACATATCGAAAAGGTCGCCGAAAAGGTCCGTAAAGCAATATATATTCTCAGGAGTAGCAGAAATGTTTCAGATATGAAAACTATGAGATCCATACACTATGCCCTGGCACAGTCACTGATGATACATGGCAATATCGAATAAGGCGGCGCGGCCATACTGCACCTAGACCCACCAATAAAAGCCCAAAGAGGTAAATAGATAAATAAATAAATAGATGTGACAAATACGGCCTAGGTCAGGATGTGAGTCACCATTTCTTCGCACTGGCTTCTACCTTTCGTCATGAGCCACTTAAAAATATATTTCTTCAGAGTCAATTTACTAATTGAACTCTGCACTTTAGCCTTCCCCAAGGAGGAGCAGAAGGAATTATAAAGACGCTGTGCCAGAAACGCGTAATGCCTCTGTGCAAATCTCGTATTCACTCGCTGGTGGGATTGTCTATTTTTATTTCGGGTGTCATATGAGTGGTTTAGCGAAGAATGACGATCAGTGCAGCTATGGAAATGCGTAACAATATTTCTCACGTATAACTGTCTCACATCCAAGACGTCGAATGCCTTAAAAAGCTCATCGGACGGATATAAATAATGCTTCCTATTAATGACGCGAACTATCGCCTTTTGGGCCTTAATTAACGGGTCCAGGTGCATCCCGGCCGCACCACCCCAGCCAATCTGTCCGTAGGACATAAGCGACTGAGCCAATGCACAATATACTGATCGTAGGGTTTTCACATCTAGCACACCTCTGAGATTTCTGAATAAATAAATAAATTTTCTAATCCTCCCTGAAATACTATTGATATGTACATTCCATCGGAGATAAGGATCGATTTCAATTCCTAGATATTTGATGATATTGACGCGTTCTATTGTATTATGGACAATGTCTTCTTCCAAATTTAATTTAAAGGTGGGCGCTGGTTGCTGTCGAGAATCTATGCTGTAGGTCATGTATTTTGTTTTACCCACGTTCAGGGTTAGCAGGTTGCTATCCAACCAGTTTTTCACTTTTTTCAACGCATGTGTAGCCATATTGTAAACACCTTCCCAACTGGTTGAAGCAAGTATGATGGCCGTATCATCGGCGTATGTCACGATCTCCCCCCCAGTATCAAGCTCACATAAGTCGTTTATATAGATCAGAAACAGAGTAGGTCCCAGAGTGCTACCCTGCGGAACGCCATAACTATTAGAGCACTCTTCACTGAGAGTGTCACCAACCCGAACCCGCTGTGTTCTCTCAGAAAGATAGCTGCGAAACCACTGATGTTCTCTGTCTTTGATGCCTATCTTTATTAATTTCTTAAGTAGGATTTCATGAGAGATAGTATCAAACGCCTTCGCAAGATCCAAAAATATTGCAAGACACCTTCTGCTTTTGTCTAAGTGGTTTGTAATGCATTCCGTAATGCCCAATATGGCATCATGGGTTCCTTTATTTCTCCTAAACCCAAACTGACTGTCCGATAACAGCAAGTTTTTTTCCAGATGAGAGCAGAGCTGATTGTTTATGAGCTTTTCAAAAATTTTTGATAGCACACCAAGCACTGAAATAGGTCTATAGTTGTTGGGATCGTGTTTATCGCCTGATTTAAATATCGGGGTAATATTTGCGGACTTAAATGCATTTGGGAAGATTCCGTTTTCTATGCTACAGTTGAATATATGCGTAATAGGAGTGACCAAATATTTAGCTGAAACTTTTAGTGTTTTAGCAGATATCTGGTCTGATCCCTTTGCACAGTTTACCTTCATATTTTTTATTACATTCAAAGCTTCGTCTTCAGTAATATATTTTATTGTAAAGCATGGATTGTTGTTGGTCGTATCAATCCTTTGCGCAATTTGCTGTTCAGTAGCTTGCAAACGGTCACATACTTTTAACGCTAGAGTCTTTCCGATGCCCGAAAAATGTTTATTAAGTGCGCTTGCTATTTTGGCTTCATCTTTTATTTTATCATTGCCAATGTTTAGCTCGGATATATTGCCTTTGTTTGTTCTTTTTAGATTACTCAGCTCTTTTACTACATTCCAAGTCGTTTTAGGATTATAGTTGTCGTCTTCGATCTTCTGTCTATAAAAGTTTTCCTTTGTTTGTGTTACTAGTCTTGCGCATAAGTTGCGATATCTTTTATAATAATTTTGTAACCTGATGTTATCTGGATGTCGTTTGGTTTTTTTATGTAATGCATCCCTCTTATGTATTGACTTCACCAACCCCGGCGTAATCCACGGTTTTATTTTTCTAGTTCTATGTGATATAGCTTTTATGGTGGTATGGTTAGACAAATGAGTTTGGAACATTTCTAAAAATTTGTCAGTAGCGCTGTTTACATTGAGATCTGTTAACACATCGGTCCAAGTTTCCATGGACAATGAGTGATGTAGGGTTGCTTCATCGACTATTTTAATTTTTTTCGGGTTTGGTGATCGACCTGACCATCTGTGGCCACAGACTGCAATTAATGTGCTGTAATGGTCGGTCACTGTTGACTGGATTACTGCGGATTTGGCTTTGTGCCTTGATCTGACATATATATGGTCTAGGCATGACTGCACTTCGCCATTTACTCTGGTTGGAGTATTTATAGCGGAAATAAACCCTAATTCGTGCAAGTAGCATTCGTAATCATCAGCATATATCGATCGGTGGCCGTAGGTATTGATATTAATATCCCCAGCAAGTACAGTGTTCAAGGCATTATTATGATCATTGCATAAGCGCTTTATGTTTGAAATGAGTGAATGTATAAATTGTGTGGCATTGGATTGCGATGGAGAGCGATATATTGCCACAATACTGATATTACTATAGTGTAGATGAAGCCCATTCGCGTCATCTATATATAACTCATTCACGGATACGTTTAAAGATGATCTCGTATACACAACTACGCCGTCTGATCGACTGCGATTATTTTCGGTGTGACTGCAATCATAGCCTTCCAACTGTGGAATTCGAGCAACAGCATTAATCCAACATTCGGTCAAGATGATCACGTCGATGTTCAAATTAAGTGTATGTAGAAATATCATAAGTTGGTCCCAATTTTTGTTAATGCTTCGTATATTAAGGTTTAATATGGTGCTATTATATTCTCCAGCGAATTTCGTTTGACAGTCAGGTGGGTAGGTAATATCGGCTATTTGCATGGAATCTAGGACACATAGTTCATCGCTTATCACGTCAGCCATAGTGGTTGGTGATATAAAGTTTTATCAATTTCGATATTTTCAATTTGTTGAAATCGCTTAGGAAGTGAGAGGAAGTCATATTTACTGGAAGGGCATTTCAATCTACATTTTATTAAGGCATTTTTATTCTTACCATTGTCTCTCATATTCAGGGTTGTAAGGCAATTGCAGCGTTGAATCCGTGGAATTTTGTCTTCAGAGCACAGCTTGTTAATCTCATTGCTATACTGTGGCTTAGTAATTAAAACATCAAATACATGGTTTAACTTGCAGCACGTGCTCACAAAAGTTTCCAGTTTTAAATATGTGTTTCTATAATTTTGTGTTACTTTGTTGTATATTATTATTATAATCGGTAAATTGGCTAATGCCAAATATTCGAAACATAAGCTTTTGTTGTATATATCGCTGTTTATAATCGTTAGTGTTATTGGTATAGATATCACTTTTGTATTACTCATTACAATTAATTCATTTATGTTAGTAGTGCATTTGAAGACATAATAATCTAACCTAAGAATTCGGTCATAATTATAATTAGTAAAATAATATTTATAAATCGCTGATATATTCAGATAATCATAAGAAATATTTCTATTGGGAGAATACAAGAAATAATAATAACAGAAAACTAAAACATATAACCAGTAATTCATGATACATATATTATTGTATTTATTTTGCAACAAATCGACTAGAAAATACAGATATTGCGAAATATCATCCATAAAACAAAAGATATTTAAACCAAATGGTAACATTTTTTGGATTATTAGAATATAGTATTTGATTATAGCGCATTTTATAAAATAATAATCAAATTCATGAATCTGGTCATGGTAATAATTGGTAGAATAATATTTATAAATCATTAATATATTCAGATAGTCATAAGTATTTGTAGCAGCAGAATGCAAGGAATAATAATTAGAAATGAGGACATATTGCCAACCGTTTATAATACAGTTATTTTTGTTTTTAGTTAGCGGCATATGAAATAGCAAAATTGAAAATTTCGAATAATCATCCATAAAGTAAGGAATATTAAAACCAAGTTGCCATAACTTTTGGTTTATTAAAATATAGTATATGTTTATAGTGCATTTCAGAATATAATAGTCTATTTTAAGACTCAGGCCATAATAATCGTAAATAAAATAATATTTATAAATAATTAATATATTCGAATAATCATAATAAATATTTGTAACAGCATAATGCAGTGAATAATAATAAAAAACTAGAACATAAAACCAACCATTCATTACAAAGATATTTTTCTTTTTAGTTTGTGACACATAAAATAGGAAATGTAAATATTGCAAATAATTGACCTTACAGCAAAAAAATATATAACTGACAATATAATTAATCTGACATGATTTTTTGATAACTAAAATATAGTCAGACGTGCAGTAGAGACATATAATACTAAGATTAACTTTAAAATTTATGAATGACTCTATTTGATATTTGCAAGATCTTCGTCTGCTATTATTTTTATTATTTTTGTATTCTCTTTCTCTCTCACCAAAATTTGGCAGTTTTTTACCCACACAAATCTATATCTTTTCTGCTTCACTAAGTCTCTGACTTTCTTATATAATATTTTATTGTGCATCGTTAGGTGATTTAATAAAAAAACCTATTTGTCGAGATACTCTTCAGATTAAGAACTATAAATGCAAAAATCTTAAAGAGTGATCGCCTTCTGCTTTTTCTGTCTTAGTGGAGAATGGGAGCGGAGCAGTTGGATCGGTGTCCAAAAGGTTCTTAAAGAGTTTGACAATTTGACCGTCTACACCAAATGTTCTCAACCTTATTTTGGTCACCGCCCACTATGAGAATATCTTTTTTCCAGGGACCCCATTTTTTTTTACTTACCATCTGTCGCGAATCTGAAACAGCTATTGCCATAATCTGAAATAGCTATTGCCACAATCATATATTTTTTACCTTTTCTCTGGGTTTTCTACTGCTCCCCTGAACATCTCAAACGTTCACAAGGGGGCGTTATAGCCCACGTTGAGAACATAGGTTCTCAACATGGGCTATACCATAGGGTCTACACGTTGCTCTGACAATTCATTCGAAGCATTGTAATGGCCCTTAAGTACCATTACATGCGATCAACAAATGCATCGATTTCCAATGAAATACACTGACACAATTCAGCTATTATTTTAACCCGTGCAGCGATGAATCAGCACGATGAAACAATACTTTTACTTGGAATATATCGGATTGGATGATTTACCGGCCTATATAAACCGGCGAAAAAGCAACCAAAGTATCATTCCTCGAGTGATCACCTTCCCCCAAGGTTGCGACGGCATATTCGGTAACCCTCTCACGAGGTGCGTCAACGAATCCGGCTCCTTGGTTTCCTTTCCTTATCTTTCCCAGTCCTCGTGACTGGGAAAGAATTCCTTCATCCACTACTCCCGTATAACCTCCGTCGCGCAACCCTCGCGTCTTGATAAACCTATTCGAGCACTCGTCACTCGCCGGCAAATACGTTCCTCCAACCTTTAAATTAACTTCTAATCGGGTTTCCTCACATCGATACACTCGCGACAACATAACCTGTTCGGCAAGCGTTATAACTGGCAATATCAAACTTTCAATCAATAAATACCTTCTACTCCATTCAAAACCGCCTTTCAATACGGGGATAACTCGTATGTTGATACCACCACCTCACACCGCACGACTTGAAGTCTAGTGAGGGGTGGTCCCTCACAGCATCAAATGTCCTTTTGACCAAATTTAAACAAAAACGGTTGTGTTGTTCCCAAAACTTTCCCGGCAAGTAGTCAAGGACTTATGAAAGAATTTGAATTTGATGTCAATTTTTTACATAAGCAACTCACACCATACGGCGATGAAACGTCGAATATATCAAGAGTCAACGACGAGAATCGTTCGTTGGCGACGAGCGCAGATAGTGAGAATGCAATGCATTAAACTCGTTTGATTCAATCGTTTACGCAAATATACTGACCAGTGAAAATTCTATGTGATTTCGACCCAACAAGGCACCTGTGTACCAAATTTCAAGTCATTTAGTCCAATATTTCAAGATTGAAATATTACTAGTACGCCCGTTCGTAAACCGATTTCAACCATGCCACACTTTTCAACTCTTACTATGACCAAATGATGCATGCTTGCCAAAGTTCAGCTTAATAGGATTAAGCGCTATCGTGGGGGAATACACACAGACACACAGATATACTTCCATATGGAAATGCTTTTAATCGTCTCAGGGCTCAATTAAAAATAAATACTAACTGAGTGCCATGGAATTCACGGACCTGAGTCGGGCTCATCATAATACTATTCATCATAATACATAATACACTTCCAGACCCCAGTAACCTCGCTCGTTGGAGCTTTGCCGAGGATAGTTCTTGTCCCCTCTGTAGCAATACCCCTTGCACAGCTAGACACATTCTAGCTGGCTGCAAGGTGGCCTTAGATCAAGGACGGTACACTTACCGCCATGACAAAGTTCTCGCTGTTATTCGCGAGGTAATTAGTCTCTCAGTGGCTCGTGCCAACAAGGGTTTGACAGTATCCTCCAAACCCCCAATACAGTTTGTGCGGGATGGCTCTAAAGGCAAAAAACATACAACTACAAAACCTTTCTCAATAATCGAGAAAGCTACAGATTGGATTCTGGAGGTTGATTCGGTCTCTAAGCAGTATAAATTCCCTGAAAGTCTCGGATGCACAGCCCTCCGTCCAGATATAACTCTTTACTCTCTATCTCGGAAGGTGGCTCTTATTGTAGAATTAACTGTTCCATGGGAATCAAATATCCCAAAAGACCACGAGTACAAATTAAATAAATACCATGATCTTGCAAATGCCGTAACCCAGAACGGCTTCACTGTTCACCTTCACGCGGTGGAAGTTGGCGCTCGTGGCCTGCCAGCTAAATCTCTATTTCACCTCTTTAAAGATCTTGGCCTTTCCAGAAAAATAATCAACTCTTTCTTAGAAAAATTATCTAAAACTGCGATTTGCGCATCTCAAATTCTATGGCTTCGAAGGGGGAGTGAATGGGTGGCAAGGTGAACGCTCACATGTGGCAAGACAGCTGTCCTAAACCTACCACAGCCGGTTCGTAAGTCCGGAATCCACTGCTCACCCCCCAGAAGTGTAAAAAAATCGGTTGTGTCACCCCAAGACTTTCCTGACTAGTAACCGGGGAGGTGCGAAAAAACAGCGACATTTTTTACTCTAGTACCCCAAATTTGTATGGCAGGTACCCCAAACGTTGCTCGTAAGTATCCCAAAAACTAATAGGTTCTTCCGATGGTTAACAGAAGCTTCTATGCCAAATTTTAACTTAGACAGATTAAGCGTCTGGGCGCTATCGCGGAAACAATTTTTTCGCCGGGAACCCCAAATTTGTATGGGAGGTACCACAACCGTAGGGCGTAGGGACTCCAAAAACTAATGGGTTCCTCCGACGGTTAACAGAAGCTTATATACCAAATTTCAGCTCAATCCGATTAAGCGTCTGGGCGCTATCGTGGAAGAATACATACATACAGACAGACATACAGACATACAGACATACATACAGACAGAGATCGGTCTGGAAATAGTCTTAATCGTCTCAGGGAGTCTCAAAATATATATTCCCATCTTCATCTCAACATTTTTTTTTAGCGCGATCACAATACTTTCCTTTCCGATAGGTCGTCAGGAAAGTAAAATAGTATTATGATGGACCCGACTCCGGTCGGTGAATTCCATGGCAGCTCCGTTTGTATTTATTTATTATATATACTTCTGAGGGGTGAGGGGTGGATTCCGGCTGTGGTAGGTTTAGGACAGCTGTCTTGTCACATGTGAGCGTCCACCTTACCACCCATTTACTCCCTCTTCGAAATCATAGAATTTGATGATACATTTCTGTCTTCATCTCGAAAAAAATGCACATTCACAATACTTTCCCTCTTTTTTGCTTGGTGGGCCAGCAAAGTAAAATGTCTTTTTCAGTTTGAAAGAATAACCAAGACAGATTGGTGAAGGCGTAATTCTTAATATCTATTCAGTAGTTTGTAGGTCTCGATAAGTTCATCTCTCGCACTACAATCAATAAAACCATATCTTCATCGCTCTAAGACTATCAGCTACAAGCTTCATGAGTAGCTATGAATTCCAGATCCGAAACCTGAATATTTTGTAAAATATGTAGAGAAGTTTCGGCATTGATTACATAAGAGTATTACAATGCTCAATGCTATAGTACGTTTTTGCAACCCTTCCGCGCCAGCGATGTGCAGATTGCGCTGATAGCATTGTCCATCGAAAATAATAGCAATTTATTTGGCCATCTATAATAACATTGATATTGATATTTTTTATATAGTACTGGTTTATTATAAAACCCCAATAATTTGTAGCACTAACCTATTACGTATAGAAACCTGTATACCAAATAAAAAATTGGCCTTTTTGTAAACCATATTAAAATAATAAGAGCTATGATTTCAAAATTTGTTTGTTATTATATTATTGTTTTATTTCGAGATCCATAGGTGTGTTTAGAACGCCATCTATTGGACTGCTGAATATAAAAGAAGTTTAATTAAAGTTTGGAACTATGAATGCCATCTACAGTTTTCGTTTCATAGTAAAATCCTAGTTGCCAAAACGTAGTACCGCAATCTAATACCCTATATAATCAATGGTTTCGGTTTAATTTTAAAAGAATTTTTCTTTCACAGAATTATAGAGATAGCGGGCGGTCGAGAGGTGTATTCACAGAGCAGAACGAAAGCGGTACGAAAAATGAGACAAAGCAATAACATTCACAAAGTGAGCCAACAGCAGAGGCACAAACACAAAGCAATTAAGGACATCTCCACCATTCATGATGTGTATTCAGTAGAGGTACTTTCATATTATTCATTTCAATTACCATCTCTTTTTTTACAAATACAGTCTATCTGTAGGTCATTTTGGTTTGAGAGAGGTTTATCAAATCAATTTTATTCTCTTCCCACATTGAGTAGCTATGTGAAATCCCATGCTTCGTCCTCATCATCCTCTGGAAGCCATTAATAGGTTCTACTACTTCCTACTATTCATTCATTTAACCTAAACGGTGTGCATGAGAGTCCCGGAACGGTCGTTAAAAAAGCCAGACAGATGCATCTACTATGTTACAAAAGCAAACTACTTTCATTCTATGCGCTTTCATTCTGAGTTTTTGAAAAAGTTACCAGCTTGTACTAAAAAATAAGATGTGAATTCAATTTTTAATATATTTAATTAGTTGTTTATATAGTGGTCAAAATCAACTCCAATCGCATTTGAAGAAAAAGAAATAAGTTTGAGCTATTTTACTTAGTTAGTTAGTTAGTTAGTTAGTTAGTCTGGGCTTTTTCCCGCACTTGGCCTCTTGATTGGGCCGTTGTGCGTGGCTCATGTTTCTATTTATGTTACTCCAGCCAACCCAGGCTGTCCCAGAAGGTTAGCAGCCTGTCTGGGTTGCTACAGGCCTCCGGGACAGATGCTGGAGATTGTAGTATTCTTGCCCGTTGCTCTGCCACGCTCCTGCATTCCATGAGCACATGCTGTGGCGTTTCTTGTTCCTCCATGCATCCTCTGCATAGAGGGCTGTCTGTCACACCTATGGTAAACAGGTGTTTGTTTAGGGGACAGTGGCCTGTCATAGTACCTATGACTTTACGGATTTTGTCCCTTTTTAGTCTGGTGAGGTTGCGGGCAAGTTTTTTGGACGCTTCCGGAACCGCGTTCTTTGTTTGCCTGCATCCTGCGTTCTTTTTCCATTCTGTAAGGTGGGTTTCTTCAGTGTTCCTGCGTAGCCATGTTTTTTTTTTGGGCCTGGGGAATGGGCATCAAGGGTTCCGGTCCATATAATATTTCCTTTGATCCCCTTTTGGCCAGTTCGTCTGCCGCGTCGTTTCCCAGTGAGTCGCTGTGCCCTTTAATCCATTGCAGGGTCACTCTATTTGACCCTGCAATGGATTGAAGCGCATTGTGGCATTCCAGTACAAGGACAGAGGTTATAGTATTTTTTGCTAGCGCTTGTAGCACGGAGGCACTGTCGGAGACAAATTTCAAGCTTAGGTCTCCGACATCTTTGGCTGCAACTGCTTGTGCTGCTCTGGTGATGCCAATGCATTCTGCTTGGAAGATCGTATTTAGGTTGCCTAGGGTAGTTGATATTTTGATGCTATTTTACTTATTCAAACATTCCAAATTAAAAGGTTAAAAAACCTAAATATTACTCATATTGCTATTTATCGCATACAATGTATTTTTTTCTGTTATATGTTTATTTAAACAAAAAAAATGTTTGTCTCATCATAAAACCATTGAGCGTAAATTTTTAAAGACTGGGGCCTGGGTCCACAACCCTTTAAGGACCATGGGCTATATGTGTGCCATAATTTTAAAAATCATTTTATAAATTATCGAGAACGAATATTATTAATAAAAAATATTTATTTTTTATTATATTACATCTACGCATTTTTTATTATATTACATACTGCACCATTCAAGTTATTACAGTATTTGGACCTACGGTAAAATACTGTAATAACTTGAAAAATTTCAATTATGGTGTTTCTTTATAAAAATTATTGCTATTTTTCATTTTACACTCCCAAAAAGAGTCTTAACTGATACTTCACTAGTGCCATTGACGAATTAGTGAAGTAACAGTTATTGGGAGTGTGAAATGAAAAATGGCGATAATTTTTATGAAGCAACACCATACCTTGAATTTTTCAGGTTATCACTGTATTTGATCGGAGATGCGATATTATGAAAAAAAAATATTAATATAAAAATAATATTTAATACGAATGTTATTATAAAAAATATATTTTTTTCCATGTTATTGAGACACCGGAATCTTAATATTAGCAAAAAAAATATTGTTTAAAAATAAACCATTTTTTTTTCAAAATATCGCATGACCAACGAACTCTGGTGATTTTAAATAAATGAATAAACATTTATGGCATCTTCTTCAATTAGATTTTTTTTCTTTTAGTACGTTTTCTAGTACGTATGATTTCTGAGTTAAATAATCAAATAATCAAATTTTGGATAAAGTTGTAACTTTGCATCTTTATGGACCACAGGGACACTTATGTCCCATCAATTTCTACATAATCTATTGTACCAATTTTCACAAAAATTGACATACACATGATCTACATCGCCCTATAACAGATTTATGTATCAAAAATGTCCATACTCTTCCGCAAAGCTTATGGTCCTCAAAAGGTTTTTTTATTTTTATTATTTGTTGTGTGGGGCTTTTTTAAGGTCTTTATGAGCCTTGTAACACTGCAACCATTGCTGATCTATTATGTTCGCCACCTACTATAGTTCTGCGCTAAGCCTCGTGTCATTTAAGAACCGCAACAGGCTTTTAGTGCCAGATTGTTTTACCTCCTCAGGTTGGAGGTAATGACCACCCAAGTGGGTGTATCTTTTACGCATCAGCGGGCCACACTCGCACATGAGGTGCAGGGGGGTTTCCTCTGCCCCTTGACAGAACCTGCAAATTTTTGTGCCTCGAAGCTTGAGGTTGAACATGTGTTTGTTCAGGCCACAATGCCCCAAGAGCGCCCTCACCAGTATGCATAGATTAACGATAAGGCCTCACGGGCCGTCTTACGGTCGTAAGCCTTAATTAGCGCTTTGGATTGATTCAACCCTGGCGTGTTGTTCCAGTGGTTGACGGATTGTTCTAAACATATTTGTTAGAGCATTAGGTTTGCAAGGTATTTTGGTACGCCACAGCAAGCTTCAGGGCCGTATAACGTTCCCTTTGCTCCCGTCTTAGCAAGTTTGTCAACTTTTTCATTTCCCTCGATTCCTGCATGGCCGGGAACCCATCTTAGAATTACCCTGTTCTTTTCGCCCAGGGAATTCAGTAGTGATACGCAGTTTTGCACTAGCTTTGAATTAATGGTATTCGAGGTTAGTGCCATAAGAACTGCCTTGCCATACAGTGGTTGGCGTAGTTCTTATGGAGGTTGATATCCGCACATTCAATAATGGCGTATACCTCTGCTTGGAATATGGAGGCGTATTTCCCCAAGTTTTTATAGTTACCTCAAAAGGTTAATATGGTTTATTTACAATCTAGGCACAATTTATCAACATTTTGATAAATTGTGCCTAAATTGTATTTATTACTTTTTTAATCCTTTATTTTATTTCAGAATACGAGTCCACAAAATGCAATGTCACCAATCCAGGATTACAGTCGGAGACAGTTAACAACTATGGAACAAATGTGTCCTATGCCTCGCGAGTCACCACCTCCTTTGGATAGCCCTTTGCCAGTGGCGCATAAAGGTAGCCCAATCGCAGTAGTAGCCGGCGGAGAAGTAGTCGTCTTCGATGATATAAGTGATAATTGGAAAGGTAATATACTTTTTTATAGAAATTATCATACCCCAGAAACTCCCACCCATGTTATCTTAGTCCTCATTAACACTGTCTATACTAAAGACAATATTGCTTATCAGTAGAGATAGCAGAAAAAAGTATTTTATTTATTTATGTGAACCATGAGATACACATTCCAACAGCATTACAAAATATTCATGTTTTTAACAGTAACAAAAAAAAAAGCACACTGCAGCATCTTGATTGCTCTACGCTGCCTCAACGCCGCCTAGGCCTGTACTAAGGCAGGCGTAACAGAAAATTGTTTAACTTGTTTACTCGTTTGGTTGTAATTTAAGATGAAATTAAAATTAAGGAATTAGTTTAAAATGGTCAAAAGTATTTCAAGTAAATAAATATTTCGATTACATTTTCAGTTTCATTTCATTATCCTAAAAAAGTGTGAATAAAAATATTAAAATGCAGTCAAAATTAAAAATAAAATGATCAATAGTAAAAAATATGTATTTGTGTCTTCATCAGAACTTTAAAATAAAATATATAAATAGGCAAAATAAATAGGATAGAAAACGAATTTACCGCGTGAAATTTGTAGGACCCGACGTTTCGGTGACGTTGCAGCCGCCGTTGTCTAGGGTAGACTGAAGATCTGTCAGTCCGTTGTTTTGCGGGTAGGCCGCAAACCGCTGCCGCCACTGCGTAGGTTATAACGGTGGTGGGGGGCCGGGCTCCGAGCCCGGCCCGGCCCCCCACCACCGTTATAACCTACGCAGTGGCGGCAGCGGTTTGCGGCCTACCCGCAAAACAACGGACTGACAGATCTTCAGTCTACCCTAGACAACGGCGGCTGCAACGTCACCGAAACGTCGGGTCCTACAAATTTCACGCGGTAAATTCGTTTTCTATCCTATTTATAATGTCAAACAACCGCGATAGTCTTCGATTTTATATAGGCAAAATAAGTTTTAAAATACTAAAAATATAATTACAATTACCGAGTAAATAAATAAAAATCCAAATCTAAATAATTACTTGATAAACTGATACCTACTCAGTCAAAAAAACATAAATCAATCGTATCCAACCTTATTTTTTTTGTAGGTTTTTTTTTCAAGCTTCGCATGAAGATGTGTAGGGGACATTCGCATGCATTTTTTTTCACATCTGCTGAAAGCGTCAATCGCTGACAATCGGCTGAAGATTAGTGAGCGTCTGTCAAATTGTCAAGGATGAAAGAACTCGTATCAAGTTATAATGCAAAGGTTTGCAATACCTAAGTAGAAATTATCCATAAGACCTAACAGGCTTTCGAAGATGACACCATGAGCTTCTCACGGAAAAAAAGGAGTAGTACAACTGCTTCAACGCATATCAGTGGGCAGCAAATTAGCGTCCCAGCGCCCTCAACAAACCAAAATGATAATATCCATGACTAAGTTTGAACTTTGGTCATTGCGGGTTGTCAACTACTATGGGCGTACCCGCCATCTATTTATAACGACATCATGTCATTCTGTTTCCCATGGAGTGAAACGCAGAGACTCAGGGTCTAACTTGGTCTACAATAAGTGTATTTTTGCCTACCGAAGGTGGGATACTTTTTGATCATCGTATTATATAGCGGGACACTGTCATAACCATAAAAGTTATTATTATAACATATTCACTCAGACATTGCCAGACAATTTACCCCGGATCCAAAATCTGATCCAATTCGTATGATCGTCATGGATTTTGGATTTTACAGGTTTAAGACTGGATTTAGACGGCAGCGAAGAGGAACCTGGCAGAATAGGTAGTCCAGTAAATGGAGTAAAGAAAGAACCGTGGGCCTCAAGTGGATCCAGTCCATCAGGCGGCGGCGGCCATAGCGATGTAAGTGATGCCAGTGCTTGGAGCGGAACACCAGGAAAGGTAGATAATTTTTTAAACATAAAGTTGAGCGAGCTAGTAGATACTCCTCCACAAACTTCCTCTTTTATATGGTAAACCTTACTTTTACAACCTTAAGTAAGGTTTATCATATAAAATTTAACAATACTCGATAATGTCCAGACCGGGTTATGTCGTACTCCCTGCATTTGTTTTGAAAATGTTGTTCTAGGATGTGTTTCTATTTTTATGTCATCTAGTTTAGCAGTTATATCTGCGTAAAAGAATGTTATAGAAAAATGTCATCCCTGTTTGAACCTTGATCTTAAAACTAAGTAATTTCCGCACGATAGAATCTCTTCTTGTTGAATATATCTCAGCTGTAATAACAGCAAAATTGAGTATACTCGAAATTAAGA
Organism: Micropterix aruncella; assembly: GCA_944548615.1. Lineage (NCBI taxonomy): Eukaryota > Metazoa > Arthropoda > Insecta > Lepidoptera > Micropterigidae > Micropterix > Micropterix aruncella. The sequence continues at coordinate 9,101,750 of OX155952.1, forward strand.
ATTTAACTTGAAAAATAATGATTTCCAGGTTACCAGGGTAATTGGTGGTCTACCGATTGCAGAGTATGAAGGTTCACCTAGACGATATGGCATAGGACCACCTCAAGCACGATCACCGCGGCCTGGTTTTCCCCAGGTAACTATTTTCTTTCCGTTGACATTCAGTTACCTTACTTAGCTCAACACTTGATGGCCACAGCCGACTACTATATATGACAGATTTCCCGAAAATTAAACAAATAAAAATAAAAATATTTCATCCATAGTAAAAACTACAACATGTTATTCAGTGCGGCGATGAATTATTTATTTATTTATTTATAACGTACAAGAAAAAAATACAAGGACATGCATACTGTTGTACATGAAGAATCGTTCAAAACCAACATAAATATAGCGAAAAACATAGCTCTATGCATATAAATATGCTAGCATATCCAATATGAGGCGAAATCGCACAACCAACTAGAACTAGAAGGTTTGTCTCTGGCTGTGCTGTGTTATACCAACTGTATGTTTGTTGACTCGCGAACTGACACATTTGATTTCATTTTCAAAGATCTCTAAATCTAACAAATGTGTTTTTTACACAAATTAACCCCTAGAGCCCCAATTGGCCGATATCCGCCACAACACGATTCAACGTGATGGCCCCGTTTTAATTTTATTTTAATTGAATTTGTTTTATTTTATTATGTTAATATGTTTTATTTTAATTATGGGTACAGTGGTTTAGCAGTAATTAATGTTTTGTTGAGACAGTATCATAATTCAATTTTTTACTAATTTTTACAAAATTTTTTTGGGACATCAACTTATCAATCGGCTGAGGGGCCGAAGCCTGAAGGGTTAAAGTAAAATTAAAAGTAGAAAAAATATGTATGCAATTAGTGACAAAAAAAAAAGATTATACATTCACTATATTCAATACATTTAAGTGTAAAATAAGTAATAATATATTATACAATTATATGAATACTAACACTACATTGTAATATATATGTATGGGAAAATATAGGTAATATTGCACAATTTTACAAATACATATTTTTTTAATATTCACACTACAGTAGTAATTAGATCTTCAGTTTTTGAATACCCAATATCTAGGAGCCAGTTTTTTACTTTACCTTTGAAAGTTACATTATTTTTCACGTATTTCGTGGTTTCACATAGTGACTTGTAAACTTTTGGGGCGATTAAAAAACATTGTCTTTGGGCAAATGTGCTTTTTACCTTTGGAATTGTGAAAAATTCTCTTTCAGAATTTCTCGTCAAGTACAGTTTTTGACTTCTTGCTCTGTACTCTTTAGTTTTGTAAAAGCTTACAAGGCACTGCCTAATAATTAGCTGGCAGATATCCAAAACCTTATACTCCGCAAAGAGCTGATTTGAACTGTACCGAGGAGGCTTTTTGTTTATGACTCTTATTAGTAACTTTTGTGCTTTTAATAGTTGGTCCATTGTTGTTTTTGTACATGAGCCCCACGCTATAATTACATGCACGCATATACTTTGACCAAGAGCCATATACACCATTCGCAGTGTTTCTTTACTCAGTACATTCCTAAGTTCGCGGAACACGTACAATAATTTTCTCGTTCGCCTCGTAAGCGATTTTATTTGGCATTCCCAATTTAGTTTGGAATCTATTTCTATGCCCAAATATCTAATTTTATTTTCAATTTTTATATGCTCACATTTGCAAGTATTCTGGGTTGAAGATACATTATAATTAAATTTGTGATTTTTTTAGGGTAATACATTGGAGGTTAGGTTAGGTCTGAGTGCAAATGCTAAGTACTTCGTCTTCGAGATATTGAGAGTCAATATATTAGGAGAATAAGTGATGTGACACAATATTGCTAGATGTCTTGTGTTATAGGCTTTGCAAAGCTTCGATTTGCTCCGCCAATTACATGGTTATGTTATTTCCTTGTTAATTTTTTTGTAAAATATGTGAAGAAATACAAATGCAAGATAATACCATGTAAATACATAACTAATAGCAACTACAATCACAATATTACTGCAAGCATCATTTATCTCACAAATCAATACAAAAATCAAACAAGTATCCACTTGTGGCCACATAGCTAGCAGGACTGGCAGGCGCGTTGAACGTCATGGATTTGCCGTTGCATTAGTATACGTGTAATGTTAATTTTTATTAGATAAAAACAGTCAGGGGTGCACAAGCAGGCCCGTCAACCTATATTTGGCGGCACAGATATACAGACTGCTCAGCATTTGTTCGAAAGAGGTGAGATGATCCCACGTTCTGCTGCAAAACTGGAAAATCCCTCCGACGTGATATAGCGTACCGTCGCAGCACATATATTAGGAGACAACAAGGTACGATGTTCTGTCTGTTAAAATATTAATGTAATTAATTTTATTTCAGCGTATTTCTGCCAACGATTCAAGCCCGACTCAAACTGTTGAACAGTCGACTGTAGCAACAACCTTTGACTACCTCTATGAATTCTCAGAGACGAGAAAAGTCCTCGAGGAATTCTTTAGATGCCCGACTACTATTAAATCAAACGTGGCTACGGATATGAACGATGATCTGGCTGACTTCCAGGTAAACAATTATTTTTTTATTAGAAATTTCATTCCACTCTCGGTAAAGTTATGAACTGCATATTATAGGATGAGGCAGAATACAGGTGTGGCGTAAGACAGGATATGGTGGGGGAAGCTGATCTTCCCTTGCTATCCATGAATCGTTGGACAAATAAGGAGCATGTGCTCTTTGTCAAGGTGCTATCCGCTTTCGGGCGAGGAATTTTGAGATATCCCACTGGAAGTAGAGGAATGAACGAATATGTGAAAATTTTCATAATGTCTGACCAGCAGAAATAATGATTTTCCATGGTGGCCCTCGTTCATCTGATCTACCGGCTCAAATTTAATTTTATGGGGGTACCCAAAAACCCAGGTACTCAAGGAAAATCTACCAAGGGACATTGGAGATTTGAACATGCGTATTCGAGCGGAAGTTGACAACATTCCTTTAGAAATGCTGCGTAACGTCGTGGGCACATTAGCTGTCAGACTGCATCCAAAACGGCGGGTGACATTTGGCCGACGCCATTTTCAAACATTTATTAGAGCATTTACTTGAATTAGAGAAAATCAGTTTTAGTATTATTTTAGGTGTCAATTAAATATTTTAGGTATGTATATTTTTTCTTTGTTTTGTTTACTCCAGAAATTATATTGTGAGGTAACCAATATCTTATATTTTAAAAATCCAGATGTCCATCCAGACAAATCCAAAATTCAGTTTGAAATTAAACTTGTGGGTATGTGTGCGTTTTTGAAACCAATGGCGACTTTCAATGTAGAAAAAGTCGTATTGCTGTCCGGTTTTGAAAGGCATGGACCTACTATTGAAAAGGCAACGAAAAGTTTTATTACAATTGCCTTCTAACTCAATTTTGACCTGGGTGGCAAGTATCCGCATTTGATATTGAGGTACTCATTTTTTGTTATTGTACATCAAAGTCAAAGGAGGATATTTTGAGGAATAATTATCTTTCTTGCTCAGCAAGAGTTCCATTTTTATTATTTAGGTATATTAAATTGTAAGTTATATCCCAATTCAATAAAATTATTTGCAAAAATATATCTCAATATTTTCTTTTTCATTTCTTTGTAATTACATTTCTATGTATTTATGCTACAGCATTTTGAGCTTTTATATGACCTTTATATGAGCTTTATATGACCCACCTTCTTTTGGTTCTACTTTCTCGAGAAATTCTCTAAAAATGCAATCCACATATGTTCTGTTCCCTCAAAAAAATCTATCTTAAAAAAATAAAACAATATTTCACCAGACTAGACTCTTTTTGTCCAGGACTTAGATTATGAATTGCGTCGCCAACAGCACGATGCGGTTACGCCCGACGGGGATGATGGCCTCGATGTTGCGAATGAAGACAATGTGGACGGTTTGGCAGACGATGCCCAGGATGCGGATAGTGAAACGGGCGGCGGCAGTTGGTACGTCGGGCGAAGATTGGCATCCGAATCACCTCGTCCGATGCATAATCACACTAACTTCCTAGGATTACAAGTAAGATTAAAGCCATTAGTTCCTAGATTTCCAGATATGTCCTAATACTTTATTGATTTGAATTTGAATATCTATTTGATCTGCTGTTTAGCATTATACCAACTAACTGTGCTTCTTTTTATAAGATGTGTCAGTCATTGTTTCCATCAGTCGCCTACGACAAAAAAAAAGTATGTACCTGTGAATCTCGAAAATTCCCTGTTGGCTTTACTTCTGCACTAGATGAGTCTTGACAGTATATTATTATAGTGTCTGTATCTGTATCAACTATCTTATGAAATAAATAGCACTAACTAGGGCAGCAATTTGAAAACCACTGCTATTCGTATGCTGTTTCCGTTCGTATGCTGTTTCCGTTCGTATGCTGTTTCTGTTCGTATGCGTGTTTCCGTATCTGTTGCGGGGTAAATAAGAGAAACAAGGAGTATAGATTGAGTGAGATTCATTGTCGCTCTAAGCTGATTAGTTGAATGACTTGACTGTGACGATGTGCCCGCTCGTCTTTACTTCTCGCCTCAGGTATAGTCTATAACTGTATTTGCTGGAATATAATTTAAATAAGAATTTTAATATACATTGAATTTTTCTCACGGTGACAGAGCTGTAACTGGCCATAAGTCATAATGGGATATCAAGTAAATTACCTATTTACAAATGATCCTAAAGCCTATTTGAAGCTATCGAGCATAGCTGTGGGTTGCAGCAGCAGATTTAAATCTAGAAATTCTTTAGCAACCCCAATTTGAAACAAAATGCTGCAAGTAAGAAAAGCCCCGACCATCTGTTAATGATGATAATGATGTTAGTGATAAACGGCTGGGTGACCAGTCGTCCGACCACCTACACTAGTCCTTCATTAAACACTTATAAGGATCAAGATTCCCAACCTACAGTTTCTGCAACCAGTCTACCTGAAAAACGTTGCAGAACGAAGTTAGTGGGTACGCCATAGCACCTATTACTTTCCTCTCCTTCTATCCACATGCTCCGCTGAGTCTTTTTCTGCTTCAAAGCTTCTGCTTCTGCTGCCCTGGAAGTGGTGTCTTCCTCTATCGGAAGGTGTGACGGTTTGTTGAGCCAGTAGAGCCATGTTAGCAGAACAACCGTTTTTCATAGGTTGTTCCTTGAAAGTCTCAAGCAGTACCTCGTTAGTGTCAATAATATCAGTATGAGTCTTGCCTTAAATTTGTTTCCCTTCACCTTTCTATTATCCAATTTTGAGTTCTATCTCGCGGTGCGGTCCTCATATGGTATTATCTCTGACCTCTGCGGTGGTATTATTGGCTTTGACCTGATCGCTAAATTAGTCAATCCCTGTCGAGTGAGTTTGTCCGCCTCCTCATTACCCCTGACTTCTATTTTCCTTCTCTCTCTCCTAAGGCTTATTTTGTAATCCTATGAGACCTTTTGAGGGCCTCATGGTTTCCGCCTACCAGTTTGGATGTCTCCTTGTGGCCCTTGAGTGCTAGAAGAACCAAAGTGTTATTTATGAAAATATGCATCTTAAAATAGGAAAATTTACTTTTAAGGTTGCATTTGAATACCACCTGCAGCCTCAATGTGGCCTGAGGATTCTTGAGTCAATTTTAGTCCAAGATATGAGAGTATACACTCGCTCCAGTGCCTTCATCAGTGTAATATTTCTTGTGGTTTTTTATGTCGGTAATCTTACTCTTGCGAGCTGTATCTAGTAGTCATGTCTTAAAAATGTGTAGTTACTGGGAGCATTTATCAATAACCGTTTTTAATATTGGAATATCACTGCACACTTGCTCCCAGTTTCCTAAGTTTTCCTTTCGTAAGGTTTTAGCTCTTAGAGGTAAAAAGGCTTATGGGAATCATCCGTCGAATAAAGCATATAAAATAAACTCGCGTAAAATCCCAACAAATAAAAGAACAGTATTTCGTTCGAAGAGAAGAGTGCCTCGTCAGTTCGTCGGAGAGTAATGATGAATATGTCGCTGGACACATTCCATACGGACAATCCATACGGACTTAGTGTATAAAAAGTGCCCCTGCCTTCTGCAATATTTAGGATCCATCTTCAGACATATATGGAATAGCGGTGTAGTCCCACAGAATTTCGGCCGAGCGACAGTCATCTTAATTCCGAAGATCCCAGTTTGCACCGGACCAAAGGACGCTCGGCCCATTGCTCTGACAGATACTGTGGCCAAAATCTTTTTTGGCATAGTCCACATGAGGATGAGCGAATTCATGCACCAGAACGAGTACCTTGGAGTGTCAGTACAAAAAGGCTTCATGCGTGACGTCTCAGGCTGCCTCGAGCACAATTCTCTCTTGGCTGCTGCCATTAAGGATGCGAGACAGCACGAACGCCAAATCAATGTATGCTGGCTCGACCTAGAGAATGCCTTTGGGTCAGTTCGGCACAGTCTCCTCCACTTTGCGCTCCGCTGGTACAACTTCCCACCTGTGGTGCGTGACATTGTAGCCTCCTACTACAACTGTCTGACGTTCCATGTCAAAACGCAAGAATGGACTACCCGCTCTATATCATATTCAATTGGACTGTTTCAGGGCTGTTGCCTCTCTCCGACGATATTCAATATCGTTTTGAATATACTGCTGGAAAGCCTGACCCAGTTCGACAAGAAGTGGGGTTACCGTTTTAAAACAGACGGCCAATACACATCGTCGTGCCTCGCTTTTGCCGACGACCTAACTTTTATCACCAGGAGCCCCAAGCAGCTTTCCCTGCTATTACAGAAAGTGGAGCTGTTCTGCGACTGGTCAGGCTGTATAAAAGTGAAGCCCTCCAAATGGTTTAGCCTTGGACTCGCCCGCATAGACACAAAATTTACGTCCTATGACCCAAAATTGGTCTATAAGGGCTCTATTATCTCCCTTATAGACCCAAATAATCACTTCAAATTTCTTGGCAGGAAAATCACCTGCCAGGGAAAAGACCTCTCTGGCGATCATGTTATAGAACATTTCAGTAGTTGCCTGGAAAAGATAGATGCATTGCTAATTTCTGGCCCTCGTAAGGCTTGGATCTATGACAACTATCTAACTTCACATTTGTCTTGGCCCTTTCTTATTTACGATTTCACCAAAACCCAACTGTCTCGTCTGGATGCACTGGTGACAGCTAGTTTAAAATCCTGGTTGTCCTTAGCCAAACCAGCTGACCCCTCGACTCTCTTCAGGTCCAAACACAATTTTGGGCTAGCTCTAAAACTGCCGTCTCTGCTCTACGCCAACTCCAGAATAACCAAAAATTCGATTCTAAGCAATTCCAATGATCCGGCAATATCGAAGCACGTAGTAAGTGGCCGTAGTGAGTCAAATGATCTACAAGCCCGCGTTGACTTCCACAAAAAGTTCCTTACTGGAATCAGCCTGAATGGCACTGGTCTGGGGTATGGCAGTACAACCATGAGCGATGTGGACTTGAAGAAGTCTCTCTTGCGGGGAGATTACGACAGCATTAGTATGGCTCACGCTATTGGCCTTCAATGCCAGAATGATTGGACAACAATCGGAGACTTTTGCATTCCTCCTCCAATGCACTGGAAAGTAATGTTGTATGACTGGACGCCAGAGATGCTGAAATTTTATTTAAATGCCTTTCAGCATACACTTCCAGACCCCAGTAACCTCGCTCGTTGGAGCTATGCTGAGGATAGTTCATGTCCCCTTTGTAGCAACACCCCTTGCACAGCTAGACATATTCTAGCTGGCTGCAAGGTGGCCTTGGATCAAGGACGGTACACTTACCGCCACGACAAAGTCCTTACTGTTATTCTCGAGGTACTTAGCCTCTCAGTGGCTCGTGCCAACAAGGGTTTGACAGTATCCTCCAAACCCCCAATACAGTTTGTGCGGGTTGGCTCTAAAGGCAAAAAACATCTCACTGCAAAACCTTTCTCAATAATCAAGAAAGCTTCAGATTGGAGGTCGATTTGGTCTCTAAGCAGTATAAATTCCCTGAAAGTCTCGGATGCACAGCCCTGCGTCCAGATATAACTCTTTACTCTCTATCTCGGAAGATGGTCCTTATCGTAGAATTAACTGTTCCATGGGAATCAAATATCCCAAAAGACCACGAGTACAAATTAAATAAATACCATGACCTCGCAAATGCCGTCACCCGGAACGGCTTCACTGTTCACCTTCACGCGGTGGAAGTAGGCGCTCGTGGCCTGCCAGCTAAATCTTTGTTTCACCTTTTTAAAGATCTTGGTCTCTCCAGGAAAATAATCAACTCCTTTCTAGAAAAAATATCTAAAACCGCGATTTCTGCATCTCAAATTCTATGGCTTCGAAGGGGGAGTGAATGGGTGGTAAGGTGAACGCTCACATGTGGCAAGACAGCTGTCCTAAACCTACCACCGCCGGTCGTTAGTCCGGAATCCACCCTTCACCTCCCAGAAGTGTAATAATTATACATGATGGGCCCGATTTTTGGTCGGTGAATTCCATGGCAGCTCCGTTTGTATTTTATTTATAAACCACACTGCATGACTCTTTCATCAATATCATAAATATTGTGGTCAACTTCATGAGTGCATTCCACTTATTATAGGAACACGACACCTACGAACCGGAGGTCAACTTAGTGGAGCTGTCGGTCGGTACGGGCTCTAGCGGTTCAGGGTCGCACGGTCGCAGAGGAACAGGCGCCGGGCTAGGCGCGGGGGGGGCGGGGGGGCTGGCCCCCGCCCCGGGCGCGTCCGGCCCGGCCGCCCGCTTCGCAATGTCGCCCGAGACCACCGACTGCGATTCCAACTGCGGCGACCTGGACAGCGAAGTCTCCCTCATGATGGACAATGAACTTCGTACGTATTTCTATCATAATAGGTGTTTCCTAGTTTTGCTATGAATAAAGCCGGTTTTGCTAACGAATGGCCTTACTAAATACATTTGTCAGTATAGAGCAATGAGAGTCATGACGTTTTGGAGGGTAAACATACGCCATTATAACCCACTTTGTCACCGAGCAAGAAACAAATTTTTTCATTAGCTTACAAAATGTCAAATTTTTAAACAGACAAAGAAGTTTTGCGATGCAGTTTAACAACCTTTCATTTAAAGAAAATTGAAAGCCAGCGATTATTAATGGAGGCTTATACTGATCGCGCTCTAGGCGATCCAGCCTGTGAACGCTGGTTTACACGTGATGATTTTGAAGTGAAAGGTAAGGAGTGTTCCGGTCAGCTGAAAAAAGTCAAAGAATTACTGAATGAAGATTCGACTGTAACGTTGAAACAAATGGCAGAAACGACTATTTTCAGACACTTACATGCTCGTGGAAAGATTCAGGAAGGAAAATAAATAGGTGCTATCAAATCTATCAATTGCCAGAAAAATTGGAGAAGTCATACGTAACAATGGCCTATGCTTTATTATTAAGTTCATTTATTTTGTTATGGAAATAAATGCTCAAATTTAAAAAAAACGGCATTATAGTGTACTATATGTTTTAACCTAAAATGAATCTGATTTTGACTTCATTTTCTAGATCCATCTTTGTGCGAAGGCATTCGGCCGCCGAATTCCATGCCTGTCCTAGAAGATGGACTCAGCTCGGGTCACGCATCCGACAACGACAACAATAACTCAACGACGATTGCTCGCGTTCAGATACACAAACCTCCTATCGGTCACCCTATCGTGGAAAATGGACTCTCTGCAACGCACGATGTGACAATTTTGTCAGATGCTGATTTGAACTCTCTAGATCCTTTGGGTGAGTTGCTTATTCTCTCGGATTGCTGCAAGCCGGAGATGCGATGGGAGCCCTTCATCTTTCATAGTTTAACCCTTAAAAGGCCAGCTATGGAAATGAAACTCACAATGGCATGTTTTTAACCCTCGAAAATTTGTTTGCAAGAGGTGTTAGTGCAAGCAACCTAGTATATAATGTAGCTTACTCAATGAAGGCGGTTAAAGAAGCATCCTTGCAAATTATTATTCTGGCTTTAGGACAAGATCAGTACTGCGACAAAGTTCTTGCCATTATTCGTGAGGTAAAAGGGATGTATGCGCAAAAATAATTTTAGGTGGCACTGTCTGCGACTTAGTCCGTAAGAGGTGTGGAGCGAGCGAGGGATATGCCACGTGTGTTGCATCGCTCACTTTACCCCTCTTTGGGCCTAAATCGCCGCTGGTTCCTATAGCGGGAGAAAGTAGCAGTAAAGGTCTACATCATCCTGTCAGGGGCTCGTACCGACGAGGATTTTACAGTATACTCAAGTTGGTTTAAAGGGCAAAAAACTACCCCAAAATCTTTCTCTATAATTGAGAAAGATAAGACTGGATTCTGGAGGCCAATTCGGCCTCTATTATTTCCCTGAAAGTCTCTCAGCTCAGCTTTTCATCCAAACTCTTCACTCCCTATTTTGTCATAGAATTAACAGCTACCCAGTAATGGAATTCCCGAAACGAGTACAAACTAAACAAGTAAATATATTAAAAGGATTAAAAAATATAACTGCCATTACAAAAAGTGAACTACTGTATTTATAATTATTTTAATTATGGTTATTATGAAATATTTATGGTTTATGTATTTATCCATATAGATACTGCATATATTTTAGATATGTACTCAATTAGGCCTTTCATTTGATACTAAAGATGATATATTTATGTTAATTTATTGATATTTGTATATTTGAATACTTATACAACTATTTACTTGATATTTGGATAGTTAAGGTACCCTATGGTACTCGGGGTGACGTAGCGATTGTAACAATACCGCATACTTCTAAAGTTTGAGCGTTTAGAAGTTATGGCGGAATAAAGAAACGGAAAACGTACATAGATAAACCCCGAACGCATAACATTTTTTTTTAGTCGGGCAGTCGTATAATAAATAGTAAATGCCGTCGCCCGGAACGGCTTCACTGTTTGCCTTCAGTCGGTGGAAGTTAGCGCTCGTTGCGCGCGGTGCGTCGCTTACTTTGCATCTCTCAGGAACGCGACCTCAGCGTTGCGGGGGAAATAGCAGTGAATATTCCCATCGGGCATTTTACGAGGGTTTCCGTAATTTATAGCGTCGTGCGAAGCGACTCCGCCGCCTCCGGCTCCGGCTCCTCACCGAGGGAGCACGCCCGGCGGAGCCCGGCCCGGCCGCAGCCTGTCTCCGCCGCGGGGCCCGGCGCAGGCCTCGCCCGCCTCGCTCGGCTCCGGGCCGGCGCCGCGGGCCGCCGGGGCCGAGCCGGAGCCGGCGCTGCGGGAGGCAGACCTGCGGCCCGAGCCCGAGCCGCACGACCCTGCCGTGGAACAGATATGGGTGCCCAGGTGACAATGCTATGAACACGTATAACTGAACAAATCACAAATCTATCCTTAACGTTTTTACCGCCTGACAAAATACTTTACCCACCCGCAAGTCTTCATCTAACGTACGGGAGGGAGTACCTAAAATGAGGCAATCGATCGTATATATAGATATACGGCTACGTCGTCGTCGGAAATCCGTTCGGCGTCGGCTCATCGGTGTCGACGTCGAATTCCGAGAGCTCGAGCCCGCCGATGAAAACTTACCCGACCTCTCCATAACTGAGAACCTACATCTTTCATTTTGCAGGCCGACGTACTTCATGAATAATTAATTCCTCGAGGTTGTCCTCTAAAGAACTATCTTTGTATCCGCTCAATTTATTAACCCTTGGAGTAAATGGGTATTTTCATGGATGCATCTGTCTCTTTTGCAGGATTTTCGGCGACATCGACCTTAAAGTACTATAACTACTAAACTACTACACCAATCATAAAAAGAACAACTGCACAATGATTGCATTGAAATTTCGAATATAGAATATTGAAATATCATTTTGTAAAACAATTAGATAATTATGAATAAATATGAGAACGTCAAAGAAGTGAAAAAAACGCGGAACCAGATCTGGTTGTATCATACTCAACGGATAATTGTTTCAGAACCAGATTTGGTCGTATCATACTCAAGGGGTTAACCGAGATTATTACTTAAATGTTTCATAAATACACATATCGTCGGTGATACTGCAAAACTGCATAAACTCTCTTTTGCTAAGTTTACAGAATAGCATAAAAACTGTTTTTTGTTGTATATGTTGACAAGAATAAAAAACACAAAAATCCATTTGGAAGATACACTTTAACAAAATTGTTTGCTGAAAAATCATAATTTTAACATTATATATACAGCTAGAATTATAGAAAACATATCTTACGCGATTCTGCAATTATATTATAATTTCGTAGATACTTCTTACGCGTTAATGTCACAAAGAGGAATAAAATAAATTATTTGTCAACAAATACAAACATGAACAAAAAGTGCATATCTTAAAATAACAAATAATTAAACACACTTAAATGTCCCAAAAAGATATATTTTTGGTTCAATTGTAAACACGAAAACTTGAAATTGATATATTTAACCCAAAACTACAAATTTTTAACTTAAATATAGATTTTTATTTATTAACCTACTCAAAGATAATTAGATTGTAAAACTAAATAAGCACACCTTTCAGACATTTAAAAAATGTATTTTTACTTTCGTGTATAATTCCTTCAATTAATATATAAAAAATGTATAATTCCTTCGATTAATTATAAATTACGCAAAACCTTTCTTAGTACATAATATTTTTATGATTTTTCTCCTTCGTCTATATAAAGCCAATAATTTTCATGAGGTAATTAATTGTAGAATGAATAGCAATCAGCTGGGATAACTACTTTTATTTCCAGTAAATGATTGTACTTTAAATGGCTATTTTTAGCGGTGCATTATGCTGGGGTTTTAGCGGCAGATCTATGTCTATACTTTTTTATGTCTAGGTAAGTGTTGAAACTCTTCATCCTAACCCTTGGAGTAAATGGGTATTTTCATGGATGCATCTGTCTCTTTTGCAGGATTTTCGGCGACATCGACCTTAAAGTACTATAACTACGAAACTACTACACCAATCATAAAAAGAACAACTGCACAATGATTGCATTGAAATTTCGAATATAGAATATTGAAATATCATTTTGTAAAACAATTAGATAATTATGAATAAATATGAGAACGTCAAAGAAGTGAAAAAAACGCGGAACCAGATCTGGTCGTATCATACTCAACGGATAATTGTTTCAGAACCAGATTTGGTCGTATAATACTCAAGGGGTTAAGATTTTTTGTGTCATATGGCACCAGTGAATTCATACCCTATTACACGCCAATCCATAAAAACAGGATCACCCGCCAATCTTCCTGGTCGTATGCAATCATACCCCAGTTTCTTTTTGAGAAAAATAAAATCGGTAAAAAATGAGTAATCAACCACCTTTATTTATGAGGAAATGGTTTCTGTCTTGATTCTCTGGTTACTGCAGCACACTCGTAAAAATATTTCACGATCGCGTAATTTTCTTTTAATAACCAAATGGACAGTCTCCCTCCATTTGTGTGTAGAAATTTTGGAGTTATTACTACGTTTGATTTCATAGAGAGCCTCAAAAGTGCATTGGACATAACAACGTTCCGATTTTGTTCTCAACCGTCGGTGTATAGAATTAAGGGTTTTGGATCTCTAGTAATTCCACAATGAAATCAACGACACATGAAGCAAAGGTAACTCCGATAAATTGGCATGCTGCAATGCGCTCCGTTGCAGTTCTATGGCGATACTGGTAAATACGCGGTTTTGCATGAGGGCGCTGCCTCGACTCGGATACGCGATTTTGCAACAGGTACGTAGAAAGGGCCCTGATTGGTCAGCCAACGCTAGAATCGCTTTCAAACATCGCGTTGAATATTTCCTTACCCAAAAATGCAGTTATCCAATATTGACCAAAAAATAGTGTACTCAGTTATGCAGTATCACCGACGATAATTTCTGCTGGTTTATGTTCGCCCAAAATTTCTACATTTGATATTAACATAGATTTTTTTCATAACTTCCTAGGATGCCGTTAGATTAAGTTAGATACATTATAGTCTTCTGAGCTCATTCTCAGCTCATTCTGAGCTGAGTCTCATTCTCTACACCCAGCATAGTCTATCTTTTATGTAAAAAGAGGTCTTTGATTAGGTGCATTCCAATACAGTTTGATTTGATTTAATGAGCTGATTTTGGTTATCTAATAGGATATAATAATAATAATAAAACTTTTTATCTGTTGACACAAATCGGCGAGCTTATTGCATTGAAGTATTATCTTACAGCTAACCTTAACCTAATGGGGAAACATGTTTTGCGATAAAAATAAGATAAAACTATTATTAAAATCATTTATGAAGGCAGCTTGTATCAAATGCATCAAACATTTAAATCCAACAGAAAATGGGACATCGTAAATTAAAAAGCAATAAATCTATGATGCAGAGAAGGGGAAGAGGGAGGGAAGGGAGTGCGAGTAGAAATCACTGCTGTGACCAGGGTTCGAGGTCAATAGGTTGTCTTCAGATCTCAGAAGGCGCCCGTGAGCTGATAGAGCATTGAACCTGCTTATGACATAGTTCGGAGCGGCCCCCTCCAAGATAAACCAAGGACTCTCGTATATCTCCTTTCTCTGGTCGTCAGCCAGTGAAGTCTGCTTCTGTACTCCGTAATATTGTCATACGTTCTGAAGTCATAAATAAAGTGAATGAAAACATTTATGTAATTATGGATATTTATGTATGTTGATATCGGTAAGCTTTTTGCATGGCAAATACCGCTGCTCAGAATATGGAAGCTTGTTTGTTTATCCTAACCTCGTGCTGCTGTCTGAATATTTCTGAGCCTATGTAAGCTTTCGAATCAAAGGTTTTCGAGCCATCGGCGTATCAGATCATAGGATGCCCCTACAAAATATTATTGTATTTCTATGTCAATATTCAATAAATAATAACATAATAGGATAAACACACCTAAATGTTTTCTCCTGCTGCGCCGTCCAGCGGGAGAAAAAGAGGGGGAGTAAAGATCCCCATTGACGAATTGCCATGAATGTCAAAGTTACCTCTAAGGATTGTACAACAGAAGTTGGATTTTTGATGTAGAACAAACTTCACAAGTGCGCAGTGTTCATGTTCAACAATGGGTTCTCCTTGAGTATTACATTTCTACATTCTTAATATTTAAATAATGTTTTTTTTTTCATTTGCCTCAGGAGACGTGCAGTTTCCGGCGAAAGCATTGAATCGGCCGAAAGGAAACCGACGAGCGGAGATGAAGGTAAAATAACAAAACGAATTTGTTTAATTAATGCATTGCTACGACTACTTCTACAAATATTGTTTTCAATATCAGACGAAGCCGATACAGATTTGGAGACGGATCGCCTCCTCGGCCAACAGCGTACGGACGATCAAGGATTCTACGACGACAAGGTAATACATCGACGAATATGCCTTCTTACAAATACGATCAAATATGAGCTATGTATTGAGTATAACCCGCATGTAGTGACCCCTGTAGACCGGTGGAACGAAATATTTATGCAAGTATTCCCTCTCACTTTCTTCTTAACTCACTTCTAGTTAGCGCGACCTTCGCTTTAGTATTCTTTTCCTAACTTTGATGGTTGAAAGGTTGCACCTATAATCTTGTCTCTCTTACCTTTCACTGTAGCCCCCTGTATTTGTATTATCGAAAACTCAGAAAAAACCAAAATAGATCAAAAACGTTACACAAAACTGTTAAGACTTCGCAGTAGCGTATCGGTGAACCATTTGAGTAGCCGTCGGGCCGATTGCATGAAATATTTATCATCCTTAGAGAAAAAAAAGAAAAACAGTGTCATCGGCAAAAGCACACCAACAGCAGGGTTGGAGAAAGCCGCGATCTCGAACGGTGGGCGGCAGTTCGAGGGCCGGCCGAGCAGCTCAGCCCGGCCTTGTGCCCTCCTCTCCCGCCGCACCGGACCCCGCCAGTCCCATTGTGGACGACGACAAAACCTGCACTACCAACGGCAAGAAACCAGCGGTGAGTTCCAATACGGATACGTCTCTTCGGGAACATTCAAAATGAAGATCTTGCAAAATTTATTAGTAGCATGTCACTATTTCCATTGTAATTGAATCCGAGTACTTTGTTGCTTAACACAGCGGAACGAATCAAATAATTAGAAAGGCGTTAAAATCATAATACTATTTTTTCGGTTAAGGGTCAATCGGCACCATGCGAACCCGAAAAACATTTCTTTGTAAAATCACAATAGCTGAAATATTACTTTTTTTTATGGATAGGTAGATAAAGGTCAAAGTGCATTCTGATTAAAGACTTATTTTGTTAAACTCCTGGATACAATGAGAATTAGTTGGTGAAAATCAATGATAAAGTTTAAATGCTTCTGCTAGGAAATTCATATTATTTTAATATGATTCAATATAATAATTAATTCATGTTATTTATGAATATTTAAAAAATCATCTTTTTTTTAGTTTTTTTTTTTTGGCTGGATTCTGCAATTGTGATCCTTTGTAATCCTTAAATGCAAATATTGCCAAACTTAATTAATGGTTTTTCTGCAGAACTGGTTCTAGACCAGAATTCACTTTTTTTAACTGTTCGTTTTACATTTGGAGTTGATTATAATTATAACTTTTATTTTGATGTGATTTGGCACTTTTGCAATTGTGCTCTTCCACAATCCTAAAATCCGATATTACCAAACTTAATGTTTTTTTTTCTGGGGAACTGCTTCTAGAGCAGAGTTCACTGCAAATTTTGCTGTTAGCAAGTGATTGAAAAATTTAAATGCTATTTAAATTTTATATTTATCTATAAAATTAAAATGAAAGTAGGGCAATAATTCATCACCTGTTTCAAGTTTTCTGAAAATATTTACCTTCTAAATATGCCTTTCTTCTCATTTGTGTGTTTTGATATAAGCCATGCACTTGATTAACGCCTTGAATATTATGTAGATAGCTTTGTAGTATGGCCTTTGTAATTTGTGGGTGTGTGGGCCTGAAGTATATACGTACAGAATAACCTCTGTAAGATAAACCTCTTGTATTGCTAGTATTTTTATTAGAGATGCAACAATTACAATACAATTAAATGACAATTATCAGTATTTTCCTGGTTAATCGGAATCGTCAATTGTAGCCCTGATTATTTAGCGATTACTGGCGGAGAAAAAAACAAAAGAAACAAACTAAGAAAATACTAATAAATCTAATAAAAAATCTAAATCCCAAACATGCTGATATTTCAATCCCAAACATGCTGAGCAATTCTCAAATTTCCTCTGAAATAAAGCAATCGAGCATCTGGAGTGCTTGCGAAAAAATGACTCGGGCAGCAGAGGATCACAGGCCTTTGTTAAATACTGCATGGAACATCCCTCGAGGATAATCTTATTTGCACACTCGCACTCTTCTGTGCTCTGGCCCACTGATATATTGTGTAAAAATTATTCAAATCAGAAAATTACACAAAAATATGTCTTTCAATTTAAATTCAGTAGTATTTGAGAATCTATTTTCAAAAGCTCTACTTATCCAGAGGGATTTAAGAAACAGGCTGACACCTGATAACTTAAAAATGCTATGTTTTTTTAATAAACACCTTTGAATTCTTAACTTAAACAACATGTCTTAACTCTTAAGCAGGTAGGTACCTAAAAACTTGAATAAATAAGTTTCATTTAAAAAAATGTGGTATTATAAGTAGGTGAATAACCTACTGTATAGGTGAATAACCTACTGAATAAATAATACATAGCTAACTAATGACTAATACGACACAGAAGTTATCTACTGTGCAACGGTCATATTGTGCAGTTAATTGCAGGATAAATGAATCATATCAGAACTGTGACAATAATCAGAATTGGTAATTATTTTTCGAAATAATCAGAATTGGAATCGGAACCGTAATCGGTGAAACAATAATTATCGTTGCATCTCTAATTCTTATAAATTTGACTGGTAGAAGCAGTATGTCTTGAATATTTTTTTTATTTATAACCATAATTCTAATTTATTTTTGATATCTTGCTAGGACAAGGAGGGAAAGAAGAAAGGAAAAAATAAAGAAGGTATGTTGTAATTTTTTACCTGATTTTATAATAAATTTGTGATTCTTATAAACATATATTTTATTCTTTTGCTGCTTTCATGGTTATTATTCTCCGGTGAGTGGCTCTGTAATAGAGCATAATCATGAGCATAATCAGCGCTGTTCAGATTTGTTATTTTTAATTGAATTTTCAGTTGTTCACTCTGGTCGACGTTACTCAACTCTATCAACCGTCGAAACCGATAAAAAAACTGGGATATTTCACGCGCCCGAAGTGTTGATAGAAGGAGTTCTGTTTAGAGCGCGTTATTTAGGATCCACGCAGTTAGCGTGCGAAGGTCAACCGACAAAAGCTACCCGGATGCTTCAAGCGGAAGAGGCCGTCTCCAGAATCAAGGTATGATTAAAATATTTATCGATTTAATTAGACTTAAGTGCTATATTGATCAAACCATCCCAATGTGACGATACGCTAAGCACTGCCTCCGGCTAGCTGTGGCCAGTGTGGATCGGAGAGTATAATTTTCCTTTACGATAAATCCTTATTTGTAAGAAATTCAAAACCCGAAGAAGTATCGGCAAAATCGTATTTCGTAATAAACATAATCGAACGTCCGATGCTTCTTTGGAGCGCTATATTTAAATATATCCGTATGTTCTCACGTTTACTGTAGTACATTTATTGCACCGATATGTCTCTTTCTCCTGTCCTCAAATCCGACGATACAATGGTCGACCGCTCGACAGGCCTTTACCTTTTTTTTACTGTCTTTTACCCGAATCCAGACGCTTTTACTTTTTACATGTGTGAATAATGAAAACCGCCCCTAGCAATGTTCGTCTCTCATTCTCTTCCGTGTCACTTTTCAATCTATCCTTTCGCTTTGACATGAAATTTCGCTCGTTTAGATGTATACTTTTATCTGCATGCATTCAACGCTTTTCATTTATACTCATTCGCATGTTTCATTATTTTTTTATATAGTTTTAGTTCGAAATTGCTTTTAGTATTTGTATTGCTCATGTAACCTCAAAAAACTTAACTTGCTTGCATACATATGCATAAAAAATTAAGTTTCCTATCATTAGATATAGAAATCATTGGCTATTTTGAACAAAGAATAAATTCACACATTTCACATTGACTTTAATGGAGATTAATAAAGATTTTAAAGCTGATCAATCTTCACTCGTATTACCAAGTGAAAAAACCTGTAAAAAAAATATGCCACCATAAAAAATAAGTTTCCTATCATTAGATATAGAAATCGTTGGCTATTTTGAACAGAGAATAAATTCATTGAATAATTTCATGTTAATTTTTATAGAGATTAACCGGTCGGAAGCCAGGCGTCAAGCGCAAACAACTGCGCTGCAACTTATTGGTTGATTTTTAAAATAAATGCTAACAATATCGTTTTCTTGTTACCCAATAATTAAGCTTGTTAGTCATGTATATTATATATTTATATAATTTATATGGGGGCTGGCCAAAATCTGTCAAACGATGCAAAATGCCTATAGGCATTGTTGGCGTCCAGGATGCGTTAAAACTTTTGACCAAAAATTATCCATTTTCATTAATTTGTTTATTTGATATTTGATGCGATACTTTTGATTCGGAATACTTAATTACAGACGGGAGCATTTGCCATTCGTCATCGATTTTCTGATACAGATTTTCATCTTTTGTAATCATAAGCAGTTTATCAACTATAGGCATTAATGTGGGAAATATTTCCCGGATTTTCTCACTGACTGCTTCTGGCATATTTTAATAATAGGGGGTCAGAAAAATCGTATCTTTTTTGGATCTCCTTACAAACTGTAATTAGGAATTTCTTTACTCTTGTTTGGAATTTAATTATGAGGAAAAAAAAGTAAAATTGGTTTGCTCTGTTTTTTAACTCGGCAATGAATATATTGCCGTGTACCGTGTTTTATTGCTAAATAGACCCAAATTTCCGTGTAACACGGCAATTGCCGTATAAATGGCAACACTGTTGGCGTCCGACCGGCTAATAAATATTTTAAAGCTTATCGATCTGCATCAGTATTCATCGATCTTATCAGCCTATTCAATTGAGGCTTGATAGATGTGAATCTTAATGCTCCGTATAATGCCAATGTGCATATTTTAACAATCCATCTCTTTTACGCATGTATTGCCGAAATAAAGATCGCGCGGCTGATGTGCGTGATAGAGACTGCTAATAATGTTGCTTTGACTCACATTATGCCCGGGATCATATGCAGAAATTTCGTTTATTGTTACCCATTTATCAAAGAATAATCAATATGATCAAAAACTATCAGGACAGTATCTCAATACCTTACTAAGGTATTCAAATAAAAGTTTAAAGTATATACAAGCAAAGATCGAAATAAATCAAAACAAAGAAATGGAGGAGATTTTGTAATTTTCTATTGAGAAAAGTTCTGTCTAGTCGGAATGTCGGAAATATAGTCTTCTCTTTATATTATTTTTTTAAGGTAGATAAATCAAATACTAATACTAGAAATATCGATTTAAAATAAGTCTGATGGCTCTTTAATCTACAAACAAATATTCAACAATACTCCGCGCAAACAATACGGCTGGCTTGAGTCCTTTTTGAGTGGCCTCACATTTAAAGTACAAATTGGTGACACTCTCTCAGATGAATACAGTGTGGTCAGTGGAGTCGTATAACATCAAGTGTGAGTTTCTTTGCGGATGATACTAAACTGTTTGCAAATCCTGCAATAGTAAATCTCAGCGAAGACCTGGATCAAATTTTGAATGATCCACATGGTTGATGAAGCTAAATGCAGACAAATGCACGGTCCTTCACATCAGCAAGATCAACCCCAAACATCAGTACAATCTAGGTCCACTGTCGTTACAAATTGCCAGAAAGCAAAAGGATTTTGACATAACGATAGTGAGCGTTCTGAAGCGGGGTGAGTATATTAAACAGATTGTGAAAGAATGTACCTCATCCGCAAATCATTCCACTATATCACACCAGTCTTATTTTTGTCATTATACAAAACCTACATCAGACCAATGTTAGTTTGGATTCTAGATCTGGAATCTTACTCGTGAGACAAGGATCTCGAGAAAGTTCAGCGCAAAGCGACCAAAATGCCAAAGGGCTTGAAAAAGCTGGAATGTTCTGAAAGACTCCGCAGATTGCAACTGCCTATACTCAAGGATCATCGGATCAGGGGTGACCTTATTGAGATGTATAAGATCCTCAACGGATGTTATATTTGCCCCAAGTTGTCTTTAATCTTTAGGCGGAACCATAAACATCATCTGCGAGGACACAACTTCAAACTGGAGAAAACCCGATTCCACACTAATCCCAGGAAACCTTCCTAGCCAACCGGACTGTAAACCAGTAGAACAGTTTACCTGCTAAGATGGTTGAAGCATGTAGTCAACATATTTAAAAATAGATGACATATATATTTAAAAAATATGTAAACAAACTTCAGACATCAGTGTTAATTCAGACATATCAGCAATTATGCTGCCTTTCTATTAAACATAATAAACCGATTAGCATTTCATTGCTAAACCCGATGCCACACCAATCCCAGGAAACACTTCCTAGCCAACCGGACTGTGGACCAGTAAGACAGTTTACCTGCCAAGATGGTTGAAGCATGTAGTCAACATATTTAAAAATAGATGACATATATATTTAAAAAATATGTAAACAAACTTCATACATCAGTGTTAATTCAGACATATCAGCAATTATGCTGCCTCTCTGTAAAACATAATAAACCGATTAGCATTTCATTGCTATGAAAGTGAAGCAGTCGATAACATTGACTATCGATAAATCTGAGGTAACCATGCGCAAATCCTCGCCGCGATGATAAATAAAATACAAACGGAGCTGCCATGGAATTCACTACTTGGAGTCGGGCCCATCATAATACTATTTTTACACTCCTGGGGGGTGAGCGGTGGATTCTGGACTAACGACCGGCTGTGGTAGGTTTAGGCCAGCTGTCTTGCCACATGTGAGTGTTCACCTTACCATCCATTTACTCCTCCTTTGAAGACATCCTCCTCAGATGCATAAATCACAGTTTTAGATATTTTTTTCTAAGGAGTTAATTATTTTTTTCTGGAGAGACCAAGATCTTTAAATAGGTGAAACAGAGAATTGGCTGGCAGGCCACGGACGTAAACTTCGTTATATCTGGACAGAGGACTGTGCATCAGAGAGTTTCAGGGAATTTATACTGCTTAGAGACTGAATCGACCTCCAGAATCCAATCTGAACCTTTCTCGATTATTGAGAAAGGTTTTGTAGTGAAAAGTTTTTTGCCTTTAGAGCCATGCCGCGGAAACTGTATTAGGGGTTTTGATGGTACTGTCAGACCCTTGTTGGCACGAGCCACTTAGAGGCTAATTACCTCGCGAATATCAGCAAGCACTTTGTTGTGGCGGTAAGTGTACCGTCCTTGATCTGAGGTCGCCTTGCAGCCAGCTAGAATATGTCTAGCTCTGCAAGAGGTATTGCTACAAAGGGGAAATGAACTATCCTCAGAAAAGCTCCATCGAGCGAGGTTACTGGGGTCTAGAAGTGAATGCTGAAAGGCATTTAAATAAAATTTCAGAACCTCTGACGTCCAGTAATACAGTCATTAGGATATTTGTAATATTATTTTGATCAGGCTATAATCTGGCAATTTAGCGTTAACAGGAATTACAGAATTTTGGTATTGGCACAGACTCTTTTGTCAGTTTTCGATGTGTTTTAATTCACAAGATGCGTTTTGCAATAATATGTGGAAGATACCGGGTGATAATTACTCAGTCGTGTCATTTAGACCAATTGGCACAAGACTATGGCCATGAAGTGATAAGTTTAACGCCATCTCATTGTCCAGACAAACCCTTTGAAATAATTTGATCACAGATAGAAAGGAAAATCGCAACTAAAAACTCAGCAATTAAAATGGCAGATGTGAAAAAACCTTTAATGAAGCACTTAGTGCATCGGACACGCAGAGAGACTGCAGAAAGGGGACTATCAAAAGATTAACTCACGAGAGACTGCATCACCACTTATAATTATTATTAACCTCGGAGAAGATGATAGCGATAGCGACACTAATAATTAATTATAGTGATCTCACAATGAATAGTACTAACAACCATCTTTAGAAGGCCCCAGTAGAAGCAAAAGAAGCCAGTTATTTGAACTCAATTGATTTCAATTTGAAATATTGATATAATTTAACACAGCATAAGATGGAAAGGAAATGTTGTACCTCACAAAGCATTTTTATTTTTTGTATATTTATTATATAACTACATAATATTAAGTACTCGTATTTTATTAACTACGGTAGAATTCCAATTATCCGAACTCCGACTCTCCGTATCGCTGATTATCCGAAATTAAAACAGAAAAAAATTAAGACGGAATCGTACTGATTGTTCATATAGCAGCAACTCATCCCACTGAAGAATTGCTGGAAAAAGCGAATGGCCAGTTTGAAACAATCTTTTTAGCGCCAACCGTCACAAGCTTGTTGCAACCAATGGACCAACCTGTTATCGAAACTATGAAACGCCATTTCAGAAAGCAACTTGTAAGGAAACTTTCGGTAGAGGGCGAAGACGGAGGTGTGTTGGCTAACCGCAAAAAAATAAATTTGAAGAACGACATACTCACAGACGCTGTTCAGTTCATGCGGAGTATAGTTCGTAGTTTGCTTCCTCGGCTTCTCGAGGTAAATGTTGATAAAATTGCAACTTGCTCGCTTCACTCTTATAATTTATGTATTGGTACGTTGCACCGAACATAAATCATCTCACTGCACTGTTTTTTATTCTTTATTTTGCATGCTTTTACGCTTCTCAAACTAACCGATTCACAAAGGCCGTAACGTGCTGCAGGTTGCGGTTCATATTCTTTTCACACTTTCAAAATGGCATTTAGCCCCCCGGAGGCTGTATTGAGTATTTTTCTAAATTTCGCCGCATTTTTAGGATCTAACTCGTCTTCATTTCCCCTCACCTCTTGCGAGACCGGAGAGACTAACATTCTTTTTCTTCTGATAACTTTCGCGCATAAAAAAGCATCCGTACGGTCTTTTTTATGCACGGAAGTGGCTTTTGTAAAAAAGGAGGCATTTGCTCAGGAGTGTCAAGCGGTGTCGCCGTACGACGGCGTGTACCAACACTGCCATGAGATTGCGGGCGGCATCGTTCCCGCGTTGCCGTCCCCCCCGCGGCCCGTAGCTAGTCCTCCGGCGGTTCCGACCGCGCCCACCCCGGGGCCGCCCCCCGGCACCGTGTTCCACCTAGCGTTCCTGGGCTCCGTGGAAGTGGACGAAGAGGCCGGCGGCAGGAGGCGGAGAAAGAGACTCAAGAAAACCATGGTAGAAGAGGCCGTCGCTAAAATAAAGGTTTGCATTTAACAAAATATCCCGTGCAATAAATGTATTCTGTAAATGTAAATTTTAGATTCGTCAATGTTTGATCTTTTAAAATGCTATGGTTTTTTATTTCCTGTGCTCTCATCGGGAATAGGCTTTGGTACGTATGCTATTTATGTTTTTTTTTATTGCTTTATTGCTACGATAGTCGAGACAAACCAGCCAAAAAAAGAGTTTCACCTTGTAGAAGATCGGGCAGGCCTTATTTTTGGTAGATTTGATTTTTGAAAATCTCTTTTCCAGTATGCTCTAGAGTAGGGACCTCCGAACTATAGCTCTCGGGTTGGAACTTTAGCCGCGATATTGTTTAATTCGGCCCGCAGAAGCCCTCTGGTCGTTCTTTGTAATCTGGTCCACGCGCTATTTTACATATCTGATGCATAATAGCAGCTGTGAAATACTACTTGCCTTCAAATTAATGGCGAGCGAAAAGAATAACTTAGGACTCCATTTCACGAAATAACCTTCAATGGAAAAACTTTAAGTTTTTAACCACAGATGGAAGTAAAAATATGTGCGGACGCGTTGGACAAATTATAAAAGCTTGACAAAATTCTATCTATCTAAAGCTAATGATATTCCACTGCATTATCCTACTACTTTATAAACGCGAAAGTTTGTAAGAATGTATGTATGGATGTTTGTTACTCTTTCACGCAAAAACTACTGAATGGATTTTGATGAAACTTTACAATAATATAGTTTACACATCAGAATAACATAGGCTATAATTTATAAAGATATATAGTTTTCTATCATCATTATCACAATTTTCCATCACCACGCGGGTGAAACCGCGGGGCGCAGCTAGTTTATTCATAAAGCAAGTGTTATAAGCTAAACCCATAAATATGTTCCAAGTGTTGGAACCTGTGGTCTCCACGGTGAATTCTATCCCAACCTCGATCACTCAACCACCGCCAATTCTGGATTTTTTTATGCAAAATTGGGGCAAGTGAATTGGTATATATCATACTTCTATTTGCTGGTTAAGCTGTGGAAATGTTATCACAATTCATCCAACTTCGTATTGAAATTACACATCCGTAGCTGCGTTAAAACACTGGTTCCTTTCAAATCGCCGAAGTTAATCAGAGTCGGGCGTGGTCAGTATTTAGATGGGTACGGGCTGAGTACTGCCACCTGTTGTTATAAAAGCTGGCCACCTGTTATTGAATTAATTGAAAACAATTAACCCCTTGCTGAGTAGAGCAAGGGGGATAATAGTTAAGTGTAAAAAGAGTGGTTATGGATGTTGGCATTTTATGGATATAACGAAACACGTAATAGACCAGAAGGGGAGGGGGTGTTCATTTTAGTACATAGAGGATTTTGAAAACCGGAAAAAATTTGGAGGCTCCAGAGTAGAATAGGCTTCTTTAGAAAAAATTACACATATTCCTTTAAAACATTTTTTTGGCGATAAATAGTTTCGGTGTTATACACATTGGTCGGTGAGCGTGCGCGGTGCAGCAACCTGAACCGCTCTTTCACCAATCAATATGTGTAACTCGGAAAATATTCATCGCGAAGAAAATGTTTAAAGGAGTAAATGTGTAGATTTTACCCCTCTACAACTATTTTACTACAACTACAACGCTACAACTATTTTACTCTAGAGCATATACCGGAAGAGATATGGCTGCCATTTTTCAAAGATGGCAGTGCAGGGAGATCGAAAACTCAATATATTATTCAAGAACGAAAACTCAATGTATTATTCAAGAGTCCAAACTTTACAACCCTGCCAAAAATCAGAACTACCCAACCTTTTGTAAAAATGCCACTTTAACTGGACTACACATTCCGACCCTATTTATTCACCAATTATCTAAACTTACGTAACAACTAAACTACAGTAACAACTAATGATAGCACAAAGTTGATCTAAAAAGAACCACATTGGAGTATTGCAGTGCAGCACTCACTCCGACCGTTCTACTAAGTATCAATTCATTAGAAAAACTGAAATCCTTTGCTCTCTCTCGCTGAACAGCACACTCCTCAACTCTTCTTAAAGTTATACTAACTCCAGATTGCCATATAACTCAATTATGTCCAAATTTAACCCCATTTTCAAAATAAACTTCAAATATAATAAGAATAGACCATGCTTCAAATAATTGATTGTTTTTATCCTGTCATTACAAATAATTTTGCATTTTCTTACTCAGGCGCCGGAGGGTGAAACGCAGCCGAGCACAGAAGTTGACCTTTTTATCTCTACGGAGAAGATAATGGTTTTAAACACGGAACTCAAAGAAATAATGATGGACCACGCGTTAAGGACAATATCCTACATAGCGGACATTGGTGATCTAGTAGTGTTGATGGCGAGAAGGCGATTTGTCCCACACGACACAGACTCCGATCCGCCCAAACTGAATCGAACACCAAAGATGATCTGCCACGTTTTTGAGAGTGAAGAGGTTAGTCTATTCTTTTCTTTTTTAAATTCGGACAGACCTTCAGGCGAAGTTCAAGCGCAACATTATTGATAATATTCTTTAAGATCCGAGAGGCGTATTATTATTATTATGAGTCGTTTTAATCGTGAGATTCAAATTCGACCTTCGACCGGTAGATTGTACAAAATGATTTTGTTGTTACAGGCACAATTTATAGCTCAGTCGATAGGACAAGCGTTCCAAGTGGCCTACATGGAGTTCCTGAAGGCGAACGGCATTGAAGACCACAGCTTCGTCAAGGAGATGGATTATCAAGAGGTCCTAAACAGCCAGGAGATTTTCGGTGATGAGCTGCAGATGTTCGCCAAGAAGGAACTTCAGAAAGAAGTAGTGGTGCCTAAAACTAAGGGGGAAATTCTAGGAGTAGTCGTTGTCGAATCAGGCTGGGGATCAATGCTGCCAACTGTTGTCATTGCCAATTTAGCACCGTCGGGCGCAGCAGCCAGATGCGGACAATTAAATATTGGTAATAATTATATTAATTTATTTCTACTCGCTATGACAGCCGCTAATGAATGGATGTTTTCCTTTTTTAGGGGACCAGATAATAGCAATTAATGGAGTGAGCCTGGTTGGACTACCGCTGTCTACCTGCCAGACGTATATTAAAAATTCAAAGAATCAAACGGTCGTAAAATTGACAGTCGTGCCTTGCCCGCCTGTCGTCGAGGTAAAAATTAAACGACCAGACACTAAATATCAACTGGGATTCAGCGTACAAAATGGAGTGGTGAGTATATGAAAAAAATACATTGCGCCTTGCAAAAATAGATGCCTCACCAATTTCTGGCCCTCGAAAGCCTTTGATCTATGACAACTACTTAACTTCTCATCCGTCATGGCCCTTTCTGATTTATAATTTCACAGAAACCCACAATATCAAAGAGCATAGTAAGCGGCTGTAGCAAATCAAACGATTTATAAGTCCACGTAGTACGTACTGACATAAAAAGTTTGTTGCTGGAACCAGCCAAAATGGCGCTGGTCTGGGGTATGACAGTACAATTACGAGCAATGTGGACTTGTAGAAGTCACTTGCGAGGAGATTAAACCAGCAACAATATGCTCAGCTCAGGAATGTCAGAATGAGTGGACAACAGTTAAGCGACTTTGCAGTCCCCCTCCAATGCACTGAAAGAAAAGTTGTATGACTGGATGCTGATATTTTATTTAAATGCTTTTCAGCATACACTTCCAGACCCCAGTAACTTCGCTCGCTGGAGTTATCCAGAGGATAGTTAATGTCCCTTTGCACAGCTAGATGTACTTTAGCTGGCTGCACAAGTACACTAGGTACACTGTACACTTGCTGTTTTATCCTCCAAGCCCCTAAAATAGTTTGAGTGAAATGGCTCAAAAGGCAAAAAAACATTCCACTACAAAACCCTTTTCAATAATGGAGGTAGCTTCAGACTGGATCTGAAGGTCGATTTGGTCTCTAAGCAATATAATTTCCTGAAAGTCTGGCTTCGCACAGATACACTTCCAGATACAACCCTTTAACCATCCCGGAAAATATCTCTTAATACCATTTAATATCTCGGAAAACAGCCTTTATTGTAGAATTAATAGTTCCATGGGAATCAAATATCGTAAAACTCACAAGTACAAACTAAATAAATACCTCTATCTTGCAATGTCATCACCCGAAATGGCTTTACTGTTCACATTCACGCCGTGGACAATAATCCAACTCCTTAATAGGAAAAAAATCTAAAATTGTATGGCTTCAAAGTGGGAGTGAATGGGTGGTAAGATTACGCTTTAATACAAGAAGACAGCTATCCTAAGCTTGACATAGTCAGTCCACCGCTCACCCCTCAGAAGTATAATAGTAATATGATGGGCCCTACTTCGGTCGGTGAATTCCATGAAAGCTCCGTTTGTATTTATTATTTATATACAGTAGAGTTGCGGTTATCCGAGCCCCGACTAACCGAGTTACCCGAGGAGGCCCGGCCCGGCGATGTAAAAAGCTATTGAGTACCTCGAGCAACAGTCAGACAACTTCAACAGACCTACTGCTACGACGATTGCGTGAAACAGCGGCAAAGAAGCAAAATATGAAATCGAAGACTAGCGCGGTTGTTTGACATTATAAATAGGATAAAACGAATTTACTGCGTGAAGTTTGTAGCACTCGACGCTTCGGCGACGTTGCAGCCGCCGTTGTCGATGGTGGACTAAGGTAATGTCAGTCGTCATCCATTGTTCTGCGAGTAGGCGGTAAACTGCTGTTGTTACAAACTTACGCGGTAAATTCGTTTTATCCTATTTATAAAAAAAGCAAGAGTTCCGTTAAGCAGAAGACACTTAAAGAATTTTTCAAGAACTAACTTCACTTTGACCAATTTTACTATACTACTAATACTGTATTTTATGAATTATGTATGTATTGTATTGAATGTTTACCGGACTACATTTAAATATGTAATAGATGTATTCTTTTACATAATTGACTGTTTTCATTAATTTTAAACTTTATTATATGCTTCCCGATCCGATAATGACAGGGTCCGTGTTATCGGAGTTTTCGATTATCTGAGGCACCCCGAGGTCCACATTACCTCGGATAAGCAAGGCTCTACTGTACTATGTACAATTATAGAGCATTAGCAATAATGTAACAGAATCATCAATAACTATCTAAAAAGGGTCATCGTACAGCGGTGATCTACAGCACCGCTGTGCGGTGCAAGATCTATAGCACAAACTTCTTTAATTTTCTTTTTTAATATTTTCACTGATGATTTTAGGTGAACGCTTTACTTGCTCCCACTTTCTCGCTGTATAAATAAACCGAGTTTCAATATATGTATTGTTTATTTTACAGATATGCAGCCTTTTACGTGGAGGGATAGCGGAGAGAGGCGGAGTGAGAGTTGGACACCGTATCATTGAAATAAACAGTCAAAGCGTGGTTGCGGTACCGCATGAGCGAATTGTAAACTTACTGGCAACATCAGTAGGAGAGGTACTTCTCATTTCCTAAAATTCACTAAGAAAAGGGAGGCCACATATTCGTAACTTCTTGCCTTTCAATTCCAGATCCTAATGAAAACTATGCCGACTTCGATGTTCCGACTGCTGACCGGCCAAGAGAATCCAGTTTATATTTAAGCATCAGCAGCCGAGCCGTGTTCATCTGCTGAACTTAAGTGCCTGCTTGAATAGTGTGTTTCATAAAAAAAAAAGTTATATCGTTAAGAACTCAATAAAAGCTTAGTCACACAGATTAAGCTAAGACAAAGAGACACTCGATTTGATTTAATAGAGAGAGAACTTCTAGGTTTTTGCTGGTAAACTGTGACAATATTAAATGTTATGTCTGTTACTGATCTCGCGACGGAATTTAACACCGCACAAATATTGTTATGAATGCACAATGCAGTCATCCACGTGTCATTAATTTTAATTTTATTTATTTCAATTAATACTCCTAAACTGCTAACCTTCTAATCCAAAAGGCTTTCCAGCTTTCGTGGCCATGTACATTTTAAGTTATCCGCATAACTTTTAAGCAAACGTCAAATATCACTCAAGTTCATATCCGCTTAGGTACAACTGTGACAGCTAAGTTTATAATAATGTCAGCTTAGTATATTCCATAAAGATATTATATCATTACTGAAAGTTGATTGTCATAGAAATAAAAAATGCATATATTTAAAGTTTAAGTTATGTTGTATTTTGCATTTACGGCATGAATATGTGATTATAAATTCCTGATATTATGCTAATTTTGTAATTAGTCAATAGCGACATACGTGCTAATGGCGCTAATTGTATCACTAGCATATGGCACGTATGCTAACTATATAACTAGTCTGTTCCAATCGGAATGAAATGAATCATGAAAGAAAAATTTAAGTGTATACTCATTATAAAATATCTGTTGTTCTGATCGCTAAGAGTATTATCTAGTCAGTGTTCGTTTTAAAAGTAAAGGAATTATTTAAAATTTTGTGTTTTGATTTATTACACAACTGCGCAACAAAAAAGAGTGTAATGTGTTTAAGCTTCATCTATGTATGTGTTCCGTTTCTTTATTCTACCATAACTTCTAAACGCTTGAACCGATTTAGAAGTGTGTAATAGTTACGTCATCCTGAGTGTCACAAGGTACATGCGACAACCCCTTGCTCTCATATATGGAGAAAGCAGCGTCTTCAACATAATTCGTCGTGTTTATGCGTTGGTTGTGTTGTCATAATTTGACAGTTTATTTTTTTTTTAGTTCTTCGCGGCCGCCAGGAATAAAACCTGTAGGGCCAGTAACTAATAGAAGTTTTTGTAATATTAATTTAGCAAAAAAAATCATACAAAATGTACCTTAACTGGCCAAATATCAAGTAAGTGGTTGTCTAAATGTCCAAATCTCAATAAATTAACATAAATATATCATGTTTGGCGTCAAATGAAAGGTCTGATTGAGTATATTCCAGAAATATGCATTTATATATATGTATAAATACATAAACCACAAATATTTCATAAAAAACCGTAATAAAAATAATTATAAATACATAGTTCACTTTCTATAATGGCAGATGTGTTTTTTATTCTTTTTAATATGTATATTTACTTGTTTGACATCTGTCATCATTGGCATCTTGAGGGAGAAAAATAAAAAAACACATGTCAAAATGAAATTCAATATTTTAATATTCATTTCTATTTTAAAAGCCCAATTTTACAGAATATGTAACACAAGCTTTTTATAATTAGAGTAGCCTTGATAGACCGAACTTTCCATAATCCGAACATTTGTTCAAAGGGGGTTTGAGGATAGCCTCATCAACCGAAGGATATTTTTGGCAGCCGTTAATGATTTTGGTTCGACTCGATTGTGTATAAATCGGAAAGAAAAAAATATTTTGCAATGCGATAGTTACAATCCGAATTATCAAGGCCCTACTCTCATAACAATAAATCACAAACTGTAAATATATCAGGAAAAACTAAGCATGCCGTGTGAGAAAAAAAAATATCAATAGCCAGTCGAATGTACTACGTAGCGTCTCATAGAAAAATACACAAAATTTATTTTTACTTTTCTCACAGCTCATTTCAGTGATAATTTGTGGATATTTCATATTATCAGAATTTCCAACGAACAAGGCCCTATTTAATCTTTCGAACAATATAGCAAATTTGTAGATGCAATTTTTATTAAGGCATTCCTATTACTACGGGAGATAATATTGGTGTCCTTACGAATCTATTGCTATAGATGGTTTTAAAATCAACTTCGAGAAGTACTTATTTAATCAATGCAATTTACAGGAAGTCAGATTCACATTGTAATTAATTTAAATTTTCGTAACAGAATGCCGTTGTCATTCCCTTATCACATTTTTAATCAGATACTTCCTTTGTTGAATCATCGAGTCGTCGTGTAATTGTGACTTATGGATAATTTTGTAAAAATATCTCTATTATTTCGTTTTTAAACTATAATTATATCCACATGAATATTCTCCTATCTTTTAGCGTTTATGAGACATCGATTAAAATAGACAGCATTATTAGAGGTAATGAAAGGGTTCAAAACTTTTCTTTACATTTGACGCGAAATTGAAATCTACGAAATATTGTATCGTCGTATACAAAAAAAAACCCTTTCAAGGATAAAACCGATTTCATAGCACATACAGCGGCGGCGTCTAAATCAAAATCGTCGAGTCAACCAAAATGACCGCCGCTACGATTTCAACATCTCCGCTGCATTATATACAATCAAAATAAGTTAACACGCTATAACGCTTAATCCCGCTATCGATTTACAGCCATTTAAAAAAATGCTAAATTAGTTTTAAAAATGCCCGGATCTACCATTGCTGAGATTTAAAATTTACATTTTAGCTACATATAGACGTTATAAAAAAAACACAAATTGAACCGAATAATATTGAATATAAAATAATTATGGTCTCTGAGGGAGAGTGATTCGGCTGCTGTCGTAGTCAGAGATAGAATATTAAGACTGGATGGGCAATATCCAAGACAAGACAGTACAACCTCGATAATTCGCTCCCCTGAAAATCAGTCTACTGGTGGATTACTAGAAGCATCAGATTGAGCGTATTACGAACATAATTAGTAAAAAACAAACATCCCAAAAATGCTATTATTTGTCGGAAATATTTCCAAATTTAAAACGCCGAAAGACAGGAAAGTCCAATTCAAAACCAATACCATTGATTATTTTGATGTCACAAAGGCAAATGATCGTATGCAAGCCACTGCTTGCGTTCAGTGCATTTTTGTTTCTTTTTGCATTCGTGTAGATTTACATTAAGTCAGTTATAGGAGTCAGTGCTGGTGCTGAGAACTGACTTGTTTACATACAGTCAGTCTTATTGAAGTCAGTAGGGAAAAAATCTCTTTTTCGCTGGTAAAAAATTTCCACACGACGCGACATCACCCTACAACGCAATGCCAGCAACCGACCAACCACTAACTGTAGCGTTTACATGTGGTCAGTACCAGTGGCAAGTGTGGTGCGGGATATTGAAGTCAGCACTGATGCGACAGCGCTGTAGACGAAATCGATTTATACAATGACAGTTGACTTGTTGAGCGCTGACTGCTGACTTGTTTTGGTTTGAAATCGCGACTGAATGCCCATCTGTCAAAATTAAATGCATCCGTCAATTCTGTTCCCGTGCACTTAATGTAAAATACTGTCAAAAACTCACTGCACGCATACATGGGCAAGTCAAAAGTTGGTTTCCGGTCTACCAAGCAAAGGGGTTCGTGCAGCAATTGAAATTGAATTTCCATCGGCTGTTTTTTGCATTACTGCGTTACATCCACAATGGAAACGGAGGATTACAAAGTTTGAGGTGGATTATAAAGCAATCTATTGAGCCTAAGGACTTAATATAGTATCCAGACCTTTTTCATTTATCAAAAAAAAACCTACTAGATTCGATTATTTTAATGCTAAAACTGATAGGAATTAGCATCGCATCGGACACGCATTTCGTAACTTACAATTTTTTTTAAAAAATGTGTTTTTTTGTTAGTTTTTAAGATAGTTTTCGAAAAAACCAACTTAACCTACCGTCATATAGGTGTTCATAAAATGTTTTTAAAATAAAACTAATCTAACCTACCAAAATGTAGGTGTTTGCTTTTTTAAATGCCTATGCCAAATGAAGATTATTGCAGTTTCGGAATCAGCATGGTTAACACAGTCGGGAGACATTAAAACATCAACAATGTAGAATAGGTCCCAATTATACATTAAGCCCAATGATTTTAGTAGTCGCCGAATTACCGAATGGCAGATTATCGAGTTTGTACTGTATTATGTATGTTGTGAAGGATTACGGGAGGGGATTTTTTAAATAAATTGACAGCACATGAGAAAACAACCATTTTCACAACTTGTTTGGTAGGCAGGTCATAAGTTACGGTTTTTTTGTAGATATAGAAGATGCCCATCCAGTTTTCTATTATTATACCGCTGATCGAAGCGCGTTGCTCTCGCATCCTGCGTCGGTTGACAGGCACTGCGGGGCTTTCCAGCATCGGTTGGGGATAGTTAGTTTTCCATCGCGTATCTTCTGGTCCACTCCTTGGCGTTCCTTATCGCCTCGATTTCGTTTATTTTCCATAATTCCGCTACGTCGTTGGCGAGGGGATCGTCCGGGTTCGGCGCGGACAGCAGCGCCTGGATGGACAGGAGCACCGTGCGAATCTGCAGCGCGGGACTCCACTTGTCTTTTAAAATGTCGAGACAGATGCGGCCGAGGCGATCTATGTTCGGATGATATATTTTCGTGATAAATCTAACCTTAGGCGCGGACATCGGATAATCCTCCGGCAGGAACAGCTCCAGTTTGAAGAGGCCGCCTTCGAATGGCGAGTCCTCGGGGCCGGTGACGATGACATGGAAATAGCGCGCGTTGTTGTCGCTCGGCACAGCGCTGATGCCCGGCACCGGCTCCTGCATCAATCGCTGCGTTTCCTTTATAATTCGACGCGGTAAGGCTGCCATTTTAACGAACTGTCCGAAGCCAACCACTATTCACTACACAAATATCACGACAAATATTACGTCCCCAAAAACGCTAAATAAAATCAGTCAAATTAAAACTTGTTCACTAAACAAATAGAGAGTTTAATTCCATTACTAATAAAACTAAGAATTCCATGCGACAAAGAGACATATCGGCCCATCGGCACAAAGTTTGACCAGAGAGCGTAGAAATCGCTCAGATAGACAACTGCAAGAGTTGTACATCTACAAATGATCGTATGTCTGAAAAGAATAACGCCACCCTCCCCGTTTCAAAAACGACACAACTCAAAATTATACTAAATATTCCAGAAGAGCCATTTTAAGCTTGGATTTTTTTTAAATCACTGTTCTGATGAAGTCGCTATTACCGTAAGAGTTTTCTGTAAAGGAGCTAGATAGCGCAGCGTACGATTGACCTATGATGTGTGTAACGAGCGCGCGGTGCGTGAGGGAGAGCTCGCTTTGTAGGATTTCAATACTAAAATCAATCAACAGCGTTACCAACTTCGTAATTTTATCTGCTAAATTGGCTGTTTTAATAATTAGGCAATAGTCTCGGCATTTTGTGTTTCGAAATGTATCTAAGTGATTTTGAGGTAAATATTTTTGGGTCAATTTAGTGTAATTCGGCTTCACGTATAGGACACATGGCCACTACAGTGGTGGCAACCACTGGTGTTTACATTGGAAAAAATCCCAAAAGTAACACTAGCGCTCTACGGCCAGGCGCGTACCAACTACGGTGCGGTGCGTTGTGGTACGTTTTTTTAACGCCGACCGGAAAAAATCCGCTTTCTTGAAGTCCGCGAACTACGGTGGAATGTTCGGACTTATTAGACTAGGCGTGCAATGCGATACGGTACGATTTTTACGACGAATGTAAAAACCACCGCATTTTTGCGGTACGCGCACTGCGTTTTTGTTCCGGTAGGCTAGGCGCGCACTGCAGTGCGGTAGGCTTTTTACGCCGCACGTAGAAAACACCGCATTTTTTGGTCCGCGCACTGCAAATTACACCGCGGTATTTGCGCTGGCAATACTTTAGAACATTTTTTCTTCTGAAACTAAAAAATAACGTTCAAATAAAGGAAATTCTATTTCAAAAATTATCGAAAATGATATATGATTTCTTTAAATAAAACTTTCGTCTAATTTAATTAATATTAAATAGCGAAGTAATCCTGCCACTGTCACCGCACCCCAGCCAATCTGCAGCAGTCCTAATTCCGGGACGTTATTTTTTGCATAGTGCGCGCGGTTTCATACATTTCTTTAGGTTCCAAATTTTCTGATAGTAATACCATAAAATCAATGGTAATACGCACAGAATTTTACCGCTGTGCGCGCCTAGCCCTTCTGCGCTGGCAGCACTTAAAAACATTTTTTCCTTCGAAAAAAAAAAGTTCAATAATCCAAATATGGTTTATATATCTTACGTAATAAATAATTTCTAATATATCGTATTATTTCATATCATTAAATGAACTATGGAGAGCAAGCAGTGACAGCAACATCTAGTATTTTTCTCACATTTTTTCTTTGATATAAACGAAATTCTATTTCAAAAATCATTGAAATTACAATAAGATTTTTTAAAAAGGAAATTATGTCCGGAAATTATGTTAGGAAATATGATAAAAAATTTGATAATGAAGTACATTTCACTGTCACTTTTCGATCTCCCACCGCAAACATTCTGCAACAATCCACAGAATTTAAATCCAGCCCGATTTTTCCATAGAGCGTGCGCTTTCATGTGATTAGATTGTTCACAGATTTTCCGAAAATAAAACGCATGGAATTTTACCGCAGTGCGCGGTTAACCGCAAATTATGTAATTATGTATCCTTTTCATAATGACACTTTGACCAACAAGACAAAAAATATTTTTTTGGAGTTGTGTGACTTTTGAAGCGTGGATACGATATCGTCTGGACAACATCATCCTACACTTTTTTTACATAGCATATTCCAGAGAACGAAAAATAGAACAATCATTACGATGCAACCTAGTTTACATAGACAGCTTTGGCTTTAAAGAAAGACTAATAATCGTACCAAGATCATCTTTAATTATCGTATAGGTTCCGCTACTAGCTCCAGATTAGTTTTTGATTCTGTTCGCTGCGTTGCCGGTTCTTCCGTTTTGTCTTTAGCGCGTAGTGTTGCTCACGTCTGTTCTAATCGCGACTTGGGACATTTCTGCAGCAGGCGCGAATTTTAAAACTACAGAAGAATATCTTTTTAAATAGTTATAGCAAAAACTACTAAAATACATTCGAAAAAAAAAACTGAAAGAGAAGATACTAAAAATAACTGACTGGATGGAGTCATCACCACACCTTAATGATATTGACCGCTCGCCGCACCCATTTATTTCCCATTCAATCACGAATTTCCCGAGTTCCGTGCGTCCACCAACTGAAGATGGGAAATAAAATTGTTACTTTCACAGAACAGCAGTTGGAAAATTATCAAGACTGCACTTTCTTTACCCGAAAGGAAATCCTAAGGTAAGAAGACAAGAAAACGCTCGAAATGACTCGCCAGAAAAGTTTAATGTAGGATCAAATCTACAAAAAAACACGATTTCTATCTACCATCTGCTCTAAAAGTACGATGATCAAAACTTTATTCACGTTTTGGTCGAGATAGGTTGAAGGTTGACCGAGAAAGGAGAATGCCACTCTGTGCAGAATGCCCAGAGAATTGGCATTCAATTCTGGGAGAAAACCCCCCTCCATAACAATAAACCATACGTCTAATGTATGCTAAGTTATATTATTAATGTATCCTTAGACAGCACCTCGCAGAAACTGCAATTAATGCGGACATTCACTCGCACCATACCCGCGGTAGATCCCTTTGATGCGTACCTCGAATACGACTAGCAAAAGTACAGAAAAGCTACGTATACCTCAGCATTAAAATCTATAATCTACTCCCTACCACTGTTATATAGCTGGAGGACGTACAATTAATAAAAAAACATCAAGGAGATGCTGATATGATCTGACCCTTTCTATGATCTGGCTGAATTTGATGGCCATGATTTTAAAATATTGTGCCCATTTAAACGACTTAAAAAAGTAGAGTCTGGTTATTTTATTTGGTATTATATTTTTTAATATATGGTATAGCTATTTTATTTATTTTATTTTATTTACATATACATATACATTCAAATTCATGAGCACAAAAGAAAATAAAATGTCAATTTATACAATGCCGTCGTATGCTTTTAAAGTTATATACGCATGATACATCTGTCTGAGCCTAGGTTACATAGCGCATACATTAAACGCAAATGATAATCTTTCTATTATGCTAAGCAAAGAGCAGCCGAGCCCGCCTTGCTAGGCACCCCTGTGTTAAGGCGAGCTCACACAGCTATAATTTGATTATTTAACATTTTACTGACAACTTGAATATTACAATGAATAACTTTTACTACGTATCTATACGAATTATTAACTATACCAATAATTATTAGACTCCTATTTTGATTATTTATATTTTGACAATCTAGTAGTTAAATTCTTGACTACCTATGGATGTTGAGTAAAGAGTAGTAACGAGACTTACAACCTAACGCAATTATTTTGACTCGTCCAAGAGCGGTTTTTAGCCGTCAATTGGACACGACGAAAATGTAATGTAGGTAATGTCAGCCCTTCTAAATTCGTTGTGGGTAAACAGCCTATATACAGCAAAAGATAATTGAGTGGTTGTTTTTACACGGTGAGTCGGGTCAGAGATTCGAGACAAAGTGGGCGGAAGGGCTGCAATCTACTTCTTCTTTTTTCCCTTTGGCAATCCACCTAATGAGGGTGATTTTTGCCAGGTGTTGGGCTGCAATCGACTCATGCGGCGGGTGTCACGTAGGCCATCGGTTGTTTATTGGCTTTTTATATTTTTTATTTTGTGCAATGAAATAATTAGTCATAAAAATAATAAAGAGATAACAATAATTATATTTGTTAATAAACATATCTAGTCAGAGATATTGAACATCTGAATCTATAAAACTAATCGAAATATACTGATCATTGAAATATATAAAACTGAAATACCACTAAGATACGAGATTATTTTTTAAATATAACTAAAAATATGCTAAATTTATATGCCACTCTCAAGCTTATTGGCTGGTGGGCCCAGGGCTCATACAAATAGTAGCGTTCTCCTTTGATATTTTTAGGTTTAGGTTCTGTCCAGCTAGGGGATAGCAAGTATAAATAAATAAAGATGTTGTTATTATTCTAGGGTTTTCAAGCGTTATCGAGAAATGAACCCAGAATTGGTGCCGAAGAAAATGACCGGCGATCAGCCCCATAAATTAGTAGTGCCAGTGGAGTATATCGAGAAACTACCAGAATTGAAGGTATGCAACCGAAACGAGGAAATATTACGCGAACAACTTTCTTGTAAGCGTTACCTAGCTGTTTTATATAACTATCTAATATTAATATGTTCTGTTATGAATTGGTCATTCTAACGATACTCATATTGTTACATCTATCGTTTGTATCAGTGAATAATTAACCTTGGATTATCTAGGTGGATCTACAGTAGGTACACAATGAATCACTCAAATATATAATAAAATATTCATCACAAATCGCGTTTGACGATTCTATACGATCATCTTTTAAATAAATCCATGACAATACATTACTCGCCCAAAAGCGGCGAGGCGGTCACTTCGTGATTTTCGTTTTACTCGATTTCAAAAACAAAAGACGAGACTGTAATTTTGTATATATTAGTAATTTCGTTAATCTTTAACATACGAAAATTAATTTTTTCCCGTGACTACCTACTATGGTTAATATGTTAAATTATTAAATATGAATAAAGGCCAGATTACTTAGTGTTAAGCCTTCAAATACCAAAAATATTTTGTTGTCATGTTGGTATACACATTGGATGAAAAGATGTTCGTAAACAGTGATTCGAAATCTACTGTGTACCAAGCTCTGTTCCAAATCTCGTTAGATTCTTATGTTATTTTTTTTTTGGTTTTTGCATTCTTTATAAGAAATTATGTACCTATCTGTATTTTTTTACGCATTTTTGTAACAAATTATATGTATTCTATTACGAAGTGGGTATAAGCATTGATTATAGGTATAGC
The DNA here is from genome assembly GCA_944548615.1 of Micropterix aruncella. NCBI lineage: Eukaryota > Metazoa > Arthropoda > Insecta > Lepidoptera > Micropterigidae > Micropterix > Micropterix aruncella. Next base: position 9,141,894 of record OX155952.1, read on the forward strand.
GTATTAGATTGCTCAGCGGCGTACTACGATTTGGCAACTAGGATTTTACTACGAAACGCAACGTGAAGATAGAGATGTCATAGATTTTTTTTTTCGTTTTTGTTTTTTTGTGTTTTTTCCAAAATATTTTATCAAAAGTTGATTATTTGCTAGTAGGTACTGGTTCACCCACTTCAAGGATGTCACTAATTAAAATCTCATCCTGTATAACTTTAATCTATATTCGGATAGGTAGATAAAGGTCTGAAGTACATTCTGATTACAAACTCACCCTGTATACAAGCTATTGTAAGTAACAGGTAGTTATTGCAGGATTTTTGCTCTAGTTAAGTATCATAACTGAATAAAATATTTTTAAATAATCGTGACTTGTTCGGAATCAGGTCATGTAAACAGTCAGTCCTTTTTTGTGGCATCCACAGATAGTATGGCGATTTAACATAGATCTTAAACTATTTTATTGCACTTGCAAACCGAGGTGGAAAAATAAATACCAAAAATCAACAAGAACAATAATTAAAAACAAAATTAAACACGACTTCCGTTACAAAAAGGGAACTAATGTGTTTATAACTATTAGAAACTTTTTGTTCGTGCTAAATAGCACGTTTTTTAGAGAATAAAGTTCATCGTTGAAAAAATATTCCTTGAAAAAAATCCAGTGTATAGACGATTGTGCATTATGTAAGTCAGTCTACGGGCCTTGTCCAAGGCCTGTGAAGTATGTTACTGGGCAATTGCCCCTGGGGCTTCACGTGAGCCGGGCCAATCGACTCGGCTTTATGAGTGTGGCGTCGCAGGACTGTGCGCCCTGCGGCAGGTATCTACTGACGATCGCGAATCCTTCGTGACGCTTTAAATCGCCTCGCGCCCCGCGCTGTCGCCGCACGCGGTGGATTTATTTGCAATTTGGACAGTTTAGGTAGGTACGCTATGACACCTGGGATGACGTAACGTTCCTAAAAATACCACACACTTTTAAATCGGTTCTATAGTTTAGAAATTATGGTGGAATAAAGCAACGGAAAACGTTTTTATATGAATATTTATGGTTTATGTAATTATGCATATAGATATATATCGATTTTCAGAATTTACTTAGTCAGACCTTTAATTTCATACTAAACACGATAAATCTCTCCTAAATTATTGGCATTTGGACATTCGGACAGGGGCGTAGCTACCGCCGTATCTGCCCCTGGGCCACGGGGGCCCCGTATATCCCCGATACGGGGATATACGGCGTGCCAACGTGCGTAAGCAAAAATTTATTTAATTTCAGAAATGACAAAAGACAAAAGTCAGACCTGTCACTATTGTCCATAGAGGCAGAAACTTTAGAAAAACTAAAGTCATCATCAGCTATAAATGATTTAATAAATCAGTTTGCCGAAAAAAAAGGCAAGGAGAGTATATTTAATTTGAATTGTTTGTAAAAATTTTGGAAAAAGTGACAAATAGATAATTATGATGAATAAATATTTCTTTTAATTTTATGCAAACATTTTTTTTTCTTTTGTGAGAAATCTATACCCTTCCTAAGGGCCCCCAAACAAATTTTTATACGGGGCCCCGCCAAGGCACGCTACGCCACTGCATTCGGACAATTATTTATTTGATATTTGGACAGTTTACACTATGACACTCGGGATGACATAACGATTCTAACAATAACACACATTTTTCTAAATCGGTTCAAGCATGTAAAAGTAATGGTGGAATAAAGAAACGGAAAAGGTACATACATGAAACCTGAACACATTATACTCCTTTTTGTTGGGCAGTCGTGTAAAAAATACGTGATAATACGTGATAAATACGACACAATTGGCATTGTGTCGGGTTTCTCATCAATCTGAATTAAATTCGAGCAATGTGTAGAGCGAAATGGGATGGTAATCTCGCTGTGGCCAAAAGGTCCCGCGTGTACGGGGCAAAATAAATTTGATCCATCAATCATCAAAAGTCTGGCCTTTTGTTTTCGCGGGGGAGTACGTATATTTATTTACATTATTATTTACAGGAGAATCCATTTCGAAGGCGCATATGCGAAGTTTTCTCCAGGGACGGCACTGGCGATCTAACGTTCGACGATTTCTTAGATTTGATGTCAGTTTTTAGTGAGGCGGCTCCGAGGGACGTCAAAGCGTTGTAAGGCAGTACTTTATTTTTTGATAAGATCAGTCCATCGTCATCCATCAGTAGTATAAATACAGAGTTTTCGCGACCACAGGTTTTTGCAAGCCATCATCGAATGTTTACCTAGTGGTGCACCTACGCGAGAGCCACCACACCCGGTTTTTTCGAGCAATCTTTGACCGTTGACTGTTCGCCTTTTAGATCAAGCGCGCACTGCGATTTTAAAGCGATTGCAAATCGCGATTAAAAAAACGCAACCACGAATGAACCTGAAACCACACTGCTAAAAAAACGCAAAAAATCCCATTGCCAAAATGGATCTCGTAAACATGTCTTGCTGTATTGTTTCTAAAGTGCTCTTAATTCAGGAAACTGGAAGCTGATTTTTGCTTTTAAAGGTCCTTAGAAATGTTCTACCGTTAAGAGACCTCATTAAAGTCTACTACGCGTTAACCCACAGCACGATTACATATGGAATATAAGGATGGGGGGGGGGGGGGTTCTACACATTCGGCGTTAGATCCGCAAGCTCTCCTGAGGGTCATGTTCAGAAAGCCACATTGATATCCAACAAACGAACTATTTAAAGAGCTGAGACTTTTGGACATTAGACATATATATGCAAAAGTAACCCTACTTTATTATCTCAACAATGCGCACACACACATCACTGACCACAACATTCTAACTAGAGGTTGCGCGTCAGAAAAACATCTAATTATAAAAACCAAAACTAAATTTGCGCAAAGGCACTTTAGTTGTGTAGCTCTTAAACTCCACAATTACTTTCAGGATAAGTTAAAACAATGCAAAAGCTTACATATGAAAAAGGGAAAATTTACTTTGTGACTGTTTAAGACCGGCAGGGAAAAGATAGCTGAAATTATTACACATACCCTATCCTCGTTTAAAACGACAAGTTATCAATTTAATTTAATATTACACACACACATATATATATATATATATATATATATATATATATATATATATATATATATATATATATATATATATATATATATATATATATATATATATATATATATATATATATATATATATATATATATATATATATATATATATATATATATATATATATATATATATATATATATATATATATATATATATATATTTTGATATTTTAAGGGTGTAATTTTTTTTAAATTATTTTCAATAATATATAAATTTAGATTCATGTAAAGTTACTTATCTGGGGTCCTGGTGGACCAGAAACATTTAAACGATAGTTAATGTCCTCTTTAAATACTTAGGGCAGCGGCACCTGTTTCCGCAATTGATAACTTATGATGTTCTTAGTTATTGCAGCCGAATTACTGTATGCCCTTGGATGTAATAAGTATAGGAGGATGGTTTCTGTAACAGAAATGGATGTTAGTAACTTATTTTAGAAGAAATTATATGACTGAGAATATTTCGACACTAGTCGTATTCATCTCTATGACATTTCTCAATGAAATCTCTATGAAATAATAAAATGGTAATGTAAGAAGAAATATATATATATATATATATATATATATATATATATATATATATATATATATATATATATATATATATATATATATATATATATATATATATATATATATATATATATATATATATATATATATATATATATATATATATATATATTTGGGTTTTTAAAAAATCCGGTTATAGGATGACGTTTTTATTTAAAATAAAATTAGTAAAAGCTACTTAAAAAGTAGCGAAGGAAATCCCAGCTTGTATTGGGAAATGCTTATGTTTGAATGAGATATACTTACGGATGTGCACGTCTTTCGACGGTTCAATGTAAGTTTAAAGGTCCTTTTGCAGTCGACTAACGATCACTATTCATCCATATATCTCATAAATAGGGATTATCCTTATGCAACACAAAATGCCTTCAATTGAGACGAATTAAGCGAAAAAATAAAAAATGAACCTATTGATCACTTCGGCAAAGCCGTTTTATAAATGAAAGTGACATTACGAAATAATTCAAATTTCGAATGCTACCAACATTTAAAATATGATACAATTGGCTGAGTTTGTTATCAACGAGCCATTAAATCGAAATAAAAATAAAAAACCTCCATATCCTCAATGAAATGAAAGAAGAAACTTCAATCTTAATTTCTGGCAGAGAAGTTTATAATATGTTATCAAAATACGGTAAACCTATATAAAATTGTATAATATTAAAAAAATATAAAGAAACATTGTAGAAAACAGTATAATATTGTTATATTTGATAGGGTTTGTAAGGATATACTTACGGATGTGCACTTGGGATATACTTACGGATGTGCACGACTTTCGACGGTGCAATGTAAGTTTAAAGGTCCTTTTGCAGTCGACTAACGATCACTATTCATCCATATATCTCATAAATAGGGCTTATCCTTATGCAACACAAAATGCCTTCAATTGAGACGAATAAAGCGAAAAAAAAAATTATATTACTAATAAATATATATTATGTTACTAATAAATACGCGTATGTATGTGAATATTACAAGTAGGTAAATGTTTATATTTATATATAAATGAGAATAATATATGTACAATGTTTAATATTTTATATAAACATGAAAATATTACCATGGTTTATAATTGCAATATAAAATTACATGCGCGTCAAAAGAATCTACCCTAGTACGGGCATTAACCTAGTTGGGTAGTTTTTAAGACATAATTTTTATACTACTTTCTCTTAAATAAAGCATTATTATAATTTTTTTTTAAAAATAAAAATAAAAGGCGTAGATTTTGAATTCACCCATTAACAAGTCAAAGATTCATAAAAGGCCACTTCTTCATTTTGCACAATTGAGCTTCATGGTACTTTTGCTCCCATATTTCCGGAAGCCTTTTGATCTTTAGTATTAAATGTTCGGTGTCAAATTACGCTTCATTAATTTCTGACACGGGTGATACAGGGAGTGACATTTTGCACGCGCGCAGCACATCAGTCCCTCAGCGAATTTCGATCCCGACTCCCTAAAGTACCCGATTAACCCAGGCAGGCTATTGAAATCTCGGGGCACCCTTTGCACTTTTCGGGGCCCCTTTGGGCTGTCACATACTCTGCCGACAATGAGGACCCTAAGCTATAGCTTAGCTTATACCTACATCCTGCACTCCTCAGGACGCGATTTTTGTCGCCAATGTGCGCGCGCACCTTGGTACTACGTCATGTATTGCATTTTATTCCACGATAATCGCATCGCGGTAAAATTGAGTCGTTTCACTGTTGTTGCAGCGGCAATTTTTTAAGTGCAAGTGCGCGCACTCTCATAGAAATATATAGGACTCATTTTTGCGACAAAAAAATGCGTGACTTTTAGTCGTAGTGCGTGCGAGGCCTGCTAAGGCCTAGAAAGAAAAAAAACACTAGTTTTTTAATTTTCCAAATTAACCTTCCAGCTCATGCGCATTTTCCTAAGTAATCTACAGATAATCTGATGTGTGTTCAAGCAATTTATGGAAAGAATCAACTCATCCAGCCGCGTAATATAAAGATTTTTTGACACAATCATCTTCCTGTCTTTTCACCTAATTGATGGAGCCGACGGTATAGGAATGCTAACCGTTTACCTATTAAAGGGTTTTTCCCCACTTTATTTTCGTGCTGTCTCCCAATGCACCCCCCCCCCCTTGCAAAGTATGAGAGTACTACACCACTTATGCTAACCCACTGGGGCCCTAATAAAAGTTTTTTCACCTTCTTTCAGTGCCATCTCCCAATGCACCCGGATCTATTTAAAGGTTGTTTTTAATACCTTACACTGAGAAAAATATTCAATTTCTTCTTACATTACCATTTTATTATTACGGTTTTATACATAATAAAGATTTGCCAATCGTAATTTTGTTGAATTACAAAGAATTTTGTTGAAACTCCATTACTCGATTATATGTTTCACTATGCTCCGTACCGATAATACGAAAATAACGATATAATGTAGCTTCAACGTGATTCATGTAACTGACTATAAACTTACGTATGTAGGTATGTAGGTATATAACATGCTGTCATGGTAAAACAAAGCTCTTGTTGTCCACAGTAATAATTGTGTGGTCTTTTTACCATACCTGAGACATGGTAACTATACCGTTACGCGTCATGTTGATTCATACGCACGGACCACAGTTCATCTTATATACGTAATCCCTTTTAGAACATGCATATCGCCTTGCATTATAACGTCATATTTTTCTCAGTGCATAAATGCAAAAGTGGTATAGAACACCTCACCCCGCGGATTCGATGCCAGACCTCTTTCAAAGCCTGGCTAAGTGCCTGTTGCTATATATTACGGCAACAAAAATATGTGTTCAATTATTTTAAACAGGTATATTTAAATTGGAAACGGAACATATTTTTTAGATAATTGTAATTAGTTAAGTTCATGGTGTTTGTTCCATTTCTTAAATAGGTACCTATAGGTTATAAAGAATAAAAAATAAAGATTCTGGTAAAAAGTAAAATAAATATGTTTTATAGGTATGCATTTCGTATATATGATTTGGACGACGATTTATATATCGGACCTGAAGATCTGAGCTCTGCTTTAAAATTACTGACAAGAGGAGAACTAACGCCACCTGAATTGAGTCAGATTGTCGATAAGGTATGTGATATTATTTAAAATTATAGCTTATTAGGAGGATTTCATTTATTAAATTTTTAAATTTATATTTTTTGGTAGGTTCTCGAAGAGGCGGATGTCGATGGCGACGGACGGCTCTCTTTCATGGATTTTGAGCACGTGGTCACGCGTGCTCCAGAATTTTTAACAACTTTTCACATCAGGATATAAATAAAAATAATACACATTTCAGATATTTATTGCCATCAATGATATATGTTTCTCGACTTTGAAGACACAGTAAATATACAATTGTAGTAGAAATTTATAGAAATATCATTTCACATTGATTTAGAACTAAATTTAAAAATCTTAAATATTAAAAAAACACCTATTCATCGAATGATTTTTGTTTCCGGGTCTTAAGAAATAGCTTACAAATTTAGTACCTATACTTTCGGATGGAAATATTTCCATAAATGCAATTGAACCTTTAGTCGCGCCGAGTCGATTCTCGCTAACGACGATTTTAATCTAGGGTAACAACAAATCCATAAATAGATCGATATCATCTTTCGTAGACATTTATTTTTTAAATTCAATAACGACAACAAACTATATAGATTCGAAATTACAGAAGACGGCGAGTGGCCCCGGGCGCGTCTCGTCGGGGGCAAACGCGTTGCAGGCACTGAGAAAATAGAATCACAGATCGACACACGGCGAGGGGCGAGCGAGCTCGTTCTTCGGAATGCGTTCAGTAGAGGTAGTGGCTGGAAGGGGCCGGCAGCGGCGCCGGCGCCGCGCGCGCGAAGCGCGGGTGGAACGCGCCCAGCGCCGCCTCGTTGGTGGACGAGGGCCGCTCGAGCTCGCGGTTGCGCGACAGCCGGCGCAGCGCGGAGCGCGCGCACGGCGCGCACGCCGCCGCCAGCGCCTGGTGGTTCAGCGCCCAGTACAGCGCCGGGTTGAGCGCCGAGTGCGCGTGCCCCAGCAGCAGCGAGTAGCGCAGCGCGCGCGGCGGGCCGCGGCCGATCACCAGCAGCGCGTGCGGCAGCCAGCACAGCGCGAACAGCGCCGACACGAACACGAGCACGTTGCCGAGGCGGCGGCGCGCGCGCAGCGTCGACGTCTGCGGCTGCGGGCCGAGCAGGCTCGGCGCGGCCGGGCCCGCGGAGCCGCCGCGCGGCGAGCGGCGCGGCCCCGACGAGGAGCGCGGCCGCCGCGCGTCGCCCGCCGCCGGCCCGAGCGGCCCGGCCACGATGATGACGTGCGTCGGCCGCCGCATGAGCGGCACGGGCAGCGGCAGCTCGCCGTGCGCGGCGCGCGCCGTCAGCGACAGCGCGCACAGCCGCGCGCGCACGCTCAGGTGGCACGCGAACGCGACGAACGCGGGCAGCGCGTACGCGACGAGCGCGTGGCTCGCCTCCAGGCTGTCGCGCGTCGCCGTCGACAGCGGGAGGCAGGCGACCGGCGCGATCGCCGCGATCACCGCGCCGGCCGTCCACGCGAACGCGGCTCCGAGCGCCGGTCGCGCGGCCAAGCTCTGCAGGAACTGAGGTCGCTGCACGGTGGCGTAGCGCTCCACCGACAGCATCATCAGCGACATCGTGCTCGAAGATACCGGAAACGACTGGAAAGAAATCGAAATTTCTATGTTAGATCCGCGATGCCGCAGTAAAGTGATGACTTAAATAAGCTGTGCGCCGAAGAAAAAATATATGGATTTATTTATGCATTTAATTTACGTCAACAATATTGAATATGATCCGTAACGACAAGGGTAAAAGTGCCTGGTATAACTGCAGTATAGGAACCTCTCCTGGATTGTTGATTTTTAAACGTCACTCGACTATATTCGCCATGCAGATTCCGAATCTGCAATAATATTTTGTCGTCTCAATAAATAAGCGAGATATAGGAATTCAAAGTTTTCATTTAGTATGTCAACAACACGACCATTTTGTTTCGGAGGAGGTGTCGTAAATATAGTCGACATATCGCGAGTTCTCTAATATTGATATTACACAAATTATGACATGGTCGTGAAAAAAATATGTTTACGACATTAAAAAAATGGGACTATTTTAGAGGTTTTTTATGACTGCGTTTTGATAACAAAAGGTATCCTAAAACAATACAAAATTCTTAAATATGGAAATATCACCGCAAGCGAAAGCGAGAAATTCGAAAATAAATTTTCGCCTGCGACGCTATGGATGTTAACATGACGTGTTAGCGATAATTCGGATTTTTTTCGAGTGTTCTCCAAAATTACTGGGTATGGATGACAAAAGGTAACTTGAAAGAAACGAGTTTGTTTCAATATGAAACTAACGGTGTTAGTTTGATATTGACATGTGATAATCTAAAACAATTGGACAGTTTTCAAAGTTTTTACGAAATGACTGCGTATTGATGACAAAAGGTAACCTGAAACAAACGAAATTTCAAGATACCTTTAGTCATCAATACGCAAAGTCATTGAAAAAACCACGAAAATAGTTCTTTTTTTTTAAATATCGCGGATATATGTATTTTTCCGATTGTTTTTTTTTCAAAATATTTCGTTTAATCTAAAATTGCAAAATGTCATCACTTCTGTAATATCGCTAATTGTTATCGATATTACGATATGCTCGACTATAGTCACCACACTTATCGAATGGTTCCCAGACGATGTAAAAACAAAATGGCGGCGCTTTGTTGACATTGTATATTCAAAGTTTGAATGCCTATATCTCGCTTATTTATTGAGACCGAATCTATCTTCTTCCAGATTTTTTGCATTAAAATGAACAAGTCTATTTGTATGTATTTTTTTTATTTTGGCCTGTTTGTTTACATATAAAATTCACATTTTGAATGCCTATATCTCGCTTATTTATAGCGACCGACACAATTTTCTTCCAGATTTAGCATTAAAATGAGACAATCTATTAGTGTGTATTTTTTTTGTTGAAAGAGGTTGCTATACTGCAGTCCCGTCGCTTTTAGAAAACGGGCCTTAGGCATTATTTCTCCAGCACTATGGTTGACGTGATAAGCGATGAACTAAGTTATGGAAAATTGTCAGACAAAATTCACTAGAGAATACATTAGGACTATAGTGAACCTTAATAACCTAAATAACCTAAAATTATTCCACCGTAATAACCATAGTCAACCTTAATAACCTAATGTTATTTGGAATATCGTAGATAAGTTGAGTAATTTAAAAAGATCACACAAATGCACCGTATCCGAGTTAAGGGTTGACAACGCTAAAATAAAAGGTAGCATTAAAGGTACGTCACAAATTAGAAGCTTATGCCCTGTATATTAAATTGCACAAATGGGTTGATACAAACAATAACAACCCATGCTTTGCAATAAATCTATTTCTGAAGGCGAAATTAGAGCAGCAATTAAAAAATCTCAAGGTAGACTGCTAAAACAGTAAAAGCTTCAGATAAATATATATTTAGTAACTCCTAGCACAGACATATTAAACTGTAGCATAGAAAACGGAATCTTCCCAAAAGTGCTTAAATCTGAAAATAACTTATATTCTCATTTCACATTTTAACTAGCTATAATTAGGGTTTAGTAAGCAATCAGGTACTACCCCGACATGTATTTGTATTTAATTTACACGATGAAATATAAATGCTTTTTCGACTTTATCGACTTTTTTGCATTTTTCGACTTTTTGGACTTTTTCGTTTTTTTTTACTTTTTCGACCTTTTTGACTTTTTTGACTTTTCCGACTTTTTCGACGTTTTCGACTTTTTTGACTTTTTTGACTTTTTTCACTTTATTGACTCCTGTGACTCTTTTGATTTTTTAAAATTTTTCGACTTTTTTGACTTTTTTAAATTTTACACATTGTACGGATTGAATAACAGTTATGGATGGCGCAGCTGTCAACCAATACGATCGCCGCGATAGCCATCTAGAAAGTGGCCAATGTTCCCAAAATTACCAATTTCGTTTTTTTCGATTTTCAGTTGTTTCTTTGAGTTTTTCCTAAATATTTTATTTTTGTAAACCACCCCTGAATCAAGGCAAACAAAACAAAAAAATAATAATTCAAATCGGTCGAGTCATTTCCGAGATCTTGCGAGACTAACGCACGGCGTTTCATTTATATATATATATATATATATATATATATATAGATAGATAGATCGATATAAATGAATCCGAATAAACATTATAAATTACTTATCTTGTATAAGTTGGATAAATGTGAATGAAATTCGATTTCGGACTGTCTGATTTGGTACTCGTGTTAACGACTCGGATATCGGAAGTTATAGAGGAATTAAACTTATATAGAATAGCAGTCGCATGATACCGACCTTAGCATAAGCGTAGATTCCACAGTGTAGTTTGTGGTCAGCTATCGCCGTGACTGTGAGCGGCGCACTGACAGCGCAGACTAGCAGATCGGCCGCGCAAAGACCTAGCAGTAGTGGACTCCTAAACCTCGCCGCTCCAGCAGATACCAGCGCTATGATCAAACTAGCGTTACCTGCGTAATCAGAAATAAAAGAAGAAATAAAATTCCTATTTTCTCCACACACTTTACAAAATTACATAACATTAAATTTTGTATTATACAGGGTGGCGCGGAGCCAACTGACACATTTTAAATGTGGATCGTGCGCCGCCGCGATAGCTTGTCGTGGTTGACTGGAGGGGGAATAATAGAGGTGGAGACGCCATTCCATTACGTGCGCCGCCGCGGTATCTCAGTCGCAATGGAGCGTTGGAACGTGCAAGATCATGTTACCTGTGCTCGTAGTTATTACAAAACAAAATCTGTCACGCAAGTGCAGCGTGTCTATTGTAAACAATTTAAAATGAATCGGCATGGTCATGCACCGCCTCGCAATATCATATTGGCTTGGGTGAAGAAATTGTAGAAACTGGTAGCGCAATAGTCGTGAAGCATGGAGTTCCCTAACAGTAGGGTTGCCAGAGAACCTGCAGAAAAGGAAGGAAGCATTTGAACGCCGTCCTCGCCGTTCGGCGCGCCAGTCATCATGAGCCAGCGCATTTTGGGCATCTGTAGAAGAGGTTTATTTATTTAAGGACAACCAACAGCCATGTAAAATATTAAATAACAATCAGAATACTAACTGATAGCCAATAACAGGTTCTCACGTGTAGAAATAATTTAGAAAACATGGGATGCCAGCAGAAACGCACGTTTACATCGAATGATAAAAATTATAAAATTCCTCCATTACAAATTACAAGTTGTGCAACAAATTGACGAAAGAGACAAAGAAGCAAGTCGCAAAACGGCAGCACGCTTGGCCATCTCGGTCGCCCGACCTCAAGGACCAGACTTTTTCCTGTGGAGGTTTCTGAAAGTTTGGCACTCAAGAAGTTGAAAAAAATATGGTGTTAAATCTATCCTTCGACTTTTTTCTATTCCCATACTTTGGGTTGGCCCTGTAATATTGACATGAGGATGAAGGATGTTATTGATGGTTACCTCAGATCCACGATGGATTGTGGTTGTCAGGAGAAATTCGAGTATTATAAGCACATAAATATATAAAGGGAAATTACAAAACGGCCATAACAAACGAAAATTACAAATTTCTAAACATAATTTTTATAATTGTAATATAATGTGGAACCTATTTTCTTATAACGTAATTAAGGTCCTTATGAAACGTATTCATTTTAATTTCATCACAAATCTATGTTCCACAGACAACACTTAGAGATTCTCTTTCAATACGCATCATGAATCTATAAACATTCATCAAAAACAGACTAAAAACAACAAAACTCAGTTTTTTTCTATACATTTGTTTATTCCTTGAATTCATATACCAACCAAAAAATTGGTTTTAAGATATATTTGCTGAAGGCAATTTGTTTAGCTCTGAGAAGTGCCTTTCCAAAGAGCAAAAAAAAAAATAGTTTAAAAACTGCGATGAAGCAGTTTATTTATATTGCAATGAAGCGGCCATCTTGGATGACGTCACCACAGCCATACGCCACACCTGTGAGTATCACCACAGTATACCAGACAGTAGCTTCTCTTAAAACACAATTTAAATCGAAGCGAATACGTCATGAGTCGTTAGGGCTCGGATATGGCCGCTAAATGTCCCCCACCCGGCCCCAAACTTTCGAAAAAGTCGCCAGCCTTTACCTGCACGTCACGCCAACCAAAGGCGTTCGTCGAGACGTACCCCTCTGCCCACATTCCTCACACCCTCTTCCCGCAATGCCCTGTAGCTCGAGCGTAAAGCTACTGTTTGGTATTCTGTGGTACCACCATGAAAATTATGAAACTATACGTTTTTATCGATTAATTTATACCACTTGTACCATTCTTTCATTAACTTTGCTACGTAACTTTGCTACGATGCTCACAGAACTCATGCGAAAGTATTTGTATATAGAAAAGTATTTGTATGTAGAAAAGGATTTTATTTTTAATTCAAATTTATGAAATTCTCCTACAGTTTCTCTTCTCAGATTGATAGGGTGAACTCGGTACTTTTGTTGGCGTTGAAAAACATCAGGTTGATAACTCGTGAGTAATAAAACATCGCAAGGTATGATAAATCTTTGTCAGAATAACTATCGAAAGAAATCATATTTTACCGTAAAAGCAACCTTTGCGATCAACAGTTTCAAAATTAATGCCGCACTAAACGCATCTACGCTTAGTCTGCACACTTAACGTAACGCACTTACGTAATGCACACTTAACGTAATGCACACGATTAGGCACTTAACGTAATTTCGTAAGCTTAATATTAATCCACCTTTAACGTCCCTACCTATACGACCGTTCGTAGTACGTCCGCTATATTAGCGCCCGAACGCAACAAGCCGTATCCCTTACGTTCAAGAACAAAAAAAAACGAAATCCACAAAGCATACGTGATACGTCAAATTATAAGCCCTGCTGGCTTTCGTCGAGGAGCTGGGGTGGGTGGAATAGCGCTACCCCCGTTACACGCAAAATAGGCACACTGGATGTCGACTTGCGGAGGAACGCCCAGTATAACTAACTAACTAACTAACTACGTCAAATTGTTCCTACGATTCTAAATACAAAAAATGGCCATAAATGGGTCTATTGTCTAAAAAAGTTTTCTGGTATATTGTAAACAAGTATTGTTGCTAATGAAACTCACTAATGAAAACAAACAAACAAAAATCTAATGGAAACAAAACATTTATTAAACTTCTTTTTGAATAATAACCCAAAGGTAGGGCGGTTAATGTGCTTGTCTCCTAAGAACGGCTTTCCAGGTAGCGCATTGTGCACTGCATGGCGCGATATCGAATGTATATAGGAGACCCTACCTTGTCAAAAACCAATCCTGTTAGTATAGCTTTTGTTTCAATTTATGTACGTGAAAATCCTAGTGGTATTACCCGGCGTTGCCTGTGTTATATCCGTGCTCAAATACTACCTATGTATACCAGTTTTCATGGCGATTGGTTGAGAGGTATTTATTTATTTATTACTTTCAAATATTATTCAAAAGCATTACAGACGAATCCAATTCGCCATGAATATTAAAGCTAGAGTGTAAGTCTAAAAATAAATGAATTCCATAACTAAATGAATGCTAACATTGAACAAGAAAAAAAAACATAAAAACATAAAACTAAATAAAAGACAGATTATGATAAACATGAGATAGCAGGGAGTTGCCTTTTTAGCTGCCAAAGGGATATACAAAAGATGTCTATTTCTGTGGGTAAGAAGAAGAACTATAACCCTTCCCACTGCCCTGTCTACAAAAATATTTGTACGATGGTACGGCACATTAAACAATAGATGTGATCTCCTCGCTGTGTAATTTACCGGTACGTTAATTCAAATTACATAGTATCTCTGGCAAATAAAAAGTTCCTTGAATTAATTTATATGCTAATATAATTAGGGAAATATATCGACGCGTTTCAAGACTGTTGAATCCTACCATTCCTAGCAGAAAATCGGACGGAAATAAGTATGGATAAATATTGTATTTTCTGTAAATAATTATCGTATTCAAAAATTTTTTTTGAATACGTTCTACCATCTGAATGTATTTGTTTTCACTTGTACACCAGATGACCGAGTTATATTCAAGTATGCTACGGACTAAACAATTATATAGTAGAAACATTAGATGAATATTATTAAACTGTTTGCATATGCGAATAACAAAACCGACCATTTTGCTAGCACGATTGCAAATATTTGTAATGAGTGCACGGAAATTCAACTGCGTATCAAATGTAATTCCCAAGTCCCTCACCTCGTCTGACCTTTTTAAAATTGACCCGTTTATTGTGAATGGGAAAAGCAAGGTGTTTTCTTCTTTGTGATGGTTAAAATAGAGCACTTGTTAGTGTTGAATTCCATGTCATTGACAGAGCCCCATCTTGAAAGTGCATCTATATCTTGCTGTAATATTTTCGCTTCTCGAGCATCTGTTATTTGATGAAAAATTTTCACGTCATCAGCAAATAGTGAGCAGTGACTGTATTTTACAAATTTAGGCAAATCATTAATGAAAATTAGGAACAAAATCGTAGAGATTCGCACCTTGCTGCACCCCCGAATGAACCTTAAAGAGGGCTGACTCGGAGGAACCAAAGCTGACTAACTGACTCCTGTTGATGGTATATAAGTTGATGTGCTGCAGCGATATCTGGTGGCGAGTTATAATAAAGTTAATAGGACGAAAATATTATACGTGCTTAAATGTCTAAGTCTACCAATTTTCATGGCGATCGGTTGAGCGGTATAGAAGTTGATGTGCTGCAGCGCCATCTAGTGGTAAGTTACAACAAAGCGGATATAATAAAAACCATCTCCATGAAAAAATACATAGGTATATGTGCCAACTATTATGGTGATCGGTCAAACAGTGTCGGAGTCTATTAAGCTCGGACAGGCAGACAGATGACAAATATACTGACATCATTTTTTATGTATATATAGGTCATGGTTTCCATATTGTGAATTACCTACGATTCCAATAAGCACGAGCACAGCGTACATGCAGATCATTTCGATTACGCCGTCCTCCGTTGATCCTCTTGAAAAGAAGTCTTGTTCTTGGTCATCGTCGAGGCTGAAGTTCCACGAGGCGAGCGTGATGACCGACATGGCGATCCTGGGGCATCACCATGACCGATGGTCTGCAAATGACAAAATAGAGTTAGTGCCAAATAGCTCAATGTCTAGGAAATACATGCAATCTTTCATTTTATACGAAAAATTATTTGTCCATCATTAGATACAATAATACTAGAAGAAGTAAGAGAAAAGTATAAAACTGTATCTTTATTACAATCCATTGTCACAACGTTTCCGCAAAAAATATAACCTCAAAAACCCAACAGCTCTGCACTGTGCGGGCAGCGGTCGGAAATGAACAAACGCTCCCCTCTCACCCGCGCGCAGAATGTTTTCCAAATGCCTCGGAAGACAAAAACATTGTCTTTGCATAGACAAATGTGTATGGCCACGTCCCTTTGTTTCGATTTTTTTTGTGTAATTGTTTTCGAGAAAACACTCGCAGGAGACCCGGCTTAAAAGATACACCTTTTTGGGTGGTCATTACCTCCAACCTGAGGAGGGTAAAACAATCTGGCGCCAAAAACCTGTTGCGGTTCTTAAATGACACAAGGCTTAGCGCAAAACTATAGTAGGTGGCGAACATAATAGATCAGCAATGGTCGCAGTGTTACAAGGCTCATAAAGATCTTAGAAAAGACCCAAACAACAAATTAAAAAAAGAAAGCTAATGCTGACATTAAAAATATATAAAATATAAAACTAAGTAAAACAAAGTAGATACCTATTTATGATAAAAATGAGATAGCTGGCAGTTGCCCTTTAAGCTACCAAAGGGCTATATGAAGAAAAGAAGATTTTTTAAAAGATTTTTTTTTCCGAAATTAAAAGCATAAAAAGGTTATATACAAAGTCTGCCTAAATAGGCCAAAGCCCATACGAAGGTATACTCGACAATGTTGATTATACGTTATGAACTGTGAGTACACTATCAGAGTAAGTATATAATAAAATTACTCTAATAGCTCTAATAAATAAGTAGTTTGTATCTCAGGAGTATTTTTTAATCTAGGCAACTGAATAATGTATAATGATACCTATAATGCTTCATAATCATGTTGGAGAAAATAATAATGATTAAAAAAAATAATCAATAAAAAATATGTATTAAATACTAATAATAATAAATTACAATAAAATAAAATTAAAATGGCTATAACCCTCCCCACTGGCTCACTTACGATAATATTTGTATGATGTTACGTTACATCAAACAATAGATACCATTTCTTCGCTTTGTAATTTACCGGTACGTTCAAGTCAAACTTACATAGTAGATGTGTTAAATAAATAGATCCTAAGATTAATTTATATCTAATACTAACTGCGCCCCGCGGTTTTACCCACGCGGTGATGGAAAATTGTGATAATGTTGATAAAAAACTATATATATATATATTTATAAATTATAGCCTATATTTATAAATTATATTCTGATGTGTAAGCTATATTATTGTAAAGTTTAATCAAAATCCATTCAGTAGTTTTTGCCTGAAAGAGTAACAAACATCCATACATACATTCTTACAAACTTTCCCGTTTATAATAGTAGTAGGATAATTAGGGAAATATATCGACGCGTTTCGAGAGCATTGTTTCCTACCATTCATAGAACAACATTGGATGGATATAAATACTTATAAATATTTTATTTTTTGTAGTAAGTAAGTACCTATATCTTACAGTTATTTTTATTTCTGTAATAAATTTTAATTTAATCTCTCAACTATTTCAATGACACAGAGTTATATTCTAGTATACTGTGAACTGAACAATATAGAAACATTATCTGCATATTACTAAACTCTTTGCATATGCGAAAAAGTAGAATTGTTTGTGTCACAACAAGACTTTCCCGGCAAACAGACAACACTTAACACCCCAACCCCCCCCCCCCCCCCCCCCCCCCCCCAAACACTCACCAACTCTTACACCCCCCCTTCCTTAACGCCCCTCCCCCCAACCTCTATTACAACCCACCTCTTTTACCACCCTCCTCCCAACCCCCACAACACCGAAACCCCTCCTCTCAACGCTAAACCCCCCCCCCCCCTCTTAATGCTTCCCATCGCATCGCCACCCTTTTCCCCCAAAAGCCCGCTAAACTCCACTCTCCCTAAACCCAACCCCCCCCTCCCGCTTAACAAACCCTTCCATCCCCTCCCCAAAGCATGAACCCCCCCCAAACCTCCCCCGCCCCAAACCCCCAAATACTATTTCTTTTTTTTAACACTTTAGATAAGGCTGTATAGGAACATACGAAAGAAAAAGAATATCGGAAAAAGAAGAATATTTTCGTCTGAAACTATACATCCTGAGTACTTGGTCTATTTTCTTCGAAGTTAAAGCATTCTCGGTAAGGCGGGATAGAAACCCATTGAAGAAGAAGAATATCGGGAAAATAATATTTTTGACCCCCCCCCCCTAAATAGTGATTGATTTTGACAGCATATCTAGTACATTTATAGTATTTTTATAGTTTTACATTTTAATACCACGGAAATACTTCTGTCGTATTAAAATGGCTATTTTCAATACGGTTCGTTTCTCGGCTAGCCTCTGGCGGCTTGGCGTTAATGTTTGATTGAAATGTATGTCGGTTTTTTTTTCTGTGTCGCTTGTATAGGAGATATTGTAACCAAAACGAAACAATGTGGTTTCCACCCTACGACGCATCTGTGTACTGAATTTCAAGTCTCCAAGTCCAATATTTCAAGATTGAAGTATGACTAGCCCGTCCCCTAAGGGACCGATTTTAACCACAACATTTTCAATTCTTGCCATGACCAAATAATGCCTGCGTGCCAAATTTCAGCTCAATCGGATGAAGCGTTTGGGCGCTATCGTGGAGGAATACACACAGACACACACGCAGTTACACAGACGTTCATTTACAATGATTTCCTTCGCCAGGAAAGAAAATAATGGTCATTTTGCTAGCGCGATTGCAATCATATCTAATTTTATATTTCCACACCACACATTCTACACGCCACATCCTCACAGGCCACCCTCCCGGCCCTTGATACCATCCATTATTTTGGTAATTGTTATTATGATTTTAGTTATTACCTCTGCTTAGTAAAATAAAGAAAATAAATAAATAATTTTTAAAATCTGACATTAAAATATTTTTAACGTTTTTATAAAATATCACTCTGCACATTATATAAGAACTCTACGCCAAACAAAGAATATTCAGGTGAAAAGATTATAGAGGCGATATTATTATGAATACGCCTTTGAGATGCTTCCAGGGGCTCTACACTAAACCCCGATAAAGGTAAGCTTTCTGCTAGTAATCGCAGTTTAACGTTCCGATCTATTGATTTTTTTTTAACCAGCAGTTGCGGAATATCGAGGAATGTATATCGTTCTATCGAAGTAAGCAATAGTAATCAAAGGGCAGTCTGTAATTTCGTGCTCACTTTCAAAGTCGTAACACTTTACCATTTTCTCGTGCACCAAACGAAAGCACGCGGCTGAAAAAGTTATAGAGTGTTGACATTGCTAGTTATTTTATTCAATACTTACACTTTTATAGTAAAATACCTTATTTACTTCGTTTATTTCAACATAACATTTGTTTATGTAATTTATATAGATGACATATCATTTAGAAAATCTCATAAGCTATAAACCTATATCAATATCAACGATTAACAGTAAAAAAAAACTGCATGGTAACAGGTGGGTACTTTTACCTTTTTCTGAAACTAAAACGGGAAATATGTTTATGAATAAAAAAGAAACAACTAGTCAGTAAGATAGAGATAGACGATCGGTGTACGGGTTTCAGCTAATATTTTGCGTTTGGGCCGTCGGTATTCTTTTGTTTTACGTTGGGGTTATCTAAAGAAGTCTATGGATTAGACACAGTTAAGACTCAGTGTGTGGGTGGCAGATAATATTTTATTACCGGGCCGGTGTCTGGTATAGATAATAGATAATACCGGGCCGTTGTCATCCCTTCGTTTAATGTTTGGGTGTTCTGAGTGTTTTCTGCTTTCATGTGATTTTGTTATTTCTTTCTGGCTGTGATAATGGACTTGATTGGTTTTTGTTTTGCGATTGTATTTTAGTTCAATTGTTGATTGAAACAAGGAAATATAGTGATAAACCCTAGGTACAAAATAAACCCTATAAGAATAAATAACTAGTTTATTTCGCAAAATCATCCATGTATACAAAACTGACGATATGAATAATTTTAATACGATATGGAATAATGAGTTGATCTTTGATATTATTACATACTATTTTACACAAGCACAATTAATTGCTATAAGTCAATAATTGGACATAGTTGTTACACTCTGGGTACACCATACAAAAATGCCCATTGTTCTTTAAACCTTGGATTGAGAATGTTGGCAAATAGATACGTATTTCTCATTAAGTATTGGAATAATGTCACCTGGAAGTTTCAGATGTCAGGAGGGAGGGGGGGGGGGCAGGTAACTCTTAAATAAATCTTTCCGCCGAAGTAAAAAAATCTAATTAGATAAAATCTGAATTCGTGGGAAAGCATCGGTATTCGGTATCGCATTCTTTGCCGGAGAGAAGTAATAAATATTCCTCGGAAAGCCCGTTTCAAATGTAAATGCTTTTTATCATGAATGGCACAATGAGGCCATCTAAGGCACGTCTGATTCTTATTTTTGGTCGTGATAAAAATAGCAATTTTCGTTTGTTTACAAAAGAGATATTTCAAATACATATTTATGAAGTACATAAGAGAACAGACGATTGCTGCTATTAAATAAGGCAAAACAGGCGAATTACTTCTGTCCAAAACTCGCTGCTGTGCAAACCCACGCACAAACAAATATATAAACAATTCACCTTGAACGCTTACCTGGTGAAGATTTTTACAAATTTAAAGCGTCTTATTAATGAGCTGGCTGGAGAAGTGTCGAATATCGAAAAACAGCAATTTTCCGGATTCGCTTTACAGAATACTAGCAAATATTGCCTGCTGAATGCAAGAGAAGGTCAAATTTGCCGATTTTGAACTAGGTATGACCAATTGATCCCTGTGACGCATATCTATGTGCTACTATAATACAACAAAGGATTTCGTAATCCCGTTTTCTATTACAGAGATGTAGGTACTAATATACAAGTTGTATGGGATGTGAAGTTAAGTCTCTTGCAACATTAGGACAAATGGTATACCCTACCGTTGGTGGCAATTTTATTATCCATTTACGTGGAAGAGTAAGTTTATTGTTTATTTAGTGTAAGATTTTAAGTTAAAAGAAAGTTGGCAGTATGGCAGCGCATAGCGGCGTTATGGCGGCGGCGTGTGTTAAGATGGCAATCTACACACAAAAAATAATATAAAAGCAAACGAATTTTTAAATCATAGCTCTGTTATTTTAATACCATTTACATAATTATGTCAATATTAATTTGGTATGCAGGTTTCAATACATAATAATTTGGGGCTTTTAAGTCGAATAGAGTATAATAGATGGCATTCTAATATCTCCGAATTATTTGTGTGTTATAATTAGCCTATATAAAATGTAATAGATGGCACTAATAATTTAATGTAATTATTCTTATCATTGCTTAAATAATGTTTTGATGAATGAATAACCATTCATTATCAATGTTATTATATATGGCCAAATGCTATCTTCTAAATAAAATACAAATACTATCGATATCGCCGGACAATGCTATCAGCGCCACCTGCATGTCGCCGGAGCAAAATAGTTGCCAAAACATACTACTATGACCTTGAGCAACCTAACACCCAATATAATCAATGCTACTAATATCATAATCAAAAATTCTCTCGAAATTCGTGGTTTAATCTATATTTCCTTATTGTAATATTCTTAAATATTCAAAATCCCGACTACATGCCTAATTCAGGTATTAAATTAATTATTTTTCAACGGTTTGAATAGGTAATGATAATGTCGTTTACAAAAAAAAATGTGAATAAATGTTATGAACCTAGTATGGATGAATCCATTTTTAGCAACACTACTAGGACGTTGGATATAAATAAAAATAAAATATTTATAGTAACAAATATTTGGTAACTTCATTTTATACATGAAATGCGTTTTTCTCAAAACGATGTTTCATGACTTTTCCCACAGTTGCACTCGGCAGGCGATATTACAGTCGGGGAGCTAGTGTTTTTTTCAATACTGTTTTTCCCAGTCATCAAACGACGATACAATTATTTAGTAACTAATTCTAAGTAGCGGAAATATCCATTTTTTGCAACACTAATAGAACGTTTGATATAAATAAAAATAAAAGCATTGTATTAAATAAAAAAATGCATGAATAATACCACTGTATTACATTAGATTTATAGTAACCAATATTTGTCAACTTCATTTTATACTTGAACCCAAACGTTTAAATGCGTTTTTCTCAAAACGGCGTTTCATGACTTTTCCCACAGTTGCACTCGGCAGGCGATATTACAGGGGAGCTAGTGTTTTTTTCAATACTGTTTTTCCCAGTCATCAAACGACGATACAATTATTTAGTAACTAATTCTAAGTAGCGGAAATATCCATTTTTTGCAACACTACTAGAACGTTTGATATAAATAAAAATAAAAGCATTGTATTAAATAAAAAAATGCATGAATAATACCACTGTATTACATTAGATTTATAGCAACCAATATTTGTCAACTTCATTTTATATATGAACCCAAACGTTTAAATGCGTTTTTCTCAAAACGGTGTTTCATGACTTTTCCCACAGTTGCACTCGGCAGGCGATATTACAGTCGGGGAGCTAGTGTTTTTTTCAATACTGTTTTTCCCAGTCATCAAACGACGATACAATTATTTAGTAACTAATTCTAAGTAGCGGAAATATCCATTTTTTGCAACACTACTAGAACGTTTGATATAAATAAAAATAAAAGCATTGTATTAAATAAAAAAATGCATGAATAATACCACTGTATTACATTAGATTTATAGTAACCAATATTTGGTAACTTCATTTTATACATGAACCCAAACGTTTAAATGCGTTTTTCTCAAAACGGTGTTTCATGACTTTTCCCACAGTTGCACTCGGCAGGCGATATTACAGTCGGGGAGCTAGTGTTTTTTTCAATACTGTTTTTCCCAGTCATCAAACGACGATACAATTATTTAGTAACTAATTCTAAGTAGCGGAAATATCCAATTTTTGCAACACTAGGTACTAGAACGTTTGATATAAATAAAAATAAAAGCATTGTATTAAATAAAAAAATGCATGAATAATACCACTGTATTACATTAGATTTATAGTAACCAATATTTGTCAACTTCATTTTATACATGAACCCAAACGTTTAAATGCGTTTTTCTCAAAACGGTGTTTCATGACTTTTCCCACAGTTGCACTCGGCAGGCGATATTACAGTCGGGGAGCTAGTGTTTTTTTCAATACTGTATATATATATATATATATATATATATATATATATATATATATATATATATATATATATATATATATGTATATATATATATATATATATATATATATATATATATATATATATATATATATATATATATATATATATATATATATACATATGTACATATTTTGATATATTAACAAATAAATAAATAAATAAATAAGTAAATAAATAAATAAACTGCCAAAATAAGGTAAGGAAAGGGAGGGGATAACGGAATGATTAGAATTATTATTTATGATTCATATTTATTGTGAAAGGAAGTGCTTTTTCAATGATTGCTTAAAGGTGAACAGCGAGCTAGCGCCTCGAATAGTTGAAGGAATCTGATTCCACAGTCGAACTGCCTGTACGGACAAGGAGTAGGAAAAAAAAGTGGTATTGTGTTTTGGGATACGTAGGATATTATTCTGACTTGAACGAAGTGGGAGACCATGACTTCCTAACCCGGTAAAAGCCTCGTTGAAGTCTATTATATTGCGCAGCACATTAGACCGATGCGTAATGGTTACCGACAAATTAGTACCGGTGTATTTGCAGGGACTTTATTTTTGTGACATGTATGACGCCACGCATTCTATTGTTAAGCAGTCTGACCATTTGTTTCGACTTCTGTATTGCATCCACTGTCTACTGATGAATTTTCAGCTCTTCCAAAACACTTTGGGGGTTCTAATTAAAATTACACCTTTCCTAGTACGCCAGCGCCAGGTGTCCCGGAGTCTGGCCTGCTGACTTTACCCCAGCATTCTATTGCCAAAATACTGTCTGATCTGAAAGTATCAGCTTTTACAAAACTCTTGCACTTTTTTGTCGCTGGCTCCCCAACTATAATTATAGCCAGACTCGGAATTTTGGATTAGCATCAATAATAGACAAGATTTAATTACTTTCACAAACTAGGAAAACAAGTCATAAAAATATTCACTACCACCCCGACTATTATGAAGTCTCCAAAGCTGATGGCCTTTGCACCCAATCGGCCATCAAAGTAGCTAATATACGGCCAAATCTGTGTAAGTAGAGCTCCGATGAACATCTAGGGTAGGAAATAGAGATGTCCACTAAAATGTCATAAGATAACACAAACTAACCTATGCATCTATCTCGGAATCTATCTATCACGGAATCCAGCCGGAATTCGCGGAAAGGGACAGAAAGCGAGAGATGTTAATTATTATGTGAAGCTGAAACAAATCATTAATAAAGAAAAAACCCAAAGATATTCCCTCGTCCGAATATATTGGGTCCTTACCTGTTCTATAAAGGAAATTTAATGCCAAAAACTTTGTATGAAAATATATATTTAATTAATAGAAATATTGAGCCATATTATATATGCATATTTGTCCTAACAATGGGAGTTTCTTAATTGCTTTGCTGTAAAACTCTCGTGGAACCAACGAATGCTTGGAAGGCGTTTTTCACCGACTCTTCAAAGTTGATTTTTTTCACTTGTAAAAAGTTATCTAAATTCTGAAAAAAAACTCTATTGGAGCAAGGTCTGGTAAGTACCGTGGGTGACCAAGAGTCTCTATCCGCAACTCCTGCAACTTTGACGTCTGTTTGAAGTAAAATAAGTGGTTATACATTGTTATGCAGAAGCAAATGGCGATGAGTGATTGACCCGGCTCGGTTATTTAATCACGAGCTTCTCCATAATTGTTTGCAGTTCTTAACAGTACACATTTACGGTAACTGTATAGCCAGACGCAAGAAGCTGTAATAGAAAACACCGGCACAGGATCTCATATTTGAAAATAGTGCTAATTTTCAACTTTACCATGGTTGCAAAAACTAAAATATTTAAGCTAAAACAAACGACAGATAGACAACTTAATAGCTAATTATTGAAAAAGAATAACATGGCTATGATTTTTTTTTTTATTTTGAAATTCCGTTCAAAATGAACGGAACATTTGAAAAGTTCAAAATGGCCAGTGTGAAAAAACAGCAATTACATAGGTAAATACCCAATATTAGCATTGATTATATAGGGTATTAGATTGATCAAGTGCTGTACTACGTTTTGGCAGCTAGGATTTTACGACGAAACGCAACGTGTAGATTGCACTCAATTGATTAATCTTCTCTAATGTTCGTAGCTCAAAATCTGGCGTTCTAAACACAGCACGATACGGCATCCTATTTCATTATATATCCGACAAACGAATTTTTAGATCTAAATTCTTCTTATTTTAATATTATTGACATAATCAGGTCAATATTTAATTAGGTGTACGTACAGGTTTCAATACGTAATAACCACGCGCTTTTCAAATATACGAATAGATGGCATTCTAATATCTCCGTATTATTTCTTCTACGTAATCAGCCGATATAAAATTGCGATAGATGGCACTAATAATTGATTCTTATTATTGTTATCCTAGGTTAAATAATTCGTTTTAATAATTAATCGGTTCTGTATAAAAAAAACATTCATAATCAATGTTATTATAAATCACCAAATAAATTGCTATTAGCTTCGCCGGACAATGCTAACAGCGCCATCTGCATGTCGCCGGCGCTGAAGGGTTGGCAAAACATAATGCGGCATTGGCCAATCTAATACCTTATATGAGTGTTATCTCATATCTCTAACCTAACCGTCAGTGGTATTCCACCTGAAAGCTGGGAGAGGGCTGCTCACAAACGGAGCGAGTGGCACTCCACGGTGACCACAAAAATTAAAGAGTTTGAGGAAGCCCGGCTTGTAAACCTCGACTCAAACCGCAAACAACGCAAAACTCGTCCGAAGCCCACTTACACATACACTTACAACAACTGCGGTGAACTCTACTGTAGTTGTTGTAACGGTCCTAAACAAACTGGGATTCACGAGTCACTTCCGCGCGCATTTTCGAAGAAGTCCTGTCAACCTGTCCTGTCGCCGTCGTCGGATCACGATGGGAGGACATCATCATCATCATCATCATCATCTCATATCTCGCAATCAACCCTCGTATAATCAATGATATTAGGTTTCGAACGTTTCTATAGGGCTGATTAGATTTTTAATGTAAAATGCAGGCAAAATAAGGTAATAAATAAGTTGTTTTATGTCGATTATAAGAGAGGTATATATTTATTTATTTATTTAGTATAATCGGTACTACCTTATTTAGTATAATCGGCACAAACAATACTCTAATAATATATTTATTATCACTACTATTTTTACATGACTAATTAGAGTATAATATCGTATGCGTACTCCGCATGCGTACTTAATAATTGCCTATGTGCCGTTTATTTGTAGATTCACAAAAAAATATATAAAAATTATTATCCTTAAAAATTATCAAAACAAATAAAATTTTAGAAATAAGTTAACAGTAAATTCTGAGAAACAATAAAATAGTTTTTTTTTTTTTAATATCAAATACTGCCAGAAATAAAATAATAAAAACATACTGTAAATTATAATTTTTTCTCTTAATATTCTATATATAATGAACTTAACTGCTAAGGGTCCCAGGTTAAAAAAGGTAGCTCTGTTATAATAGAAGGTTGGGTTTAAAAACTTCTACATTTTTTTTTAAAACTAGGTAGGTTATGGTTTACGGTATACACGCATTATACGAGTAGTATTAGTGCGGATATAATTTGCAGCGCGCTACATTGGCGCTGTGCTGAAAAGCACAGCGCCAAAGTATTTCATATTTGAATTGGGCGCCATTAGGTACAGTGCCGGATTATCCCATGTAGAGGCCTTTCGGCTGTCGAAATCTTGGGGCCCCCTTTGCCCCCTCGGCTGCTCTAATTTCTAATAACGCTATCAAAGACCTGCGCATTTAAACAAAGCACAACGTACGGTACGATCGTGTACGATTCGTACCGGCAAAGTGGGCATTCTGACTACGATATAGTGTAGAATAGACGTGTACATAAACAAAACACGATCGCACCGGCAAAGTGGGTCGTTAATTATTTCTAATAACGCTTATGTCACGTAGAAAAATCGCGCGTATAAACAAAATACGATCGCACAGACTGGCAGCGGACAACTGTAGATAATTTATAACAATTATACTATTAGTCGGATTACAAAGTTTGTTAAACATTTTCTCCATCGAATTTCAATTCAATGATTTTTTCTATCTATTAGAAATAATTTAAAAAATATGATTGTAATAATCCTATGTCATCAAATGCTTAGTCAGTTAAGGAAAATTCCTGAAATATGCCTATTTTAAATTTTAGTGTAAAAAGCCACATTCAAGGAAAAGTATATGTTTTTCTCTATGTATATTAAAGTTTAATTGAAAAACTATTAGAAGGCACGACTTCGTGATACTCTATATTATGCAAGCACCTATCTAAGCTTTTCCTTAGCAGAACTGAAATGGCATTGGTATCGTGGCACCACGTTGGCACACAAACAATAATCCGTTTCTTTGACGTTGTTAGCTTCAGGCGTTTCGATTCAGGCTGTGGAGCAAAAGGATCGATTGCAGCAGTCCGAATCTCTATTCGTCTGTTCCAATTAAAATGCACCGTTGGGCCCAACACCCAATCGGCGGCCTCCACGCAGAAGTGCAATCCCAGGTAGGGCACTGGACTGCAGGCCAGTCTCCCCTAGAAGTCAACTTTCGGGAGCTCCCGGACGGTTTGCGCCGGATTGTGCATTCCGAAATTCCGACTGTAGGAGGAGTCTGAAAACAGTGATGTTTCCTACAGAGTGATGTTTCCTACAGTGATAGTTGTTAACTTTACGGCACCTACTATTGAAAAGACCATTTGGCCACCCGATCACGGGTTAAGAGCCGGAAAAAGGATGCCGTGGTCCGCGATAGATTCGGTAGACACCGTATTACCGCTACGTAAGGGAGAGGACCGCGCAATCGACCTCGATCCTGTAACCAGTCAGGAGGTAGGAGGTATTGTGATGTTTAATTCTAGATGGAGATATCCTTCCAAACTGGTAGTCGAGGGGGTTAGTTATTATTTAAACCCTGGAAATCCGGCGTATTTTCGTTTCATTGTACGGGCAATTTTAAGTTTAGTGGCTGCCGCGCGCGTTGTTTCAGTGAATATCCCCTCCCGTGGTAATTGAATTCAGTGAGTCTGTGGGATTCCGAAAAAAAAGCATCATCTGCAAAACAGCATAAGGAAGATGATTCAATTGCTGATTATAAATTCATCAGGTACACTTTATTAAAAGAATTAGTTCGAGTTATTAGTATTTGATATTAGCGAAGCAAAATTTAGATTAGCCAAAATTCTTTAGTTTGGAACCCAAAGCAGGTATTTAATAAGAAACTATTCGCAAACCGCATAACGTTTTTATTACCTAACCCTTCCCCTCCCCATCGTCTCCTTCCTTCCATGTAATGTAAGATCATATTATTATAGACATTTTAGCCCGACCCTTCTTCCATACTAATCTAAGTTACGCAACTTTGCTAATAAGACTAAAGGGTCCCTTCGCACCCGTTTCTCGCGGTTTCTTCTGACCCGTTTTACTAAACACCACGTTTAGGTAAATTGAGTGAAATGAGCTTTATAGGTTTTTAGAAACTGAATACCTTAGCAAGATACAGTTCTGGATTAACCCGTGTCTGACGAAGATATAGTACAGAATAGACGTGTATAAAAACAAAACAAGATCGCACCAGCAAAGTGGGTCGTTAAACGTTTCTGACAACGCTTATGTCGCTTATCAAAGTCGCGCATATAAACAAAATACAATCGCACAGGCTGGCAGCGGCCAACTGTCGATAATTTATAACGATTATACTATTAGTCGGATCAAAGAGTTTATTACATATTTTCTCCTTGGAATTGCAGTGTTTTTTAAAAACAATAAAAAAATATTTGGTTCTAATTATCGCTTGTCACGGGGCTCGTATAAGACGTGGGGGCCCAAAGGCCGGTGCCTATTTTCAGCTTTTCCAAAACACTGGTACTAATTTAAAATCACATCTTTCCGAGTATGCCAGCACTAGATGGCCCGGAATCTGGCCTGCTGACTTTACCCCGGTATTCTATGGCCAAAATACCGTCTGATCTGAAAGTATCAGCTTTTCCAAAACTCTTGCACCTTTTTGTCGTTGGCTCTTTAATTTATAAGAGATTGTCATATGATAACAAATCCTCCTATTGCAACATTTCACAATAAAGAAACAAACAGACAAACAATAAGAGTCGATAAAGTCATAAGATAAAGTGAAACTAGCGTCCGTAGCCCCGTTGTCACCGGTTCTCCTCGTTGTTAGCGAAGTTAAGCAGCGGCGGGCGCGGTCAATACTGGGATGGGTGACCGCCTGAGTGTTTGACTGCGCGATGCTACAAATGCCCCATAGAAGATGGTGCCAATAGGCAACAAGGCGGGTTTCACAAAATAGCATATGCCTTGTGGGTAAAAAAAAAAAACAATTTTTGGGTTTACAAAATAGTCAGCATACGAAAGAAAATAATGATATTTCCAAATAGACTAGACGTATAAAACCAGATGAGGAAATACAGACAGCCAAGCGGCTCTGAAAGTACTGAACGCGAGGAGAGTCACATCCAAACTAGTCTGGAACACCCTCAGAGTCCTTATTGATCGGTCTTCAATAAACATGGTATTGGGTACCGCGACACAACAATGTACAAGGAAATGAGGAAGCAGATACCCTAGACACTTGGAGGTGTCAATTACAACGGGCTAACCTATCACCCCAGGAAGTTTTAAAGATATTGATCGATTTGTCTCCCTGGAGGTGAGCGTAGAAGACTTTCGGAAGAAACAGTCCACTGTCTATTTACGCCTTTCGCCCATAGGAAACCAACGCCTTACCGCGAAGCACTAAGTTGAACCCAGCGGGCGGCCTCGCGCTGTAAGGACAACCAGTTTCGGCTAGATTTCTCCGGCCTACTGGTTACGGGTTCAAGGTCGCTTTTGCTGTACTCTCCCTTATGTAGCGGTGATTCGGTATCTACCCAATCTATCGCAAACCACGGCGTCCATTGCCCGCTTACCACTCGGGATAGGGGGGGGGGGGGGGGGCGAATTGGTCGTTTCAAGAGCGGTTGCCTCAAAGTTAACAACTCCCCCCCCCCCTTCTGCTCAATAGGAAAAAAGCCGTTTCCAAACGCCCCCGGTTATCAGTCGGAATGCAAAGTCGCCGCAAGCCGACCAGGAGCTAGCTGACGCCGCAAGCCGTCCAGGAGCGCCCGAAGACCGATTTCCAGGGGAACTTTCCCGCAGGTACAGAGTCCTACCTTGGCTCTCACTTCTGCGTGGAGGCTTCAGGATGGGTGCTGACCTATGAGTTGGGCCGAACCTGACACATGTGTCATAATGCACTGGGCCCACTAGATACCCTAGGCAGAAAAGGGTATTCGAAACCGTACCTGGGTCCAGAACCGGTCATAATCATAGCAGATTGTTTCCTAGAACTGGCCACCAAAGCGTGGTCGTAAAGACAAGAAGGATATACTGGAGAGGATTGAATATACCGGAATGAGACAATCTAAAGTTCTTCCCAAATATTTCTGAAGCATTGCTCAAACTGGGCAAAATCCAAATATGAACAGTGTCAGGAGTAGTTAGTTAGTTAGTTTGTCTGGGCTTTTTCCCGCACTTGGCCTCTTGATTGGGCCGTTGTGCGTGGCTCATGTTTCTATTCATGTTACTCCAGCCAACCCAGGCTGTCCCAGAAGGTTAGCAGCCTGTTTGGGTTGCTACAGGCCTCCGGGACAGATGCTGGAGATTGTAGTATTCTTGCCCGTTGCTCTGCCACGCTCCTGCATTCCATGAGCACATGCTGTGGCATTTCTTCTTCCTCCATGCATCCTCTGCATAGAGGGCTGTCTGTCACACCTATGGTAAACAGGTGTTTGTTTAGGGGACAGTGGCCTGTCATAGTACCTATGACTTTACGGAGTTTGTCCCTTTTTAATATGGTGAGGTTGCGGGCAAGTATTTTGGATGCTTCCGGAACGGCGTTCTTTGTTTGCCTGCATCCTGCGGTTTTTTTTCATTCTGTAAGGTGGGTTTCTTCGGTGTTCCTGCGTAGCCATGTTCAGTGTCAGGAGTAATGACAGGAAATATTGCCCTCAAAAAGCCAAACAACAATCGTAAAGATGACGGCATCTCTTTGAAGTCAACGTGGAAAGGAAGATGTGACTGCCCTACATATATTGTGCACTCTACATGTATCTCTACATATCGCGATCTTGCCGAATTAAGGCTAAATTATTAAGACCTTAGAATATCAAAAGCTTATCCGAATCCTAACGACCTGCTTACGGCTCCAAGCTGTAATATCAGGGTTTACAGCCATAAATTACAGTTTACCCTGAAATTACAGGATCCTCGATCCATTTATCCACTCGCCTCTATA
Source organism: Micropterix aruncella (assembly GCA_944548615.1). Lineage (NCBI taxonomy): Eukaryota > Metazoa > Arthropoda > Insecta > Lepidoptera > Micropterigidae > Micropterix > Micropterix aruncella. The sequence continues at coordinate 9,173,545 of OX155952.1, forward strand.
GGCGAGTGGATTCATGGATCGAGGATCCTCAAGACCACCGTTAGCGTATCCTACCTGGGTACCTGGGACGGGGCAATGCTTCCCTTCAGACGCAAGCGCCATCAGGTAGTGGCTACACCATTAAGACCAAAGAAGAAAGAAGAAGTGCAGTAGCACTCAAAAACATAAATGGGATATATTTGAATTCTTGCTGCAGTGAAGGTCTAACATATACGTTCATTTGTTATTATGTCTTGTAGGTCCTGGTGTATGATAGGGGTTGACAACTGCGGCAGGATAGGAGGTGGAGTGCATCCTGCAGCGTTCCACAGTTGCATATTGGATTATTGGTGTAGTTCTAACGGACGAGATTGGCTCAACATCTTATCACACCCACCCTCAGTCTGTGTCAGTCTCAGCACCCGACAGGTGGTGTTGGGGAGATAGGACCCCGGCGCTATCTGTTAGGTGCCGCTAAAGAATGACTTCCGCGATTTGAGGCGATTGTGGTGTGGTTCTTGCCCATGCAGTTGGTGTCTTGGGTCGTCTATCGCCTTTGGGCGTTCAGAATCAGCCAGTACATCAGGACGTATTGCAGGAAGAGCGATGCCGATGAGCCGATAAAGGTTTGAGGCAGCCGGGGACAATTCTTACAGCATCGTTCATACCAGTGTCGACCATTTTTACGTGTGTTGATCCACTACATACCGGAGAGGCATAATACGCTGCGGCAATGCATCGATTGATGAGGTTCTGAGGTTAGCTGATGTTCTGAGGTTGATGAGGTTTTGAGGTTGCATTCCCATGTACTCCCAGTTAATTTCCTTACGATGCTATTTCTGGAACACACTTTCTGTTTTGTATGTATGCAATGGGCTGTGTAAGTTAGAGAGCGGTCGTTCATTTTGTTGAACAGTCGAGGACCAATGTATGAAAAGTATTTCTATACAAACCTTGTTATTCTTTTTGGGATTAAGTTCTGTCTGTTTGTTGTTATGTTGTTATGTTAATAATTTTTTTATTTATTTAAAAATTAATTACAATAAAACATTATAAAAATAACAGGAACCGAATGGTAAAACGTTAACCTTTGCGCTTATTCGATTCCGTCACCCAACTGGGACTGGCTTGTTCTATGGTGAACAGAACTATAATATTAAATTTAAAATGTATCTAAAATCTAAAATGTATAAGTTTCAGTAAAATGCTAAACACTGCCCCAAAATGAGGCCCTCAAAAAAAAAAAATAATAGTAATAACAAATTCATCTCCGTTATATAATCGACAATAAATATAATATAACATTCGATTAAATAGATAATAAAATCAGAATAGTCTTGAAACTAAAATAAAGAGAACGTAATTTTTCGCCATATTACAATAAATTTCACGTGGAATACTCGCGTGACATGCCCTGGCGTCCGCTGAGTTTAATAAAACCCTAATAATATTAATATTTACCCTGTTTCAATTAAAACGGAATCATTTAGCTTCTCTCATATAATTAAATCAGGGCGACGCTACGGTGTTTGAATGCATCCCTTGCAGTTGACGCCATTGTTACTGAGGGGAGCGATGCTGGGGAAGTACCCTCGTGGTGACGTCACAAACGACGCTCGGCGCCGCGACGCCCTCCGTCGGAATTCAGCCCCGCACGGATCGGAACTGGCAAGCCAACGTAACAGCGTATTTACCTTGTGCCACGTTCAAACCGGGGCGACGCGAATCTAAAAAGGTCGTTAAATTTATACGTATGAAACGAGGACACCTCTTTTCCGTATAACGGCCGGCTATTTCGCGGCCAGACCGCATAAACTCGAACTATCACAATACGTCGTCGCCCTGTCGACTCCACGACGAAATAATGGGGACATAATTCCATCCATTTAAAGTGTTAATAACAGCATTGCTTATATATGGTATTAGACTGCTCAACTCCATAGTACGGTTTTATGACCCTTCTGCTAAGGCGAAATGCAGGTGGCGCTGATAATATTGACGCCAAACTAATCGCAATTTATTTGACCATCATAATGAAATAGATAATAAATGTTTTTTTATAGAGGACTGATTGATTATAAAAACCCATAATTCATTTTATTTTTATTTATTTTTATTTATTTCTCAAGAAAACATACAGCGTTGCTTTAAACAATTTTAAATAGGTGATGATAACAATGAATGTAAGGCCGTTTACTTGTTTTCAACGTTTTAAAATAAATGATAAGCAATTTTAATTAATTTTATCTAAAAGTGGAGGATCGGGAGGAGTAAGGATTGAAGGGAAATGGCTTGTATTTATACATACATACATGAACATACATGTCATTTAGCCAATGATAACAATAAAAACATTCAATTATTAGTGCCATCTATCACATTTTTAATATAGGCTGATTACATCACAGAAATAATACGGAGAGATAGAATAGCATTTATCAGTCGATCTGAACATTAAAGTTTTTTATTATTGCGCATTGAATGAAACCTGTATACCAAATTAAAAATTGACATCTTTGTGTAAATAATATTAAAACAATAAGAAACTACGATTTAGACATTCGGCTGCTCATAACAAGGACATTTTTCTCATTTAGGAGGGAAGTCACGTGGATCTATGATCGAATATGGCCGGCGAATTTAGCGCAGGAATTTTTAACGCGCTGAACTTTCTTCTTTTTTTGAGAAATAATTGGACCTGCGAATGACTCAATATTATAGACACCTACACTACCATTGCTTTCGAAAGTGCCTGGACTAAACTCGTGTAAACGGCAACCCTAGCTGTTTCGATTCGTAGCGAAATTGTACTTGACAATGTCGTCGGTTGGAGGTGTAGTCGCGGGGACAATACGCTGCCGCCATAAAAGTCCAATGTGAAGTTGGGATGATTTTCCCAACCTCATTGTCTTGGGAAACAATAGTGCCAACTGCAGCCACCGCATACGTATTTAGCAGGATTATTCGAATTTTAATAATAGATTTTTCATCCGTTGCTATATAGCTTCGGGGGAGAAATTTAGACTGTATTTTTAAAGTTCGTGAATACACTATTTTAATGCTTTGAATAAGGTAGGGAATTTATATTGAATTTAAGTATATAATTTATAATTTATACATACATTTTTGTTTAAAAAATACGAAAGCATATTTCTGGATTGACAATAAAATTATTTTACGTTGGTTATTCTACATAGAATTTGCATTTCTATTTTAATATATTATTCTCTCTTACTATTTAATGACAATAGTATATTTTGATTATTTGTAAGTAAGTAATATTGAATATAATATTACAGCCATGACAACTATCGTGATAGTTATGTTTTTAATAATTAAATTTTAAGCATTTAATTTTGTGACGCATCCAAGTGTAGGAATGCCTATCTACTGGAGTAGTTGATTGTATTGTATTGTATTGTATATGTCACATTTATGTATAACAATTCGATTGGAAGTATAGGAGGTAGGTACACATTCACATTTCTCAAAAAATATATTTGGATCTTGCGTAATACAACAATGTATGAAAATCATGAAAACCTGAAAATATTTTTTTTTTTCGTTGTACATTGACGTTGGTCGTTTTGTAACGTCATATCATATAAGTTAGCGTTTTATTTATTTTTAATGATTAAAATACCCGTAACTAAAATATCCGACTAATAAATCAAGAGCCGCGGAAAAAACTAGAAGCGAACAAAACAGAATAATCCTAATAACGAAATAAATTTTGCAGTAGAACCAAAAATATGGAAAATTATCTAACAATTTAATAGAAATAGATTTTAAAAAATATATATTTTTATACAGTAATATTTTTCTCAAATACGGCGGTATTTTTTTTGGGTCACTTATATACGAGATATTCCAACTAAAATTTCACAACGTGATTTCGGTCCAACAAGGCATATGTGTACTAAACTTTAGGGAGTTAATGGGCCCTGTTGCAGTTAGGCCACTAAATCCCAGTTGTATGGGGTCTGTCAAACGCACGGGTCAACACCTCCACTCAGAAGTGCGAGCCAGGGTAGGACGGTTGCCTGCGGGCCAGTCTCCCCTAGGAGTCAACCTTCGGGCGCCCCTGGGCGGTTTGCGCAAGGTGCGGCGTCAGTCAATCTATTGTGCATTCCGACTAACAGCCGGGGTAGTCTGGAAACAATAATGTTTCCTATAGAGCGGGGGTGGTTGTTAACCTTACGGCAACTGCTCTTGAAACGACCATTCGACCACCCGATCTCAGGTGAAGAGCCGTGCAAAAGATGTCGTGGTACGCGATAGATTCGGTAGACACCGTATCAACGCTACGTAAGGAAGAGAATCGCGTAAGCGACCTCGCTCCTGTAACCAGTCAGGAGGCAGGAGGTATCCTGAAGGTTAATTCCAGACGGAGATATCCTTCGAAACTGGTAGTCAGGAGGCAAGTCTGCCCGCTGGGTAACTTTCCCGGTGCCTCGCCGTTTCCCGTTGGCTTCTGACGTGTTTTTGTTTTTCGTCCCAAGTCTTCTCCTCACGGGAGACAGAACGATCTAATATCGTTAAAACTTCATGAGGTGATAGGTTCGCCTGTTGTAGTTGACAGCTCTAGGTGTACCGAAAAAGTATTAAAGTCCAATATTTTGGGGTTGAAGTATGACTAGCGCGCCCCCAATGGTGGACCGATTTCAACCGCAATATTTTCAACTCTTGTCATGACCAAATGAAGTCCGCATGCCAAAATACAGCTCAGTCGGATATAGTTTGGGCGCTATCGTCTAGAAATACACAGTCACACAGACACACAAACATACAGCCACACACACTCACACACACAGAGTCACAGACAGAATTCAGTCTGGAGATGGTCTTATACGTCTCAGGAGGGGTCAAAATGTATATATCCGCCTTCATCTATTGATGAATTGAGGCTTTCACAAGCGATGATTTTTCCTCCTTTTCGCCATATTTAATTGAAAGGAGCGAATAAATTAATCCCCGTAAACTTTCCTTCTGAGAACTTTGAAAATGTCTTATTACCATTTTAGGGATTTTCAACGAGTCATTAATGAATGATTTCAAAAGTCGTCTAAATGTCAGAAGTCGACTTACGATATTGAAATTTTAAGAAAGTTATAACATTTATTTCATCTAAATTAGAACTAGGAAATTAAAACCTATTCCTTATTTACGCCAAGAGGAAAAAAGAAGTCAAAAAGTAGCTTATTACATTTTTAAGCTCTACATAAACACGAAAGCCGACTCATCTCGAATTGAAATTCACCCTGCAAGATTTCAGTAACTTTATACGATGAAATAATTAATATAGTCAGCGTATATTAAAATTTAAGAATATTGCTAGTGGAAATCGAGAGTAAGATAGGATTACCTCGACAGATCTTGTATCTCGTGGGGATACAAAGCAATTAAACTTTAATAATTATGGGGAAACTGAATTATAAAGTCGAAATAATTACGTTATCAAAGTTTATATTCTGTGCCAAATTGTAGCAATATCCAGGATTAGTGGAAAATTAAGAACAGTTTTAATGGTTAGTGAAATTTCGGTATAATATTAAAAAGCCTTATTTGAAAATAAGGCTTGATTATGTTAGTTCATTAGGATATTATAAATAAATACACTCCACTTTTTAATGACTATATAATATATATATATATATATATATATATATATATATATATATATATATATATATATATATATATATATATATATATATATATATATATATATATATATATATATATATATATATATATATATATATATATATATATATATATATATATATATATATATATATATATATATATATATATATATATATATATATATATATATATATATATATATATATATATATATATATATATATATATATATATATATATATATATATATATATATATATATATATATATATATATATATATATATATATATATATATATATATATATATATATATATATATATATATATATATATATATATATATATATATATATATATATATATATATATATATATATATATATATATATATATATATATATATATATATATATATATATATATATATATATATATATATATATATATATATATATATATATATATATATATATATATATATATATATATATATATATATATATATATATATATATATATATATATATATTATATATATGTATATATATATATATATATATATATATGGATTTAATAACATACATAAATCATATGTATATGTATATGTATAGTTTATATGTATAAATGTATATGTATATGTATAAGTATGTATATGTGTAGATGTATATGTATATGTATATATGATTATTTAATATTATTATGTATATTATGTTGCTAAAATATGCTAAGTATATGTAATATTTGTGTAAATATAGAGCTACCACATAAAGCAATGCTACATTATGTTACACTTACTGACTAAAAAAAAAAGAATAAAGAATACATAAAAGTCTACCTTAGTACGGGCATCACTCCAGCAAGGTAGATTTTAATCTTATTAATCGAGTATTTTAAATGTGTGTGAAATATTAATAAATAAATAAATAAAGATTTTGCAAAAGTTATTAATAAAACTTACATAATATGAAAATCAGTGCTTGTACTGGTATATTTTCGGCGTTTTGAAACGGTTGAAATAGGAAAAACTCTGAATGGCCCATAAAATCTAACGCGGCTTTTGTCATGACACGTTATTTTCTCCCATCCACATCACATGCCTTACGCGAATAACCCTTACCATTTCATTAGTGAAAGTCACCCGCTAAATGAACGCTGTAATTCACTAAAAGAATCGCCGTAATCACTGGCCTGCGTAGATCCAGTTTAGACAGATAATCAGGGGAGCCCATTATAGTCTACGTCATCCGGATCCAATTTTTATGGCGCGGCATTGGCGAGTAGTTTGGGCTGTGTTAGACACGAGTTGCGTCGCGGACACTGCTGTAGCGAGTGGCGGCCACCGGCCACGCGTGTGCGGCGAGTCCCTACAAAATGTATGAAAAAGCGTGTCATCTGCTTGTCGCTGGGAGCTAAGGGGTCCTTACTGAGTTGGCCACGAAGACCCATTCTGTTCAGGGTTGGTCACACTAACGGGTCAATACCCATCCGACAGCCACCACGCATGAAGTGCGAGCCTGGGTAGGAGTCTGGCTTTATGGTTAGTTTCCCCTAGGAATCAATCTTCTGGCGCTCCTGGACGGTCTGCGCTCCGTGCGGCATTGCCAATCGATTGCGCACTCTGACTAACAGTCGGGGCAGTCTGGAAGCAGTACTGTTTCCTATAGAGCGGGGGTGGTTGCGGACCTTACGGCGACTACTCTTGAAACGACCATCGGCTACCCGATCCTGGGTGAACAGCCGGGCAAAGGATGACGAGGTCCGCGATAGATTCGGTATACACCGTTTCACCGCTTCGTAAGGGAGAGGACCGCGCAAGCGACCTCGAACAAGTAACCGATCGAGAGACTGGAGTAATCTGGTCGCAATTGGAAGTAAGGGCGTGAGTGTAAGCCCGCTGGGTAGCATTCCTGGCTATCTCGCGGTTAAGGCGTTGGCCTCTTACGGGCTTGTTGCTGAGCTTGATGGTGGACTGTTTTTGTCCAAGTCTTCTGCGCTAACTTCAGGGAGACAGAACTACTAATCGTTAAAACTTCCTGAGGTGACGGGCTCGCCCGCTGTAGTTGACAACTCTAGTTGTCGCTGGCCACCAGTGGCTGTGGCCGGTAGCTCGTTTGCGCAGAGTCTAGCCATATATATTTTGGCCATATTCCCCTTTTTCCTTGAATTTATCCTCCAGGCGCTTTATTGTTTAACGCTAGTACTTCCGGAATTTCCGCTTAAAATTCATTTTGAACTTTAAAAGTTTGTGCGAACATTAACAAGGACATTGAACTGCGAAACTTCAACACATACACACAACTCTTAACTTTTTGAACTGCGAAATTTCAAAACATAAGCCGTCACAGAGAACGAACGCGTGTAGTTCCGCCTACTTTTATTTCGAAAAAGAGGAATCAGTGTTGCCACCCTAATGATACCGAATTCCCTATCGACACAAATGCTATTGATATTTAGTCAAGAAAAATATTTGGGGTTGTTTTTAGTGACAGGTGATCTAATTCTTATGTAATAAGAAAATCACTTATTTGTGGCAACATGTATGCAACTTTTTTAGAAAGTATCCGATAACTCTTTTTGTTTTGGTTGTCTGAAGAAAATTTACCAGGTGGAGTATTCTGTATGTGGAGTATTCTCGTTTTTAAATGAAACGTTTTATATCCTTGATAACAGGGGGTGATCCGCAATGGGCCCCGGAACTATAGTTTAGACAGAGATCTTGAAGCGATAAAGTCCGTAGCGCTCTAATTAATGAGGGTAGTAAAACATGCTTTCGGCTCGAGACCGCTAATACTGATTAATGCTCATCTACATAGATGTTCAACACGACAACGGACCATCCTGTATCGCCTGGTAAAATATAACACAACTTTCCTGTTTTGTGGCGAAACCCGGATGAGTTCTACTTCATTAATTTCTTTAATTTTATTTGTTTTTTTTTAAAAGATCAATATGCACTTATAGGCTCTTATAAGATCTCTTTTAAAATATAACTAGTTAACGTTTATAGACCGGGAGCTATTTCCTTTTAATATACATTAAATTATTTCGCAAATAAATCTATACGATCTGATGCTAACTGCACTGCACCTAGGTACATTAAATAAAATTAAATGACGACAACCCAAAGGTTACATTTTAGTCACCGAAGTTGCAAGGCATTCTCTAATATTTGTTGATTTCAAATAGACTGGAACCAAGGTTGTTTTATTTTCAATGTAAACAATACTTTGTATGTAAGTCCGTGCTTAACAGGCTGTTTGCTGTATCCATAAGAGCCGGATTTTAATTAATGTGTACTGACCAATCCCTAAAACAAAAAAGAACTTTTCCTGAAGTGCGGAAAGTAGATAGAATCGCTGAAAGCAATCATCATCGTGCGTCGTTTAGGGATGGCAGGTAAAATGATCTCCTAAGGGTCTAAGGTTGTGTTTGACGACCTTTTTTAGATCGTGACCCCCTTTTTAGTAAAATAAAACTCTTACGCAACTCCCCCTAAATACTTTTTAAATAAAATAAATGAAAAATTATTATGAATAGATTTATTTAACCAGGTACTTACATGGGGATATTCAGAATGCACTATTACATCAGCGTGGTCGCTAAGCGGGGCGGTGCGGCGTCACACTCAGAATGTATTGGTCTCTTTTATGCACATACATACCTCTCTATGCTAGAAAGAGGTATCCAATGGAGATTCTTCAAATTTAAGGAATGTCGTCGAATGTTGCCAAGCGAAAAATTTGTGTCGATACTGTAAATGCGTTTTAATCGCTTAAATATGAATTGACAATGCTAATAATGCTGTAGCATCACATAATACAAAATATATTTATCTTTTTCACGCACCCAAGCTCATCATTTTGCCAGAAAGAGAACGACACAGAATTAGTTTAATAATAAGTAAGTGATAAAAAAATAATGAATTTATATGAATATCGTCGTTGTTATCGTCCGCATTTAATTTCATCTTGTTTTTATAGAATACGCCCAAAGACAACCGAGTTTTGCTTGACGAAAGAAACCACTCAACCTGCTTAATTATATAGGGTGCCTTGAAGAATCGGTTCAACAATCCTATAAACAGCTCCGCCGATTAAGTAGGTGTATTTTTTAGCCACATCACTCTAAACGCCAGATTAGAATGTATCGCGTCCGACGGCCTTTTAAGTCAACTTTTAAGACAAGGTTTTAATCCAAGTGTTATCAGATAGTAATTTGCATAAACCCACTTTGGTTTGAATCACCGCTATCTGAATTACAATTACGCCACGCCGTTAGACTAAGAAAGGATTAAAAATAAAATTACCTATGTCAATTTGGCTTTCACATTAAATCACGACATATGCATACAAGTTAAATCGACTTCATGTCCATGATTTTAAATATTTTGTAAGCTGTCATGAACACCGAATATTTTTTATTATGTTGTTGGTATTTTTTAGGTATGTTGTGATGACTTTATAGAAAGCTGTAATAAAATCCAAATTTACTAGGAGAGACTATTTTAGATACCTGTATTTTTTCGAAAATTGGTTTCCTTTCTGCAATAATTTTTAATGCCAATCATCCTTAATGACGTCTTTAGTAAACGTTATATTATTTAAATCTGACATTATTTTATTCCAGAATGCCTTAGAAAGATAGAATTCCAGTCTCCTCAGAAGTAACTCCCAGACATCTTATTTTTGTCGTAATTAGATACTTTGTTTTACTTAGTTTTTAATTTTCATATTTTTAAACTTATTTATGCAAGTTAGTTATTATATACTTAAACATAAGAATATAAAATTTAAGGGCGAAATCGCCGAAAATATAAGGGCGAATTTGTCTGTAAAGCTCCTGAATAATATTTAAAAATGAATGTAATTTAATTTATTAATAAATATAATAAATGTCACTATGCCCGATTTTAAAATACTTAAATACTACATTTATACATTGACAATTTCGGCACTTTCGGCGACCACGTCTATAAGCCTAACTACGTTATTAGCAATATTTTCATGTATATACGTATTTTCGTGTCTTTTACTTTCACATTTTCAGTCCTAAGATCGATTCTCTTTTGTATTAAATACTAAATGGTGTCATAAGATGAATAAGAATAAATTTCCTATATTCTCTTCTCTAAATCTATACTAATAAAATAAAGAAATAATGTTTGTAAGTTTGTAAGTGTGTAAGTTTGTAAGTTTGTATGTAGGGGATAATCTCCGAAACTATTTAACAGATTTCACTAATGGAAAGCTCCATTATCTTCGAATGCTATAGACTATATTTTATTGTGATAAATATTGGTTTTCAATACGAAATCACGATATTTGCAAATCAAGTCGGAGAAAAATGAGCGGGTGAGTTGCTTTATCGGCATGCGCTGACGAAACGGTTTGATATATGTGAAAACAATATATGAAAAAAATACTCAAAAAGATCTATAAAACAGTAAACGACAGCATATACTTAACTTTTATATTTAAGCTACAATAACTGCTTTTAAATCGCAAAAAAATATGAAAAATAAGTGGGCTGTGTTTGTTGAAGACTAACACAACTGAATAAGAATCCTTTCCAAAAACAATTGATCCATCATCAGGGGTGTTAAATAAAGATAAAATTAACCATTTCCTGTGAGTTTTTAGGTGGTATAGTTTTAATGATATTATGAAATTAGTAACTCTCGCAAGCCCCTCGAAATATCTAGCGGGTGACGTCGGCTGGCGACAGGCGGCGGGTGGCGAGGAACAAGACGCGTACGTTTACGAGATAGGTAGCGTGCATCTGAGAGGGGACGTCTTGATACATAAAAATAAATAAATAAATATAATAATATCTCGCCATGAAGTGTTCCTTTGTCAATATGCCCGATTTAAAAATAAATACTCAAATATGTTTTAAAACTCCAATAACAGAAATCGTTTATAAATTGCCAATTAATAAAAACTACTTGAAGAAACCAAATAATTGGCCTAAAATAAATTCTTACTCTGCTACTACATTGTCTATTAGTGAGGGGTGATTGGAGGGAGTGTCTGGTGGCGCGTCACATTAAATAATTGCTTGGGTGTAGAAGATTAGATATCTGATTGTGTTATCTACTGTTTAAATTGCTTCTTTGTTTCTATTATCCCCAGTCGACCCTATCATGCATATTTTTAAAAAAAATGCACTTCGTTCGACTAAACAAAGAGATGGATAGTACGAGTATGTTCATCGCTTCAATCACGCATTCCTGTCTCAGATTGCTTGAGAGGGGTGTAGAGTCGGAAGTATGATTACATGTTCATGTAAGGGGTGAGGAAAAAGCGACGTCGCTTTCGAACATTGTTACCTTTTTTATTTATTTATATACCCCGACCGGCAATTAAAATCAAACATTACCTACTGTCATATAAACGTCATCTGATATTACACATTTTAATATTGTTTGCGCCCAACGCATATCCAATTGCCTGGTTGAAATGCGACGCTACACTCTTTAACCAGTCTACTTTCGCGTACTCCAGGGAAATAATGCAAATGTCAGGGATTTTTTTAGTTCGTATATAATATGACTGTACTACTCGCGCGTCATTTAATTCAGGCTGCATTCAGGCTCATTCAGTATGCATTATTTCGTTCCTCTATTGAGGAATTCCGCTGCTGCCAAATCGAATGGATGATCGAATTATTATGATTTTTTTTTGTATAAACAGGAATATTTTTTTGGAAACGGTATTTTAAATATTAAGAGGTCATTGTGTCTTGTAGCATATGTATAATAAATATCGTTGTAAGCATATAATAAATTATATCTGTCGCAGTAGCATCAGTGTACCTAAATTACCCTTTTTTACAAATAAAGCGTTACTATAATTTCTTCAAATCAAAAAAGTATACAATTTTACTATCCCATAATTTTCAAAAGAATATCCATTGGGATATTCGGTTGAATTATTGAATTTCACTTGTAAATATGCAATACCATTACAAAACTTATAAAATTTAAAGCCATATAAAGTATTATTCGATTTACCTCGAGGAACTGGCATAATCTATTTTCTTCCCTATTGAAATTTCTGTTTCAATATACATTTGTTTCAATATCATTTGTTGCTACGCCGACGGTTGCTACGGCGCGACGGAGATCGGATCGGATAGAGTGGCATTCAAATTTCGATTACATGATCTTGTGGATTCTACCTAGACTTCGTCGAGTTTCGCCGTGACAGTAAGGTGGAATTATTTCCTCTAAGGGGTGCGGCGTGTTCTTCAAAAGTATTTTTACTTTTGATCTTCACTAATGTTCTATCAGTAGCCTAAGATTCGCCGATGACGCGACCGTCATAGGTGCCGATGAAAATGAGTTAGCGACCCTACTACGCAAAGTGGAGAAGGAAAGCAAGGAGTATGGACTGCACATGAACCACAGCAAGACCAAATTCATGTTTTCCTCTTTAAATACTTTGGGCAGCAGCACCTGTTTCCGCAATTGATAACATAATGATATTCTTAGTTATTGCAGCCGAATTACTGTATGCCCTTGGATGTAATAAGTATGGAGGATGGTTTCTGTAACAGAAATGGATTTTGTAAAGTCTGTAAAGAGGACATTAACTTTCGTTAAAATTTTTCTGGTCCACCAGGACCCCAGATAAGTAACTTTTCATGAAACTAATTTTATATATTATTGAAAATATTAAAAAAAAAATACACTCTTGTTAATTTTCTTTAAAAGATGTATAAAAAAGATTTATGGATGAAAAGTAGTATTTAAGTAGGAAGGTCTACGGATTAGTGCATATTTCAATAATATATACGTATAAATTGGTTCTCATGTCATAAACTTTTAAAAATTACCGAAACATGCGTGTTCACAGGGATATCAGACTATTACAGTTTTAAGCAATATCCTTCAATAAATAATAGCAAAACATCTCAACATATAAATCATTTTGGAAGTAACTCTTTCTCTTACATTATATAGCATCGTCTTTTAATATCGTCGACGAACAAGAAGCGGCCCAATATCCCGTTGAATTCTTTACATAACTCTCTCAATTCGCTCGGCATGCCTATCCATTCATTAATATTGAAGGTTGGACCACCGATAATTTTGCTGCAAACTTGATTCGGCCAAAATTGGGTAGTAGTACACATCTTCAGATCGATAAACTGGAAAATTACGTATTAGATGCGACTATTTTGGCACTGAATAATAGGTCTACCAACGTTCCTTTAGAATTTCAACATCTACAGTTTGCCGTTATGTTTTGCTTGTAATGACAGTAAACTAAGCCCACGTGACACCAATATTTACACGGCCTGATAGCATAGTGATTAGGTCGCCTGATCTTACATTGTAAAATTCAGCCGGGAATCGAACTCTGTAAGATCTTACAGAGTTCGATTCCCGGCTGGGGTCACTATTTTACATTGGGATAAAATTAACGGTATTGTAATTCAATTCTGTCGATCAAATGCAAAAACAAGACACAATTACTCACACAGTGAGAAAAATATAACGCTGTAATATACGGAAAAACGCATGTTTGAAAAGAGATTACGTATATAAAATGGACTGTGGTCCTTACTTATGAATTAACATGACGCGTAACGGTGTAGTTACTATGTCACGGGCATGGTAATTACACCGAACATTTATTACGGCGCACAATGAGATCTTACTTTTACCATGACAGCATGTCATTACATAAGGTTATATTCAGTTACATGAACCATGTTGAACCTACATTATACGGTTATTTTCGTATTTCTTGTATAGAGCATGGTAAAATATATAATCGACTAATAGAGTTTCAAGAAAATTTCTTGTAATTCAACAAAATTACGATTGGAACAGCATTATTCTGCATAAAACCGTAATAACAACACGGTAACGTAAGAATAAATCCAATATCTTTGTCAGTGTAAGGACCTCATATAATAAAAGGGGTTTTTGGCGATTTAAATGTATATAATACAATGTGTAACTTATGTAATTGAGCCCTGTAGGTTCTTATAAATCAAAATAAAAAAATAAAACAATAATAAAAGGTAGTTTCCAAATCACCTTAAAATAAGCAAACGGCGACTTTTCAACAGTACACAAAACCAGCGACGTTACATAATGGCTATTCTGTGTGTTTTTCATAACGCCGCAACAGAGCGCTGTAACAGGTGTTCCTGAATATGGTTTTGTAATGATGTTCCCTTTCTGCAAAATTGCCTTACGCAAAATGGAAATGGTCTGTAAAAATTGGGTTTCATATAAATGTAAAATAGGTGGTCTTGTGAAATTGCTATTTACCCTTATTAAAACAAGAAGCTTCGTCCGGAAGCGCGTTTGCATTTTTCCGATGGTGCTTTTAAGATGAATTTGATTTAGATGCTGTTTTTTATACCCACCCGGGGACCTAATTGCCAGAATTTAACCACTAGAACGACGGATGTCCCAAAAGTAAGTCATTTGAAATTGCGTATCGTTATTTCGACTAATGAATTTGATCGAAACGTGCCTTAAATGTATAACTTTTAAACATTTGCCAAAAGTAACTTTGAGGCGATAGCAAATATTTGTGGCTTAAATGGTTTGGAATATATTTATTATCCTAGAACGACGGATGTCCCAAATTTGGGACGCATGGCGATGAGCTGAAATCTCAATTTTTAATAATAATATTTCAATATTAATATATAATAAAGTATATGGCATACTAATATACTCCGTAATTTGTCATTTGGCAGGTTAAGGTTCCATCGCTTATAAACTTATTCAAGGAACAATTTATTTGCCAGAGATACTATGTAAGTTTGAATTGTACGTACCGGTAAATTACACAGCGAGGAGATCGCATTTATTGTTTAATGTGCCGTACCACCGTAAAAATATTTTTGTAGACAGGCCAGTGGGAAGGGTTATAGCTCTTCTTAATTCCTTACCCACTGAAATAGATATCTTTTGTACATCCCTTTGGCAGCTAAAAAGGCATCTCCCTGCTATCTCATGTTGATCATAATCTGTCTTTTATTTAGTTTTATATTTTTATGTTTTTTCTTGTTCAATGTTAGCATTAATTTAGTTATGTAGTCATTTATTTTTAGACTTACACTCCAGCTTAATATTCAAGGGCGAATTGGATTCATCTGTAATGCCCTTGAATACTATTTGAAACTAATAAATAAATAAATAAATCGCCAATGTCCTCCTCCCATACTAGCTAATGACACACACAAAAGCCAATGCTCTCTTAGAAAGTACTCCGTGAAACCCCAATCTAAAAGGTTATGTAACATCCTGGACCTTGCAGGCCAATTCGTGGATCTTGTACAAGAGGAAGATTTCACGAAGGAACCACCTCCTTACCCTTGCCGAAGAACTAACCAAAGATCACTCGTCCTTACGATGCGCGAGGGGTTACGGTGGAATCGTCGGAAATTCAAGTGCCATCCTCATCTAAATCAGTAGATGGCCGACGCTGATGTCAGATAAGACAACAGTGTATATCAGGCAAAAGTACTCTGGTTTGCTTGAGTTGCAATAAGGTAACGTGCAACCAATATTTTGTGAACAAAATTTCAAAAAGCCTAAAAAGGTGGAAAATGCGTACAATAATGGTAGTCTAATAACACTTATACATTGTACATACATTGTACATTACATTCCATGTATTTCGAATGGGCGGAAATGGATAAACATGCTTGTCCCAAATTTGGGACATCGGTCGTTCTAGGGGGGGGGGGGGGGGTAATTAGCATTCGCCGTTCTAGTCTTACAAAGGAGGTTAAACGAATGCTAAATATGCCTAAGTTGTCTGCTTATTCATAAGTTGAAATAGTCACTCTAAAATATACGGTGACATAAACTAAGTATAAACTATAAATCTTGTGTAAACAAACGGAGCCCATTCCATTATCAAAGGGCAGATCAGGAAGCACCGAAATATATCGTAGCCGAACGAAGCATAGAGAGCAGCGGTACTTTACACAAAACATGAGGACCAATAAAAAGCGGCTATCCCCTCCAACTACCCCTCAGTACTTGGTCGACTCTCCGAATAGACTACAGCTTTTCGACCCCAACCTTATCGTGTAGATTTGTTTTTGTACACAGTCATTTCAATGCAGAATTTAGTGGTTCCAGATGTCCATTTGTCCAGCTGTTCCAGTTATTCCAGATGTCCTAGGTATTCGAATCTGCTTAAATGCCGCATCTTACTATATCTCGCATACAGCAGCGATGATTTCATGTGTTGCCGCTGTTTTTGGTCGACCTGTAAATGGTACGGTGTTAAGGGAAGCAAATATTACTCCTTTGTCAATTCTTTTCGAAAGTTGTGATAAATCATAGAGCGGAAAATTTCCTCTGGTCAGTTTCATTTTCTAAGCGACACATCAACTTCAAACTGTTATTGCCTGCAAATGGCCTTGATACCATATTATTGCCTGTAAATGGCCTTAGCACAAAATTAAAAACAGTGAAGCATGACATACCAGCATGACTTGTAGTAACTTCTTACATCCCCGATCATTTCGGTGTACCCACGTAATACTGAATATACAATTGAATACGAAGAAATTGCGCCTTTAGAATTATACAATTGTCTAGTAGATTATCCTTGAAA
>OX155952.1:9190975-9285975 GCA_944548615.1 Micropterix aruncella
TGTATAGTAGATTATCCTTGAAATAAGAATGACTACTTGAAATGTTCTGTCACCGACATACATATCCACTTAATAGAGGATCTGCTGGTACGTATTTATTAAGCGTTTAGGCAATTTAACCATTTCAAAAGTATCGTGAGATGTTGTCAAATTTTGTATAACCGACAATTACATTTAATGTTTTAATTTGGAATTGTTTATATCAGTATTGTTAGGTTTAAAAAACAATGTGCTAATTTGATAAGTTATTATCGCACGTTGCATGGTGTAGTTATCATCTCCAATAAGTAGCCTCGATAAATCTTTGATAGAAAATGAAAGTTTAAATACCCTGGTTGTGGTAGTTAATGACAAGGTCCGCGAACACGTCCAGAGTTTTATCTGTGAGTCTTTTTATACTTCGATGATTTTTGAAAAAGAGTAGAGGGAGCACATATGTTAGTATTTGATCACGTTTATTAGATGTTACATTTTACAGAGAAAGAGCAACCTACCCATTGAATTGTGTAATAGAAGTGACATTATTAGGTAACAATGCGCTCTTTATATTAGAATATTTAAACATCAAAAAACATTTCAACGTCAATAAGAAGAATCATTTGCGTTAATACAATACTGCAAATTATGAAAGACGCGTGACAGACGCGATTTGATCGATTCTTTGAATTATATTAGTCATCAATATACGCAAATTAAATTACATTTTTATAACTAGAATTGATATCACGTCATTCTGTATGTATATTTGGATTTGTGGTATACGCCACAAAAGTTTAAGACAATTTATGTCTTTTCTTGTTTCTACTGTTATGAAATGAAATGTAACAAAATATTGTATGACCACATAAATACATTGCGTATACATACATGTTGAAAGCTACTTCCCTGGAAATAACCGCCAAAGAAAAGCAGAAGCCAGTTTGATATGTCCTTATGATATTGTTATTGTTTTATTGCTACAATTGTTGTTTTTTTTTGCTAGCGTATATATACACATTGAGATTGCTGATGCGGCGAACCTGCCATCTCACGATGTTGTAACGATTATTGTCGTCTTTCTCTGAAACGAGTCCCAAAGACTTTGCGACATAACCTATTCATTTAGTTACACCACTGCCCAGCAAAGGCTTTTCTTAAAGGCCGAGGGCACGAGGGCAAATATACAAACGAACAAACAAACACTGGTGACGCAGTAGGGCTCTCAAAAACATGCTTATATATCGTTATACGTTCCTGGGGTGGCGGGTTCGCTCGTATTAGTTTACAACTCTAAACTCACCTGGGTCGTGAACCCCGCTACTCTACCCGAAAGTAATCTACCTCTTCCCCCAAAATTATACTGACCACTCTGGGTCGTTCTTGTTGAAATAATATCCCAAGATATCATAATCTACAAGATAACAAAATCTACACGATATAAAATTACAAGATATCGAAAGCTAGTTTCGCTAATTAATAAACCCCTTATCTGTTATTATATGAAATTATTCATAGAGTCCGCGTAGGCCTTGTTCGCGCTCGGGGCGCAGACTGAACCAGTGTTGCCAGACATGGCTCGTTTTCGTACCTCATGGCAAGAATTCTCGTATTTTATCACCAAAACCTCGTACCAAAATCATTTTCATTGTTTTTTTAACGTTGTTCTAATCAGTTCTTACCTATATAGTTCCTTTTCTATAAAATAAATTTAGGGCCAAAAACTTTGTAAGAAAAGTATATACAAATTATAAATTACAAATTATTTATTGATTTCAAATTGTGAGTAGATTCAATATACAAAAGTCTTAACCTAACTAGGCTGCCGCCTATTCCAAGGTAGACAATTTATTTTAATTATCCTAAGAAATATATAATATTATATTTATATAAATAAACAAAATCATACATAATGTAACAGAAATATCTTAATTACCTAATTCAAAATTCGTAAGAAAATGTCGTGACAATTGTCAATAACCTATTCTGCCCTCGATAATAAGAAGGGCGCATGTAGCATAAAGTCTAAACCAAGATAAAAAATGTTTTGTGTAAAAATTATTTAAATGCTTGCTGTCTCATAAAGAAAAACTATAGACACATTCTGTTACTGCAATAAATTGGGTTTGCGTTTCAACTATAATGTGTGATTTATAATTTTTCTATGTCCTAATTATTTATTGAATTATTAACAATTTTCCTTTTCATCTTAGTAAAAAATTTTTAGGAAAATACTTGATATTGGGTTGAAAAGTCGTAAATAACCATTTACGTCTTTTCAACTAAGCATAGTCAATGAACTGCTTTTATTTTTAGTGTTCATGAGTTCTCACTAGATTTTTCCTTAAGTTGAAAGGTCGCAATTGGCTACTTGCGCATTTTTAATGTAGTATTGGTTATACGTGCAATATTCCTATTCTTAATTAAGCGTCCAAACATCTAAAGGAATTACTAAATATAAAAGGCCCATTTGCCACATGCGCTTAAACTACTTAGTGAATTAATATATTGCAAAGACGCAAGTGATCACTAACGTCTTACCTACTTAGTACAGAAGAAAATGCGTCTTTTCAATTTCTGAACTGATGGAAATTTTCCAAAAGAAAAGAACATAATTACGCAAATAAGCCTTTTCATTCTAGTTTACATCAATGCGTCCTTTTAGCTTAGTATTCGTAAAAAAATACATGTATTTGCGTCCTTCGACGTTACTGTAACTTCGTGTAAAGTCGAGCTAGAAAAATATAAAAAATATGAGCAGATGCGTCTTTTTTTGCTGATCACGGCAATATATATATATATATATATATATATATATATATATATATATATATATATATATATATATATATATATATATATATATATATATATATATATATATATATATATATATATATATATATATATATATATATATATATATATATATATATAACTCTATTTCGGAAAAAATGTTAGAAGCGCCCTTTTTACTATCGGGGGCAGTATTATTATATTTTAAAACATGATAAAAATTTATATATTTATTAATAAGTATTAATGTGTATTAATAATATACAAAATAAATTCACAAAAATAAAAATGCAATTATATTTAGAAAAATTATAAGTAATTAATAGAAATATTGACCCCTATTATCTAGGCATATTTGTCATTTTAATAGGAGTTACCTAATTTCTCTGCTGTAAAACTCTCGTGGATAGAAATCAATGAGTGCTTTGAATTAGTTTTTCACCGACTCTTCGAAGTGGAAAGTTATCTAAATTCTGATAAAAAGTAACCTATATTGGAGCAAGTTCTGGCAAGTACAGTGGGTGACCAAGTTGGGGCCAACAACCACATATTCGAGAAATGCGACGCAAACTCTTCGGCCGATTTCATTCGCTGAATAGGCTGAAAATATCTTCCCGGAGGAGAGCAAGATTACGATTTGTCAGCCTGCTCTCCTCCCCCTTCTGGATTATGGAGATGTCGCATTTCTCGACCTCACAGAGGAGTTATCCGCCAAAGTTGAGCGTCTCCAAAATGTTTGCATTCGTTATATCGATTCTTGTATTAGTTTGCATTCTTTTTATCAGAAAATTTGACTACATTACGGAGTACAGAGAGAAGCTTCACTGGCTGTCGACCCGGAAGAAAAGAGACATGCGAGTTCTTTGTATGCTTTACCAGATCTTGGATGGCGTCGCTCCCAATTATCTTACAGGCAGATTTACTGCACTATCGGCTCATGGACGCCTTCTGAGATCAAACGACAACCTGCTATTCTCTATCCCTAGTCACAGCACTGACTTTTCATTCTCTTTCACGGTGCATGGAGCCCGTCTTTGGAATGCTTTGTCGAAAAATGTGAGAACCGCGCGAAGCATACCAAGTTTTAAAAACACTTAGAGAGCATTTGAAATCTTCCAGATACATTCCCTTTCCCCTCCCATTCCCCTCCTTTTTAAAGTTTAGCGTCCTTATAGGTGTTAGATTATTTTGGTGTGGCACATCCTGTGCCCATAAAAAGTTAAGTATATACTTCTTTCTATCCTCTTTTATTTTATTTGTCATACTCTTTATATAGGTTAAGTTATGTAGTCTACTCGCAAATAATGTTCATATAATAGCATAGGTTAGCTCTAAAATATTGCCTGCAGGCAATAAGCTCGTATTATTATTATTATTATTAAACTTATCATAAAAATAATTTTATATATCAAAAATAATGAATGCATATCAAATTACACTGCACTGACACATCAAATCAGATTGCGACAATCTTTTAGATTATTGTTGAGGCGTGCGTTTGTGTGAGTGTTCATTTCGAACGTTTGTACGTAGCTTCCATACTGCTTTAGCTATATATTTACTGTGCCGTTACGTTTATATGGATTTGTCCCCAATTAGGGGCAAAAGTATCGTATTTCAGGCTGCAATGAAAGTAATGATTCTTGGACCAGTAACTAAATACCCCGTAAATCGTTCCCTCTTGTGGCATTGTTGACAACAAGTAAGGAGCACACCATAGACACACCATCCTAGGAAACATAATATGTGTGATTGTTTGATTGGTCGTATGACTGGATGGTAGACAGCATTCTGAAAAATCTTAAACAATTTCTTAGAATCAGAATTTCATACAAAGGTGTACGTGGCTCGATATTCTGGTGGTGTCAAATACAACAAGCGAACCCATCACTCCAGGTCGTTTGGTCTCCCATGTAGTGAAAGTAAAAGAATTAGCGGACAAAAACAATCCACTGTCACCGACAAAACCGTAAAAGATAAACGCCTTACCGTGACCACAGTATACCAGACAGTAGCTTCGCTTAAAACAAAATTGAAATCGAAGCGAATACGTCACGAGTCGTAAGGGCTCGGATATGGCCGCCTGATGTCCGCTACTCGACCCATAAATATATGACAACGTTCAAAAAAGTCGCCAGCCTTTAGATGCGCGTAACGCTAAACAAAGGTGTTCGTCGAGACGTACGTTCTGCCCACATACCTCGCACCCTCTACCCACAATGCCCTGTCGCTCGAGAGAGAGTCTACTGTTGTCTCGGTGTAATGTGCCGTGAGGCACTGGGTTCTCCTGAACCCAGCGGACTGACCTCGCTCTTACTATCAGATTTGAACGGATTTCTCATTCTTCAGTCTGGTCCCAAATTTGAAGTCGTTTGGGCGGTCTCTACCAGATAGCGGTGATTCAGTACGAATTTAACTCGAAGCGTGGCGTCCTATGGTCGTCAATATCACACGAGATCGGGTGGCCAACGGATCGTTTTAAAGGTAGCCGACATCAGGTTAAGGACAGCCCACGCTGCTTATGAAACGTACGCTTACATACTCCCCGATTATTTGCCGGAGTGAACAATTGATTGGCTAACGCCGCACGATGCGCAAACCGCCTACTACTGGATTCCCCCATATTGGAACCGCCGATCCTATATGTCCACGACTGGGCTTACAGCCGCAGACAGGGTTCACAGATTCCTTTTCAGGTTAATCCCTCTTCGAGGAGGCTACCGAGTGGCAGTTGTTACACTTCACATTAACGGAAAGATATTATTAATATGTATCACGATTATGCAGGTTGTTTTCAATAATAATTTCATAACAGTAAAAATCCAAAACATCACTACAAATCCTTAAATTTGAAGAAGACTGAAGATATATGCGGCGTATCAGTTAAAAATATTAATTCCATAATTCGTATAATTGCCCCTCATTTAATCATTATTTTTAACCAATTGATGCAGTTATTTTTCCATATTTTATGAAGTATGATAGAGTAGCACCACTTTTTAAATGTGTAGATAAAGAAGACCCAACATATTTTAGACCAGTCTCAATATTACCAGTTCTTAGTAAAATTTATGAAAAGGTTATTTTCAATCAGACGCTTTCTCATTTTACCAAGACTGAATAGCCATCAATATGGATTCAACAAAGGCTGCTATACAAAAGATGTTTAAGCTATGCTGATTAAGAATATTTTTGACGCGGGGGAGAGATCAGAGGACCTTATTAGTATTTTGCCTGACCTCTCGAAAGAATTTTGTGTTAATCATGGAACTCTTCTATTCAAAACTGAAATAAAAGAATTTACGAGATAAAACTTTGGATTTAGTAGTATCATACAAAATAGAAAAAGAAAAAAAAGATTAAAAAAATATTTCTTTTTCTACATGTCCTAAAATACAACAACATGTAGAAAAAAGAATACAAAAAGTTAATACAAATGGAGTACAATGTTCTAGTTTACTAGTAAAAATTGGTGCTCCACAGGGATCGATTTTAGGGCCGTTTTTATTCCTTGTTTTTATTAACAATCTTCCAAATACAATAAAAAATTTGTGAGACATAGTCTTATTTGTAGATAACCCTTAAATTTTAAATATTGCTCGGCTAAAGGATACTTAGATAACGTAAACGCAGCATTTTCTTGTCTTACTTAGTTCACTGTTTACAATTAATTCTTAATACTAACGAAATGTATTAAATGTACTCTTCCCAATTAGAGACAAGTGGAAACTAACATAACATTTGAAAAGATTACATTAACATTTAGAAATATAATCGTTATTTTGGGAATAACTATAGCCTTTAAATTTCAATGGAGTCCTCATGTATCCAATTTAGCTCTAGTAAGGAAAATCAAGCAACTGGATATGGTGGCAACGGCCCGATTAGTTTACTTTAGCTACTTGAATAGTATTATGTCGTATGGCATTCTGTTATGGGGTAGGGCTGCTAATGTATTAAAATGTAGTGTTCATACTCTCATTTTTTAATTATATAAATTATTACCAATATGACTATTTAAATTTATATTATATCAACATCGATAGAGACCTCAAGAAAGCCTAATTGTCCGAACCGACAACCCAAGATCGTTTGAACTGGAGTAGAAAATAAAGGAGACCCGACCCCAAAAAGGCGGAATAGGATAGGACGAAGAAGAAGAAGAACCTAAATTTTATATTTATATATATTTATATTACATTATACCAAATATTTGTTTTTGTTTTAATTTGTTTTAATTAGATACATATATTTTTTATTTTAGTTTTAATCGGAGTAAAACACGTTTCGGAATCACTGATCAATTTGTTGGATTTAAAAAACGATTAAAATTTAAATCAAATGCCCAAGTTTGTGCAACAAAAAACATAACGTATGACATACAGCACAGTCAGATACAGACCTTCTAGGTCTAGTTTATTGTGCGTTATCGCCTCACTTTGGGTATGCTAGCATAATTATATGGATATAGCTATATTTTTCACTTACCTACAATTAATCTTTGTTTGTAATATTTATGTAAGTACAACAATCTACATGTCCAGGTCATTTCTTTGTACATTACTTTATAAGATAAATTTTCCAGAAATTGAAGAGCTATTTCGCGCAATTTACACATACGAATGTTTAAAATACATAGCACGTGGTAATAAAGTAATCCAGTTTGATGTACTTCTCTCGCACCGCGTAACATACGTAATATCTAAAGCAATCTAATTACGATAGAAGCTAAATTTCGCATAAGTGCCCCCCGTTAAGTACATTTGAAATTCACACGGCGTACGTCCCGCGAGGTGGTCACGTTTCCATTCTTCTCCCCCTCCCAGTTAGTTGCACGCCCAAGGCAAGGCTACGCCATCGCCACGCCAATGCTGAGATGCCATTCGATAAGTTCCCTCCAATAACCAATACTGACGAGCAAAGCTCGGTATCCTTTGTGTTGAGGATTGAAAGTAAAATAAACGATTGCGCGTTACTTTTTATATTTCAGTTTACGTGCCGTTAGAAGATTCAACCCTGCACCATTGATTATATATTGTATTAGATTGCTCAAATCCATAGTACGATTTACCAACCCTTACGCGCCGGCGAAATGAAGGTGGCGCTGACGGCGATACCTATAGCAATTTATTTGGCCATCTACATCTACTATTAATTTACCGTCATCCTAGAAGTGGGGATGAAGTACAAGCAAATAAGTAACTTTTACGTATTAAAAATGTGGGAAAAACAGAAAGAAACTTTTTTCGAAAAAATACCTATATTCTTTTTAAAAATTTGAATAATATAATTTTCTGAAAATAGTATTATTTTTTTGACAAATTTAACTGCTGGCGCGCACGCCGAGCTCGTACCCTCGCCGGACAACATCGGTTTGTGCGAATGATTGGGAGCTAACGGTTGGTAGTTTTGGGTCAGCTCAGCGCACGGCTCAACTCCGATCCGGCCCAGCTTCCTCGAAGAGGGACGAATCTGGAAAGGACTTTGTGAACCCTGTCACGGCTGTGTCGTGGACATGTGGGATCGGGTTCAATCTGGGGAACACCTCGGGCCTTGCCGAGATGTTCCCCAGATATGTTCCCGAGATGCGCCCGGCAGCACCTGCCGCAAACCGCCCGGCTGGGGAGTCTGGAGACATACGTTTTCTAAGAAGCAGGTATAGCTCTTGACCTGGCACCACCTATCCTTAGAAACGATCCGTTGGTCGCCCGATCCCTTGTGATTGTGGCGAGCTAAGAGCGCCTCGGTCGGCGATAAATTTGAACTGAATAACCGCTAACGTCAGGTAGAAGCCGCGCAAGCGAGAATCTGTGACCAGACTAGGGAATAGAGTAAGGGAAGTGAAGACAGCGAGGTTACAGTAAGAAAAGCGTAGTAAGGAAGCGAGGTTTGGCCGCTTGGTCCTCTTCCCAGTGCCTCGCAGTAAGGCGTTGGACTCTTACGGGCCGTTGGCGTAACTGGACTGTGGATTGTATTGTCCGCAAAGTCTTTAACATTCGCTCCATGGGAGACAGAATGGCTCGATGCCATTTTAATTTCCTGGGGTGACGGGTGCTCCCATTGTAATTGACACCCCTTGTATTTTTAATCCAAAAAAAGTTGTTTTTGAAAAAATCTAAATAAGTAACGTAATTTTTCCTTAAATTAAAAACGACTTCGAAACATTTCATAAACCGAATTTTCCAAAGCGTTTCAGATGCAACGAACGGCTAATATTCCTGGATATTTTATCTCTTTGAAGACACGAATGGATGCTAGCATCGTCTGGCGACATCTGTTCACTTTTGCACCGTGCCGCAGCTGGTTTGTGATGAAATTCGCGGGCGACTGCGGTTCAACGTAGCGTCATTAATCTTAGCTCCAGCCACTTCTCCGAGTTGCTCCAATCAGGCGACCACTAGGTAGCTCTAGCGTCAAAATATAAATTAATTTCAATTATACGAGAAAGATATATTGTTTTAATGTCGTAAAGAGGGCTAGAGGGTTGAAAAGACAGATGGCTGGGCGAGGGATCTCATATAGTTAGTCTTTATTCCCAGACTGAAAAGCCTTAAAGTGGGAATACACAAAATCTCTAAACTTATCTCATTTCAACTGATTTCAAATTCCTAATTATTTTAATTTGTCGTTTTAGTAAATACATCTTAAAAATGATTTTTATGTCCTAAACGCAATAATGAAGTAACTGTATGTACGTGGTGATAAATTTAGATATTGTAAAAATGGACTAATAGACTGTAATTTAAATGTACCTAGATATTAAGTTTCTACAATCTGTTAGGATTTTTTTTGGAAATAAATTGAAATTGAAATTGAAAATTATATTCATTTTCATTGTACGATATTTAAAATAACATATCCCAGTGTCAATTTTAAGGAAATAAGGTTTTTAAAAATCCTCGGGTTGTTAGTAAAATTCACCAAAATATAAACACTCCGAATAAAATTACCAAGTGATTTGTGCCGAAAGTTAGTAAAAACCTTGAAAGATTATTTTCACTTTTTGATCCTAACATTAAAAACATCTATGAAGATCCTCTCACACAGACAAAGCTTTTTAAACTTTTTTACAGAAATTTGTCTGAATTTCTCGCTCAAAAAATAAATTTCGAAATAAATGTTAGTTACATTCTAAATTGAGACTTTGGTTACCTATCAAGATAGCGGAATCATTGAAAGAATGATATATCACACTTACAGGAAGTGCATTTTACCTTTCAATTTGCCCTAAATAGCATTTATCAACAGTTTCGTCTTGGTTTCGGGACTGAAATCGGATATTTTCCTCAGAATATATGCTTGTTAACGGATGACATGTTCACGGATGAAATTCAGAGAGATTTACAACGCATATCGCTGCATTAGCAGAATAGAGACAATTTTTCACTTCAGTCACTCGTGAAATGCATATCCCACAGTTTCCTTTGTTGTTTGTTACTTTGCTTTGAGTATTAATGGAAGCGTTTATATGGGCTTTCGATATTAGCGCCTTTGTTCTTGAATGTTAATTTATATTATTGGTTCTTCTCTATAGATTTAGAGAAACAAAATCATTCAGATGCTTTAACATATATTCGTAAATATCATTCTTAAGAATTTTAAAAGTAAAAATCTGCCCGGGATTCTGAAGTGGCGATACGTTACGTCAACGAGACACGACATTGCATTGGATATCGTCCTCGATCCGACGACTTTACTGTTTCAGAATCGTCAGCTAATCTCGGAACTCAATACTTCCCACGTGATTCCCACCCTGATATGGTGTTCTGATTGGCCGGGGTCGGCCGTTTAGCAGTGAGCGGCGTATGCTCAATTCGGACCGGGCGCGGGCTCTGAACGTGTTTAGTGCTTTGAGCTAAGGGCAATTCGGATCGCGTCCTTTATTTATCAAATCGAATATCGTCGTTTCTCGGCGCTTAATTTAAATAGCAATCATCTTGGGTAATTATTGCTAAATAGGTAATTATTTGCCTAAATGGCAATTATTCTAAATGCTATTACCAAGCTATTACCGAGCTAGAGCAACGGCATGCAGACGACACCTCATGTGCTCCTTCTGACGATTGAAGGATTGTCAAATCGCTTTCAGAATCGAAAATATCGTCGACGCAATATGACGACAATCGTGTATCGTATCGTAGTTTCAGAATTCGGTGGCAGTATGAGTCCTATAAACAAGAATGGTAATTAATAGTTATAAATTACTAAAATCTTACCCTCTTAAGTTGTAACCCCACTTGCAAATTGTTGCAACTTTTCACTGTCGAAATATAGCCATAAACTGTACTCTTTTATTCGCTCTAAACCACTCCAGTTTACGGATGTATTAGATATTTTTATTATGAAAATCATAAAGCTGCAAGACATAGTAGTGAGTGGGAGAGCGGCACTGGCTTGCTTGGCTGTAAGTTTCCACTGAACGTTGAAATTGCGACCTCATATCGAGGAGCCAGCGCGAACAGCTTGCTAGTAGCCATTACTTTCTGTAGTTTTATAGCCGCTGGCTGCAGTGTTTTATGCGAACTCTGTCTTACCGAGAGTTATTTTCTTGCCTAACTTAGGCTTAATATATCTCGGGGAATGTACAGCGAAAATTTACAAAATAATGTAATTCTAAAAGGGTTATTATAGTCCAAGCATATGAGATCTAAGCGTCTCGTTTCCAGGAAATAATCTGATTTTTCTTAACGGTTTTATATGTATTTTAAGACGCTGAATCACTTTGCGACCTCGCCAGAGGTAAGGTAACTTTAGGAATCGCGAAAAACCGCAAAAAATGCGGTACATTTAATTTTTCGCTTTTAATTCACGAATAAAGCATTTTTTGATAATGACTATTCAGTACAAAATTAGAATAGACGAAATTTCCTACAATTCGTATAGCCAGATTTAACCAAACCGCCTTTAAAGCGCGCTCAAAAATGGTCATTTTATGCCACTAAGTCCATAGCGCGGGTCTACCGCACTTCCAAATGCCATTTTCTGCGTTTCAGTAAGTGACAAAAACCGTTTTTGATCACGCTTTAGTGGCGGTTATGATACATCGGGGAATTAAGTCAATAGATATGAATTATAGGAAATTTTATTTACTCTATTTTGTATTATTTAATCATTACCAAATAATGCTCTATCGTGAATTATAAGCAAAAAACAAAATGAAACGCAACATTTTTGTGGCTTTTCACGATTCCTGAAGTTGAAATCGGATTCAGCGTCCATAAATACATATAAAACCGTTGAGAAAAATACTTCCGGATTTTTTTCCTGAGAAAACCCCTCTATGCTTGGACTATTACGGGGAAGACCGAAAAAAAAATCTTTATGAAAATGAGATACTAATGGCATATTGTGGCTTGTTACCAAACGAATTGAGTCATAAATCGATTTTCGAAAGAAAGATCATACACTGCCTTACATAAAGAGAGAAGAAAACGTACGACGGGAAAGAACGGGTGACGAAGGACTTTGATCGTTATTTTCCGTTACGTCCAGAGGTGAGGTACCTCGATGACCCTGCGGTAGACGCTGAGGAGGAACTGTGATGTGAAATATGAAGGCCAATGAATTGCCCACGTTTTTGCTTTTTCAGGTGATATAATTTTAGTAAAATGTTATATTACTATTTTTATATTATTCTTATATTATAGTTTTCTGTTTTTTATGAGGTGGAATTTTAGTATTTTTTTTACAATCTCAAATATGTTTACAAACACAACATATTTTTTTTTGTCACCAAACTCTTGATAAAACACCATTCTTTGTTAGTAAATTTTAAAAATCGAATTACTAAAAATTTCAAACAGTTTACTTTGATCGTTCTTCCCCGTAAACCTTCATATGGCTTTTTTTAAATAAATATTTTATATGATTTTGCTGACAGATTTTATAAGCTCCACTGGACAGAATTTTCAAAGAAACCAGACCGCCACATTTTTAGTAATATTCTTATCAAAATACAATATCAATTTATATTTCACGTAGGTAGGTACTACGTCCATATGTTCCGTCCACTGGCTCTTGGTTATGAATGAGAATGTCCAGGACGTTCTGGCCATTCGGGCCAGAACGTCAAATGAAACAGAAAGAAATAAATCCCTTATATATTGAAGTGAACACTAAAAATGTTCCCTATATTTCAATTTAGGAAATTCCCCAATTTTTTAATATTGCTAAATTAAATAATACTAAATTACATATATTAATATATGCTACTTTGATTGAAAAATACATGCTATATCAACAAGTTCAAGAATAGTTTGTTTACGTTTATATTGGAAAGCAAGATTCTTGCGGGCCACTTTTTAATCGCCTAAATATATGGAAATCAACTTCTCTCTATTTGCACAGGTTACTGGCCAGTTTTTACACAAAAATAACGATATAAATGAATGAATGACGTGCATAATTTTAAAACTGAAAGGAAAAGCAATTTCAATATATTGTATATCCAAAATATTGTAATAAAAATATTAGAACTTATTGTCATTAAAAATATATAACAATCCATAACGGCGTATCAAGTTTCGGCTTTCCAAGATAGTAACGACTTACCAAGTTTCTAAACTGATAATACTTTTTACATTTTTTTTTGCATTTTAGATTTCTTGATTGCATTTTGTTAATTGCGGGTTTCTTTTGATTACGAATTAGATTTTTTCCTAATTATTATTTTGTACATTAATATTATCATATTATTAACACTATATTATTTATGAATATTTTATTTCTCGATTCCTGTTTAAATACATTTCTTTGTTCATATTTGTTGCAATTTACATTGTTTTCCTTTTTAAACTAACTGATCACAGTTTTATTATATAGTTATATTCGATATATGTATTAGATATCTAAACTGATTATTATTACTTTACTGCTATTTAATTTCAAAATTTCATTCCAATACTATTCTTGACAACCTAAATTTATAGGATTTAATGTTTATTAATTGAGTTTCACATTTTCATTTTATTTTTTGTCGTCAAGGGCAGAAAATCAAAGCGAGAATCGAAATGCCAGATGCTAGAGTATTTGTGAAAATACAGAAATTATTAAGCAATCGAGATTGTAATTCAGTCTCAAAACAAGGACAATACAATGCTTTGTCTTCTCTGTCCTGTTTGGAATGACTATATTCACCGTGGTTGAATTCAAATTTATACTTCATTTTTATTGCTACAAATAAATATCTCATTTTCTTTGATTCAATTCTGTAAATTTCCGTGTTCCCAAAACTTCCCTATTTCAAATATATCGTCCAACAAATGGCTCGCTTACCCCGCCTTTCCAAATAAAAGATTTGACATGGGTTTGACTTTCCTTTTTACGGGAAGCAAGTAAAATGTACATACTCGCTCGCTTGTACCTTTGATTTTTAAAGGTAGGGAAAACTGAGTAAAACACCGTTTAGGATCGACCGGAATATTCCCTATTGCAGATTTGTTCTACGTCACAATGTAGAACAAATCTACAATAGGGATGACGTGTTTCTTTTTCGATATCAATTGCTTATTAGTATGTAATCAAAGATTATCGCGGTTAATATTATAAACAAGATAAATTTTAAATAGGATAAAAACGAATTTATCTCTTATATCGAAAGAGGATAAAAACGAATCTAGGGTAGACTGCCTACCCTAGACAACGGCAACTGCAACGTCGCCGAAATATCGGGTGCTACAAACTTCACGCGGTAAATTCATTTTTATCCTATTTATAATATCAAACAACCGCGATAGTCTTAAAAAAACAAGATAAAAAGGGATTTACCGCGTGAAGTTTGTAGCACTTAACTGTTCGGCGATATTATAACTGCCGTTGGCCAGGATAGACTAAAGAGCTCTCGGTTGAGCGCTGTTGCTCTTCGGAGTCCCCTTGAATCCTCTTCTTAAAATATTTCAACGGACATTGCCGAGCGCAAAGACGTGTAACACGATACAGTGAGTGGCAAACACGGTTCAAAACTTGGCCATACCTCCCTATAATCTAGGCAGTAGCAGTAGTGTATCGCCTATCAGTAGAACAATAGCGGACAACTGACAACCCTTTCGTCTACCTACAATGGCGGTTGTAACATCACCGAAATACCGGATGCTACAATTTTCACGCGGAAAATCTGTTTTTGTTTTGTTTAAAATGCTTTTAAAATAAATAAATAATAATTATTATTATATTGGAGATCCAAAGTAAGATGGCACAGAAATAAGAGAATAGATATTTCGTATGTTCTTATTCTGCTTATTCATCCACATTGTACTTATTCTTTTCTAACTCTACCTTAAAGTTTGTTTGTTAGTTGTTTTAAACATATTACCATGCATTGTCTGCTGGCACTGCTCGAAAGTTGTAGGGCGGACCCGAAACTTTTTATAATTGAAGGCCGCCCAACCCAATGTAAGGAAAGCAAATTCTTAAATTTTCCATTACGTAATTTCGAAAACTTCTGATGCAATCGGTCGTAGATCGAAAAATTATACAAAGATGATTTAAACCGCCTAAATATACTATTATTATAATTATATGATTTATTAAAATTTTAACCTATTTTATAGTTGTAAAATCAGCTTGAAGTAAAATCATTATTACCATATTTCCATGTTTAATGTTAATTATCAAAAATAATTCTTCCTATAAAACAAATAAAATGATTATTTTGTGTCTGTAAATATTATGGATTGAAAATTAGAATAATTATTTATTTTCATATGTTGATATAAGTAGGCACATAATATTCAACTGTTTTCTTGCAAATTTCTTAATTTCCTCTTTAATTTTTTAATTTGAATAATTAAATTCATGAAATAATTATATGAATCATTAAAATTTCGGCTGGTGAGCCTGGTAAGCCCAGTCCGCCAACCGACGAGGAGGGAAAGTATTGTGAACGTGCCAAATTTCCATTTTGATCAAAAATCCATTTTGAGCCCCCTGAGACGATTAAGGCCATTTCCAGATGGAAGTCTGTCTGTCTAGTTTGTCTCTCTGACTGTGTGTATTTCTTCACGATAGCGCCCAAACGCTTAATTCGATTGAGCTGATTTTTTCCGATTGAGCATGGCAGGCATTAATTGGTCATGACAACAGTTGTGGTTGAAATCGGTCCATCAGTCATATTTCTAGTCATATTTCAATATTGATATGTTGGATGTAGAGACTTAAAGTTTGGTACACAGATGCCTTGTTCGGATGAAATCGCATTTTGGTCGGAATATCTCCATATACAAGTTACGCTAATGATATCTAAATTCCGCCATACATTTTAAACATATATGAACGCCATCTGTTGGCACTTAAAGTAGCTGAATAGTCCAAGGAGCACAAGATACATATTTCCATCGTTCGCTATCGCTGCATAGGCAGTGCTTTTTGACTAGAGCCTAGTGCAATAATGTAGCACAATTATTTGTAAGAATGCTAGTATCATCCTCGCGAGTAATGCATTTTGCCTGTCACTAGCTCTTAATTGGAGCTGTAATAAATTTGGTGAATAGACGGGAAAGTTGTTGTATTCTTTGTTGCACAAGTGACAAAAAAGTGATAGTATTTAGCAATCTTTACATGCAATATGTCAATTTTTTGGAGGGTTGAGATATTATGTAGAAATTATTAAGAAGACAGTCAACGCAGAACGTTGCAAGACGCAATTACGAAATGAAGGCGGAGCCTCAGTTTGAAGGAGGAGTAAAACATTTTGGAAACTGACCATTGCCTATGAGTCTACAAGGGAGAGCGTTTTATATTACTGCATGCTTTCCTCCTTAAATTATATTAGGTGCCATAGTGGGTATTAGGCCATAGGTATTAGCCTGATCTTAGTATGTAAGGTCTCGTTACCATTTTCCGTTTGGATAAAATTAACAGAAATGCATGGCATTTCTGTCGATCGAATGCAATAACAAGATACACCCTTGTTACACGCTCTTATACATATAAACACTTCATAAAAGGGTTGGTTGGAAGTGATTGTCAAATTAACAGAAAAGCATAGTATACGAATAGTCTATACCAATTATTGGAATTATATGGAATAAAAATTTTGAAAATCTTGCATGGCCAGCGCGTTAATACTGTTTTGTGTATAGGCAACATATGATTCTTTCGTTTCATTCCTTAATTAAGTCGCAGGCGATAGACAGAATATTCAGTATATATATCCCATTAAAAATTAATTTATCATCAGAAGGACTAACTCACCGGCGGAATTGCCACACCAAAGCGAAACACGATTAGTAGATTGGTGACCCGTGCGCGCGAGCGAGATGGTACGAAAACAGGTCGCACCTGTAGCTTCTCTGTCGCTCGCTACGTAGCGACAGCGTGGGCGTAGAGGATCTCGTAGCAGGCGTAGAGGCGTATAGCCTCGGATAGCAGCGACGCGACCTACGCGCGCCAAGCGAAGGCCCGCACTAACGGCTACCGTAGCAGGCTCCCGGGTCTACGCCGCGCACCGCGGCTCCTCGAGCGCCAATTTCAACGGCTGCCGGGGTTATCGCATCGATGACATAATCTGAAACGATATCATTTATAAATTTAAAGCGATTATTTCTGAGCGCTGCTAATATCAAAGCTCAATTAAGGCGGTTTTATCACAAATAATTCTCCATAAAAATACAGATATTTAAAAAAAAATGTAATAAAAAAGTGAATTTGTTATTGATTATTGGCATGCTTTTTGATTATTATATTATTATTATCACTTATACCTTTTACGATAAATTGAATTTTTGTTTTTTTTTATTTTGTTTCATTAAATTTTGTTTTGTTTTCATATTTTTCTCTATTAAATTTGAAGGTTCCAATTTAAATTGTATTGTTTACCTATTTATTTGATTCTAGATTTTGTGAATATTTAAAAATAATTTCATTACTTTCTTCAATCTGGTATTTTATTTATCATTAGGAAGTATTTAATTAAACGTATCTCAGCCTACCTTATTGCGGACGTCTCATGCGATCCAGTTAAATTAGGTTTAAATAATTTGTATTATTGTTTTTGAGAGATAAATAATTGGAATTTGAATGTGAAATCGTAAAATGAAATCAAAAGCTAGGATATTTGCTATTTTAGTTTTAGTATCCCAGTAAGTCTAGGTTTTAAAACTTTAAATAAAATTACTTTGTGTTTGTGATGAATGGATGAGGGTGATCGTTCGTCGGCAATAAAAGGCCCGTAAATCTACAATGTCCTCATCGGAAGTGAGGGACATCTATGGTCTAATGTAAAAACATGCATGCCCAAATCTGATCCTTGGACTACTTCGTTGTTGTGTAAGTTGCTTGTTAGACCATTGGATAAGCTTTTAAAATTAAAAAAAATATTGCAAAAAAATATTTTAATTTGTAAACACACCCCATAGAATCATGTTAATATGTCATACTAGACTTAAGTTTAAATTCTCAATCCAGCACTAAGGTTAGAGTACTTTTTATTTTAATAAAATTAATATATCATTTTTATATTTTTATTTCATAGCTTGCTTATGTAACCACTCAAAAATCTCAAACCATTTATTTAAAATCATACAATATAAGATTTTTTTTGGCTTTGCCGAGAAAAAGTCGGACAGCTCATATCTGAAAACTTCAGTGAAATCAATAAATCATAAATAAGACTAATGTTGACTCATATCATCATTATACAGATTTTGACATGATTGATAAAACTGAACTACTTAGAATATCTTCCATGTAAACAATACTTGACTATTCAGAATTACTTGTCAATTTTCATGCAATAAATAACTGTCGAATGTTTAGTTTAACGAGTAGTTCATGAAGCTAGGTTCTCCTACCGGTCGTCACTAAAGCGCTCTTTACCCCATTTGCGCACTAAAGTTGCACACCTGGGGCTCCATATAAGCATTTAACCTACTAAAACTTCGTTTCATTCGATCATTTCTTCGCAGAAACAGCCTTACAGTTCCAGTTGGATAAATGATATTTCAATGAGTTTATTTTTATAGTTACTTTCGTTTCGGATATGTACATTTGTGATGTGTGCTTTCTGCTTACGCGGAGTTATGAAGGTGGGTAGAAGGGATTCCGAATGCTAAAACTCGCTATACGCCTTACAGTTCAGATGCTCTCTAATACGCTTGTCTGATCTCTTCTGAGGGATCTAGGCATAACTACCTCTCAATAGTGTACGTATATAGGTAATAGTAGGCATTATGTATATGTGTATATATGTGTATATGTCTGTTTATATTTACATTTAATATTATTACGAACTATTATAGGTTTAAATATTACTTCATACATTTTTAGTATATACATAAACAAATGATACCATAAATTGCGTACACTGCACTACATTCATATGTAAAAGGAGAGTTTTTTTTAAGGAGTATAAAAATCTATAAGCACGATGCGCTATCTAGCAGTAGATAAAATATCCCTAGTATTGTTTATTAGTGAGGCGCAGCGCGCTCAACGCTTCTCAAACTTTTATTCAATAGATTAGATTTACAATTTTAAAAAAAACGAAACAATTAAAAAAAACCTCTTTTAATTGTTTTAAAAAAAAATAATAATAGAAGTTGCTTATTTCGTCATGCTGATTCACCCACTGAGAGGATGTCACTAATTAGAAACTCGTCCTGTATACATTAAGCCTACCTTAGTGAAAGCGAGGCCTAGTTGCATTGCTTAGTAAATAAAAGAAACTTAAATTTTAAAGATTTAATAAAGAAATTTCAATTCTATTGTGAAACGTGACGCAAACGTCCATATAAATAATGTAAGTATTACTATAACTACTTACATTACTATAGTACTACTTACATTAGGTACTCATAACATTAGACAGTTTTTAATCGAAAGGTGAGCACTAGTTTTACCCAACAAGATCTCCAAATATTCTACGCTAGGTGAGTAATGCGTTATCCAAGTCTTAGAGGCCACTTTATCTTGCCGGCCCTAAATATACAATAAGTTCAATGATAACATTCGAAATGTGCCGTCCATAATATTTAAGAGCCGTAAGAAAAAAAACTTCATCGATAAGGCGTTTTGTTTGGCGAAAGAATAATTTTCATGTGTTAAAGCACCGATTTAAGTTAAAGTGGTCAAGATTAACATGTAACTTATTCTTGAAGTATTCCACTTTAATACCTGACATGTATATATAATACCTAATATCCAGTATCTACGTCTAAGATGTGCTCGGGACGGTCGAGAAATTTTAAGGGTGATTTGTACATAAGATTGAGAGAAAAGTATATTTTTTAGAATTAGAAAAAAAAAGGAAATGACGGAAGATTTTTGTTCACAGAAGATTATTCTACATGGAAAATTGAGTTGAAATCACCATTACCTTACAATACATTACATTCGTATCCAATTGACGAATTCAGCGCTCTGGGACTTGTCATAATATACTATAGATACTATACATTCCATTGTAAGTAACATGTAGTTAATACAAACTTTGTGATCGATACTCCTTTTAGTATCTTACCTGTTTTAATGACAAATAGAAAATCTAATGAGTTCAGTAACATTATTGAATAAAATAATTTGATATAATAGTGGATTGTTGTAATCAGATCATATAAACAGTCAAAATAATTTAAAAAATCTAGACTTTCCCGGTAAGACTTCCCAGAATCACAGTAACTGTCATATGAATGTTGGAAGATGCGTTATTTTAGTAAATAACATTGGAATTTATAACCATCAATAGCATTTTTCATTTTAATCCGAGCAAAATCGAAAGATTTGCGTAGTAGCGTAACACCACATAGCGGCAATCCAGTGAAAAAGCTTATAAGCGCACGTCGGCGTCTAAGCAAAGACACGAACCACAGCCGCAGATCATAAATAGTAGTGCGCAGTGACACAGGTACGCGGCAACAGATGGCACTGGCCGCCTGCAACTTTAAGCGAAGAAAATACTTTTTTATAAATTTATTTATTTAAGAATTAATTACTATAAAACATTGATTTGCTTAAATTAATAACAAGAACCAGATGGCAAAACCTTAACCATTTCCTTATTTGTTTATGTCACCCAACTAGGACTAGCCCGTTCTAGGGTGGACCGGACTATATATATATATATATATATATATATATATATATATATATATATATATATATATATATATATATATATATATATATATATATATATATATATATATATATATATATATATATATATATATATATATATATATATATATATATATATATATATATATATATATATATATATATATATATATATATATATATATATATATATATATATATATATATATATATATATATATATATATATATATATTATACATATATAAACTCTTGAATATAAACTCCTCTGCCAGAAATTAAGATTGAAATTTCTTCTTTCATTTCATTGAGCATATGGAGGTTTTTTTAGTTTTATTTCGATTTAATGGCTCGTTGATAACAAACTCAGCCAATTGTATCATATTTTAAATGTTGGTAGCATTCGAAATTTGAATTATTTCGTAATGTCACTTTCATTTGGAAAACGGCTTTGCCGAAGTGATTAATAGTTAAATTTTTTATTTTTTCGCTTAATTCGTCTCAATTGAAGGCATTTTGTGTTGCATAAGGATAAGCCCTATGTATGAGATATATGGATGAATAGTGATCGTTAGTCGACTGCAAAAGGACCTTTAAACTTACATTGCACCGTCGAAAGTCGTGCACATCCGTAAGTATATCTCATTTAAACATAAGCATTTCCCAATACAAGCTGGGATTTCCTTCGCTACTTTTTAAGTAGCTTTTACTAATTTTATTTTAAATAAAAACATCATCCTATAAACGGATTTCTTTACAAACCTTATCAAATATAACAATATTATACTGTTGTCTACAATATTTCTTTACAATTTTTTAATATTATACAATTTTATATAGGTTTACCATATTTTGATAACATTATACAATCTTTTTTATAAACTCCTCTGCCAGAAATTAAGATTGAAGTTTCTTCTTTCATTTCATTGAGCATATGGAGGTTTTTTTAGTTTTATTTCGATTTAATGGCTCGTTGATAACAAACTCAGCCAATTGTATCATATTTTAAATGTTGGTAGCATTCGAAATTTGAATTATTTCGTAATGTCACTTTCATTTGGAAAACGGCTTTGCCGAAGTGATCAATAGTTTAATTTTTTATTTTTTCGCTTAATTCGTCTCAATTGAAGGCATTTTGTGTTGCATAAGGATAAGCCCTATTTATGAGATATATGGATGAATAGTGATCGTTAGTCGACTGCAAAAGGACCTTTAAACTTACATTGCACCGTCGAAAGTCGTGCACATCCGTAAGTATGTATATCTCATTCAAACATAAGCATTTCCCAATACAAGCTGGGATTTCCTTCGCTACTTTTTAAGTAGCTTTTACTAATTTTATTTTTAATAAAAACATCATCCTATAAACGGATTTCTTTACAAACCTTATCAAATATAACAATATATATATATATATATATATATATATATATATATATATATATATATATATATATATATATATATATATATATATATATATATATATATATATATATATATATATATATATATATATATATATATATATATATATATATATATATTTATATATATATATATATATATATATATATATATATATATATATATATATATATATATATATATATATATATATATATATATATATATATATACATATATATATATATATATATATATATATATATATATATATATATATATATATATATATATATATATATATATATATATATATATATATATATATATATATATATATATATATATATATATATATATATATATATTAATAATAACGATTATAAATATAAATTAAAATATCTTAGATCTTTCCTTGACACAACCGTGGCACTCTAGTGTGACTCCCGAAGTGAGCTCGCCTTTGCACAGGGGTGCCTAGCAAGGCGGGCTCGGCTGCTCTTTTCTTAGCACAATTGAAAGGAAATCATTTGCGTTTAATGTATGCTCTATGTAACCTGGGCTCAGACAGATATATAAATTTGGTATATAAAGACAGGTATATAAATTTGAAAGCATACAACGGCATTGTCTAAATTGTCATTTTATTTTCTGTTGTGCTCATGCATTTGAATGTATATGTATATGTACATAAATAAAATAAATAAATAAAATTTTAACTTGAATAAAAATACTTTTTCCTCTGCTACTACCGCCTAAGTCGATGAAATCTAAAAATGGCTACAACTCAGTTTGTCGGGTAAAATTTCCCTCTAAATAAAAATCACAAAATCAAAAGAATAATAACTACTTTTTGTGATTAGTTTGATTTATAGAATCTCTCACTCCTTTAATACTCGATCGTCCCGAAAACACATATTTACGTGTGCACTGTGCATATGATACTCTAATTGGTAGTAAAGTATACTTGTGCAAAGAATAGTTGTCTTAGAGTTATGAATAATTGTCATAGACCTCTTTAGATATTATCGAATATGATTCCCTGTACCGCTCTACCCATTCCAAACTATCGGAAGAGAAGAGGTCTGATCCTTATCAAACCGTATCTAAACAATGTTACCGTCCTTTTCCCCGAATATATTTTATCTCCATACCTGAGTAGAATCACATGAAATTTATGCAAAGAAAGGTGAAAGTTTCTGATGTGCGTGCGCGTTGAAACTTTTCCGTTCAAATTTGTTGTTGGCAAATATTATGATATTTATCATGTCACATAATATATACATATAAATGTGCCCTTTGCTTCGTTTCCTACAGGAATATAACATGTGTATAATATAAAGTTTAAATGGAGTTTAAATGGAGAGTTTAAATGGAGACATAGACCGTTTGTGCGGTTAATGGATGGAGGTGAAAATATTGTTTTTATGTACTTGTATCTTATTTCTTTTATTTTTTTCGGAAATTATACAGCACTAATGGAATTGACATAGTACAATTTAACAAAATATTAGGCCGATGACTGGTTTTCACGTATTTTGAACAGCATTTTTGAAAATTTATAAGTCAAACTAAATTAAAATTGTAAAAAAATAATTATATAAATTAAAATTAAGAGAAATAAACAATGGCTCCCTGACAACGTTAAGATAGAAAGAACACTAAATATTGTAATCCATCAAATGTGTGTGTAGCACAAAGGCGTGAGCTTCTTAAATAACGATCTTCCTGGCTAAAATAATGGCCAATAATGGCCAAAATTTATTAACGCGCGAGAAAAGTACGCTCATATGTAGAAGTCGCCGACTTTTGCTTTTTGTGAGTAGGCTGACTGTCTTTTAGTGCAAGAACCTAACAGTTGCATTTTGACGCATTGTAAACACTCATTAAACACCATTCTTTTAGACCACATGTAAACGACTCATAGATTTAACCTTACAGTGACGCTATTAATAATGGCGTTACGACCTGAGAATGTGTTAACATCCAGTGCAATGGTATTACCGTCATACCATTGCCTAGAATTGTGTTATGTCTAATACAAGATTACTATACTTATATTTACGACGTAATCAAAGCGTAGCATACAGATTTAGGTGTATAATATACAACTAGTCTTGCATTTTCC
Organism: Micropterix aruncella; assembly: GCA_944548615.1. NCBI lineage: Eukaryota > Metazoa > Arthropoda > Insecta > Lepidoptera > Micropterigidae > Micropterix > Micropterix aruncella. Next base: position 9,215,334 of record OX155952.1, read on the forward strand.
GTTTCACCATTGGGAATGCTGGAAGTTTTTCTGTCAGAGCACCTAATAATAAGGAATTCTGCGTTGTCAAATAACAGTATATAGATATTTTATATACTCATTCTGAATATAATATACCTAGTTCTATAATATGCCTAATTGTATATGCCTAGTGAATATAATATGTCTAATTCTGAATATAATATGACTTTACATACGTATTCTTGAAAATAACCTTGTTTAATTATGGTAGGCCATTAAAATTTTATGAGTAATTCGCTATTCATATATTGTCGCTCACCAGCCGAAATAGATTTACCCTTACCTGTGCTAATAGGAAAAGTTCACGAATTGTTTGCCAAACCACTTGCTCTACAAATGTTATCACGGACAGATTAATTGCGCTATCTATCCATCACTAAAATGCCGCACACTTCATGTAATTTAAACCAGAATAATTGTATTTTAAAATTTACGAATCTAGATTGTATGTAGCACTACGGTACATGCCGTACAAGAATGGACCAACGAATTAAACAATATGGCGATGGTTAATGATCAAATACCCCATGTCAGTTTTTACCATATTGACATTTTCTTTAAATGTCACATATCACCTTTAAAACATGAAAGGAGTGTGTAGCATCACTGCGATATCTCAATATTGCCAGGCAAGCAACACACTGAAACACACCGATTTATGCAAGTATTGTAGGTATTACAGTACCAGTACTGTAATACCGTGTTGCTAAGTCAGAAGTCAGAAAATAGGAGCGAAAAAAAAATCCGAGAAGGATGGAAATATCATTTAAGTAATCAGTTGATAGTAAATAAATAATATAGAAAATAGTAATAATCATAGAAACAATAAATACAAAGATTTAGTAGTAAGGTTAGAGTCATAATGAGGACCCGTGCCGTGAGCACCTCAACCTTATGTCTGCCAAATTCAAGAAGTAATGGACTAATTTCTAAGAATTAGAATAAGAAGAATTAATATAATAAGAGTATAATAAGAGTATGACGATTTTTCCACAATGACTTCAGAAAACTTATGTGCCACGATATTTAAAAATAAACTATATTTTCTTGGATTAACTTTCATATCAATGTGTTACCAAAAGTTCCCTTAAAACAATGTTTTATATTAACGAAAATACTTTTTTGGTCCCTATATAAAGCTACCATTTTTGACAATGATGTTTTGTGACTAATCATCGATGACTAGTCAAATTAGGATTTTTCGTTGCTCGATAAAGATATGCTCGGCGAGGTTTTCAGAGTTTACCTACGTCGTGTTTTCAAATTCTGTTTTGTGGCGTGCTTATATTTACCACACGATTTGTCACGAAGCTGGTCATCATAAAATAATAATGTAGGCGCATTAAAGCGACCCACTGGGTCCGGGATAACATTATGTTATTCGGATTAAGGATGTGGAGAAAATATAAAGTCGGCTCACTTTCGAGAAGCGGGATTAAATGAAAACGAACAAAACAATAAATAAATGAGATAAATATTGATTAAATTCATTTGTCTCTTATCTACATATATTTAAAAAATGGGTTGTGTCACCCTAAGACTTTCCCGGAAAGCAGACAACCTCCTCGCGCGTCAAACCCCTACACCCCCTTAAACCCCTCCACCCCGTCGACCCCATCACCCCACTCCCCAAACCCCTCAACTAACCCTTTTCACGCCCCCTCTTCCCCCTTTAGACTACCTTTTCCCAACTCCCCTTCACTCCCTTCCCACCACCCCCTTCCCGCCAATCCTTTCTACCGTCAGAACATCAACCTCCTCCCTCCTAACCTTCATCTCTTTATTACCCCCCCCCCCTCCAACCACCACCCCTCCCGCCCATCCTACCCTCCCTCAGCCAACCACCCCCCAAACCCCCTCTCCCTAGCCCCCTCTAACTCCCTTCTCCCTACCCCCCCCGCCAACCCTTCCCCCTCAACCCACGTACCCCCCTCTCCCGCACCTCCTTTGCCTACACTGTCCTTTTTACTGCCCAACCCCCAACTACCCCCCTTCCGCCTGCCCTTCCATCCTCAGTTCACTTTTCCCTCCCGCCCCCTTGCCCTACCCACTGTTTAACTCCTCTTAACCCCACTCTTTTAACCACTCTTAACCCCCCTCCTAACCCAACTTCTCTTCCAACATCACTCCCCCCCCCCCCCCCGCCCCCCCAACCCCCCCTTTTCCTTTTTAATATTCCAACCCCCCCTTTTCCCCCCTCTCCCCTATATCCGCTCTCAATCCGCGCCCCCTTCAACCCCTTCACTCCTAACCCCCTCCCACAACCCCCCCCCACCCCCACTCCCTCCCCCTTTCCCCAAAACCCACACAAACTTGGGTATCTGTTACAGCACTCTAGGTAAGGCGAGATAGGAACCCACAGAACAAGAAGAATATCAGAAGAAGAATATTTTCGTCCGGAACTTTTTACATCATGAGTACTTTTTCTTCGAAGTTAAAGCATTCTAGATAAGAAGAATATCGGAAAAGAATAATATTTTTGCCCCCCCCCCCCCCTCCCCCAAACTCCCTCGCCCCCCTTCCAACCCCCTCCCCAACCCTCCCTCCCTCCCTCAGCCCACCCGATAGTGAATCTAGTATTATTGTAGTATTTCGGTCGTATTAAAATGGCTCTATTCCAATATGGTTTGTTTCTCCACTAGCCTCGGGCGGCTCGACGTTATTATTTTATTTAAATATATGCCAGTTTTTTTGGTCGCTTCTATAAGAGATATTGTATCCAAAATTTAAGAATGTGGTTTCGACCCCACGACGCATCTGTCTACCGAATTTCAAGTATCTACGTCCAATATCTAAAAATTGAAGTATGACTAGCGCGCTATGACTTGGTGGACCGATTTGGACCACAATCTTTTCAACTTTCACCATGACCAAATTATGCCTGCATGCCAAATTTCAGCTTAATCAGATGAAGCGTTTCAGCGCCATCGTGGAGGGATACCTACACAGACAGACAGACACACACACACACACACACACACATAAGTGCGTACACAATACTTTCCTTGCCAAGAAAGTAAAATGGATGTTGGTATAATAGACTTAATAGACTTGTGCTTAATAGACTTCGACACCGTTTGACCGATCGCCATGAAAGTTGGCACAAATATCTATTTTTTCATGGAGAAGGTTTTTTTGCTATCCGCCACTAGATGACGCTGCGCGCACCAACTTCTTTACCGCTCAACCAATCGCCCCACTAAAATTCATGGGTGTTTGAGCCCGGATAATATTTTCGCGCCATCCCCTTTGTTATAACTCGCCACTAGATGACGCTGCAGCACATCAACATTTATACCGTATAAGCGATCGATATCAAAATTGTATAAATATTTTAAATTTCAAATAATTTTATTCATTCAAAAAAATATATTTACATGATATTAATTGCAGAATCTGCCTATCTAGGCCATAGCCCGTTCTAAGGAAGACTATGTATGGCGATGTTTTATTCATACGCGAACACACATAGTATCGAAATAAAACATATAAAATGTGATGAAATATAAAACAGATGAATGAATTTATTTTAAACATATATTTATATTTACAAATATCGATATAAACACGATCATGAAGTTTGTAAAACAAATAAATAAATAATATTAAAATCTATTATAATGTTTAACAATAATGCAAATAACTTTATTTGAAATCACAACTTATTACCTTTTACATTTCATTTCTCCCAAGTTGAACGAAGTGTTGTGTAATTTTAAAGTTTAATTAGATTGACTTAATATTTCGGCATGTTTTTATAGATTATTTTAGATTATTATATACTTTAGGCCTTATAAAGCCAAAGTGTACATAGGTATTTGAATACGGATAATATTGTAACTCGCCGCTAGATAGCGCAGCAGCACATCAACCTCTATACCGTTCAACCTATGACAATAACATTTGGTATACATAAGTATTTGAGGCCGGATAATATGTTCGCGCTATAAGCACATTAACTTCTGCGGAAACTTCTATACCGTTCAACCGATCACCATGAGAATCGGTATACATATACAAATAGCGAATGAAATTGTTTTCACGGTGAGTGGAAATAGAGTGAGTCGTGTATAGCTCCATATCAACCCCGTTGGGCACCCTCTCGCTTTTGGCGGCGGCAAAGGGGTTCAATGAAGTTATTTTTCGTGCTCCCACCTGTATAAGGCTTGAAGGATTTCTTTTTTCATTATGGCATTAGCAATTCAATCTTCAGATTTTCTGTCGAATTTTTCTCGAAGGGCGGCTTATCTACGTTAACCAATATTGCCTATTTTTACATTCCTCTACTAACGCAGTAATAAGGAAAGTATTATGACCATACAAACATTTTACGTTATCATTACATTCGATTTGCTTGTTTTGAGGTGTCAAGAACCAAAAAAGAAGTTTGAAAATATATATGTTTATCTGTCTAGATTGGTGTGCGGATGATACCGAGCTGCTTTTTTGTCGAAATAAAAATACTAAAGCTACTCATATGGCAGCGAAGGAGCCCCAGTATTGGTTTAAACGAGATGCATGTAGATGCATGTGCGCAACTTTTGACTGTGCTAAGTAGGTTTCACCTAGGAGTCAACCTTCTGGCGCTCCTGGGCGGTCTGCGCACCGTGCAGCGTAAGCCAATCGATTATGCATTCTGACTAATAGTCGGGGGAGTCTGGAAGCAGCACTGTTTTCAATAGAGCGGGGGTGGTTGCGGACCTTACGGCGACTGCTCTTGAAACAAACATCAGCTACCGGATCCTGGGTAAAGAGCCGGGCAAAGGACGCCGTGGTCCGCGATAGATTCGATTTACACCGTTTCCCTGCTTCGTAAGGGAGAGGACCGCGCAAGTGACCTCGAACTCGTAACCAGTCGAGAGACCGGAGTAATCTGGTCGCAATGGGAAATAAGGGCGTGAGTGTAAGCCCGCTGGGTAACATGCTTGGTAATCTCGCGGATAAGGCATTGGCCTTCTTACGGGCATGTGGCAGAGCATGACGGTGGACTGTTTTGTCCAAGTTTTCTGCGTTCACTTCACGGGAGATAGAACGACCAATCTTTAAAACTTCCTGAGGTGACGGGTTTGCCCTTTGTAGTTAACAACTCTATGTGTGCTAAGTAGGTTTAATGCGATACCCTTTCTCACCGTTGAACGATCACCTTTCATCAATCCATCTCAAAAACAAAGCTCATTCTTTTGCAAAATAAAATATCTCCAATAGAGCCAAATTTTAACGAAAAACAATAAATAATTCACAATAATTAAATCGATGAATGCCGTTTCTTTAATATAGCATGACCTCCCCACATATTTGAAAAAAAAAACGAATATGTCCTTTATTTAAAAAGATTTATATATTTATTTATTTCTTTATTCGCTTACTAATAATCAACATTCCAGTAAAACCAATATCCGTACAGCTTAAAATACAAAAATCTTAAAAACACTGAATTTTCTCCTGAATTTTCACTAAAGGATATAATTATCTTCATATGAATTACAGAAAATTACAGCTACATACTATTTGGAATTTTGGCGCATTATAAACGCTAATATCTTCAGACCTTTATATTTGCTTTAGCCCTAAAATGGAGAAGGGTTGATATTTTCGAACGAATGATTATCATTCATTTAGACAGGGAGGCATCAAGTCTGAAGTCAACGCTATTGGCACGATGGCCTAAACGCTATAGCCTTAACTTTTATATAGATATTAAACCGCCCTACCTTTGGGTTATTATTCAAGAAGTAGGTAAAATATCGTTGGGTTTTTTTCATTACATTTCTTAATCTATACTAATATTATAAAGAGGTTAAGTTTGGGACGTTGTAGGAAGTAATCTCTGGATCTACTTAACCGATTTTGAAAATTCTTTTACCAGTAGAAAGCCACGTTATTTGTGTCATGGGCTATATATTAATCCGAAAAATGAAAAGATTTTTTCGTGGTAGTCGGATTCGCAAAGTAAGTCGGAGAATAAGCGGTCAAACGAAAAGGTTTTTAACTAACGCTGCCTTAACGATGAGAGATATATGATTAAGTTCTAGAAAAAAGTTGTAGAGCTTGATAATGCCTACAAAAAAGTCAGCAACAGCATATGTCTAACTTTTATATTTAGGTCAAAAAAAGTAGTATTTTATATCGAAAATATAATTTTAATCGTTAGGTCATGTTTATTGGTCATAATATCAATAATTATGAATTCTTATCAAAATTAGTAAATTTATCGTCTCAAGTGTTTAAAACAAAGGACTTCTCCCTTTTACTGCATACAATTTCCCTTTTTCTGCATAAATAGTTAATGAGATAATACGCTCACAAATAAGACACTCACAAGAAGACACTCACAAATAAGTAAATTTATCGTCTCAAGTGTTTAAAATAAAAGACTTTTCCCTTTTACTGCATAAATAGTTTAAGAGATAATACGCTCACAAATAAAACACTCACAAGAAGACACTCACAAATAACGGTATTATAGACAAATTGGCATTCAAATACATACATACATATACAGTAAAAATATAACCCTTCTTTTGGCAATCAGGAAATAAATCATATCACTCAGTACTAACCGAACCACACTCATAATTTCATCACAGGTAAAAAGTTTTACCGCCCAACGAAGTGGGCACGGGTCAGCTAGTAATAAATACTTGTTACATTACATTTCTGGTATATTGATTCCAGAAAACTTTTTTACTCAATAGACCCATTTATAACCCTTTTTTGTATTTAGATTTTTTTTAACGTGCGGGATACGTTTTGTTGCGTTTGGGCGATAATACAGCAGACGGTAATATGGCAGTTAAATTCCAATATCCTGGACATCAGTTGCGTTCAATACTAAACTATCTGCCTACCTGCATTATGGATATCAATATTTATAGGGAAGCGAGCGGAACTCATATGAATACAATGCGACAATCACCTCTATATTACAAAAGAGGGGATTAGCGCTTGTGGATTCTATTCTGCGGTTAAAAAAAAAAAAGAAAAATAACAAAATAATAAAATAAATAATAATAATAATAATAATAATGATTATAAATTAAAATAGAAATAAATTATATATATATATATATATATATATATATATATATATATATATATATATATATATATATATATATATATATATATATATATATATATATATATATATATATATATATATATATATATATATATATATATATATATATATATATATATATATATATATATATATATATATATATATATATATATATATATATATATATATATATATATATATATATATATATATATATATATATATATATATATATATATATATATATATATATATATATATATATATATATATATATATATATATATATATATATATATATTTTAGATCTTTCCTGATACAACCGTGGCACTCTAGTGTGACTCCCGAAGTGAGCTCGCCTTAACACAGGGGTGCCTAGCAAGGCGGGCTCGGCTGCTCTTTGCTTAGCATAATAGAAAGATTATCATTTGCGTTTAATGTATGCGCTATGTAACCTAGGCTCAGACAGATGTATCATGCGTATATAACTTTAAAAGCATACGACGGCATTGTATAAATTGTCATTTTATTTTCTGTTGTGCTCATGAATTTGAACGTATATGTATATGTAAATAAATAAAATAAATAAATAAATTATTTCTTTTGTATTTTATTTAACTATGAAATGTGAGGGTACAACAAAAAAAAACAAATACAGGTTTAGTGGATAGTTTCGATGGTAAATTTTCTACAAAGATAGTACATAGGGATATTTGTGCAATCCTCTTTGTGTCTCCCGGAAAAAAATATAGAATAGGAAAATATAGATATTTCCTTTCCTAATTTCTTATGCTGAGCGATAACAATGGAAATATTTTTATGCTTCTTCTTACTACTTCTCGACTTACTGATTTTAACTTCGAAATTTTCGAACGCTGTGCTATGCCAGTATCATATAAGTCTCTGTTTCTTAAGATATTAAGTTTTAACCACAAATGTACTTATAGGAAGTTAGTCCTAGTTCTTAGTAAGTTGTTGAGTCGTCACGAACTTCAATTTCCCTTTACTGTCCTCAGAGGAAATTAAGTCAGCCTGGGGATGTAAAGGTAATCTGTGCACAAGCATTTCGGTTTCTTTATTAACTGATCTTGTAAAGACCCCAAGCTCAATATTGTACAGAATATAACCGAACAAGCCATTATTTGATGTCCTCGAGATAATAATAATATAACGAGCACTTCTCAATGCCGAAAGAAGGAGGTAAATTTTAATGGGGTCACAGCCGAAGAAGATTACAAATAAAGCCCGTTATTAACGGATATTATATTGTAAGAATAAAGGAAAAGATAAAACATCTGAGGTAACATTAAAGCATGATATTGTTGTATGTTTTCACTAATTATGAAGGATTTACGTATTAACATTCGAGGATAGGGAATAATTACCTGTTCAAGATTCGGCTTGGATGTTGCGCTATATTAATTAAAGTAGGTTGTACGACCGTAAATGGATTTAATTGTCCAATTTTATTTCAGAAAATTATAACTTTTCAATGGCTTCTCAAGAAAATCATCAATAACAAGTTAGGTATTTAATTTTGTGAAGTAGTAGCCGTCATAGTCGTTGTGTTGTTTAAAAGGTAATATCTTATTTTATATAGAATTCTGGACTGAAAACTGAACGGTACCAAACAGGACCATGCAGCTTGGGCCCGATGGCCTGCCTATGTTTTTAAGGTCTTCGCAACTCACAGTTCAGCGCTCATCCTGTAGCCTGCTCGAAGACGGACTAACCTGGAAAATCCCGTCGTGAATTCTGCTTGCGGCTATAACCTATAGTCGTAGACAGTTAAGTTCGGAGGTTCGGAACCAAGGGAACACATCGGGCATGACTGGGCGGTTTGCGCATGGTGCGGAGTCAGCCAATCGTCTGTACACTCCGGCGAATAACCTAGGGAGTCAGGAAACGTATTTTTTCCAAGAAGCGGGGTATTTGTTGACCTGATGTCACTGAACCCTATTTGTTGACCTGATGTCCCTGTTTGTTGATCTGAATCTATCATTGAAAAGATCCGATGGCCACCCGATTCCGTGTGATAATGACATTGAAAGGGCGCCTCGGTCCGTAATAAATTCGAACTGAATTACCGCTAACATCAGGTAGAGGCCACACAAGCGACGTCGAATCTGTGACCACACTGGACGATGGATATATACGTCCAAATCTGGTAGTAACAGAGCGAGGTTCGACTGCTGGGTCTTTACTGTGAGGCGTTGGACTCATACGGGTTGGTATAGCTTCACTGTGGATTGTATTGTCCGCAAAGTCACTCCATGGGAAACAAATTCGCTCGATGTTGTTATAATTCCCTGCAGGGACGGATTCGCCTGTTGTAATCGCCCCAGTATAACATTTATAAAAAAGTCCATTCCCTTTGGTAACGAGTGATGTCTACAGCAAACATTTTTTTGTATTTCAATTTTCTGATCAGCGCAAACACCAGCTGCAACTTAAAAAATCTATTTCAGTATCGTAACTGACATTCTGCAAATACACATTTTAGCGTCTATAAGGTCAGTTCATATGCAGATGCAATCGATATTTGAGAGATTCAGCTTCAGAGTCATTCAAGCGGCCTCCCGCTGAAAGTTCAGGGTGAAAATCCCGCCGCATTTCGGATGAAATATCTGCAGTGTTTGCTCTGCTCTTCTATGCATTCGCCCCACTTCTTACACCAGGGATGGCCAAGACGATATCGGCGATCGTCTCTCTACAATACTCTACATATACACATATATATATATATATATATATATATATATATATATATATATATATATATATATATATATATATATATATATATATATATATATATATATATATATATATATATATATATATATATATATATATATATATATATATATATATATATATATATATATATATATATATATATATATATATATATATATATATATATATATATATATATATATATATATATATATATATATATATATATGTATATATATGTATATATATATATATATATATATATACATCGTTCAAGTTTACCACATGGTGCTTGTTTCAGCCAGGGGCTTTCTCCAGACTTTCGATGTACTCCAACAAATACAAGGTATAACTGTATTGCTAACAATTTAAAACAAGTTTTTTATGTAACAAGTTTAAAGTAAGTTAGTAATGTAATATATATATATATATATATATATATATATATATATATATATATATATATATATATATATATATATATATATATATATATATATATATATATATATATATATATATATATATATATATATATATATATATATATATATATATATATATATATATATATATATATATATATATATATATATATATATATATATATATATATATATATATATATATATATATATATATATATATATATATATATATATATATATATATTATTTTATTTATATTTTTCAATGGACTGTATGTACTCAAGATGTATAGAAAACTAGAAAACTTTTCTATATATATATATATATAGAAAACTAGAAACAGATAATCCTGTTCGAAGTAACCAAATGTTTCAGCCAGGGGCTTTCTCCAGACTTTCGATGTACTCCAACAAATACAAGGTATAACTGTATTGCTCACCTAGTTGTTTCGCCTTGTTTCTGGAGTACTCCCTGGCTTGGACCGCTCTATGATGTCAATCAGGTCGTCCTTTTCTTCACTTCCCAGGTTGCCACACACCCCTCTCACCAAACTGTTCGTCGCGAAAAAAACCGAGAAGTGAAAATGAAGCACACGAAACCCTTCCTCGACGAAACGTCCGTAAAATGCGCCTTTCGTGTAAAAAAACTTATTCCACAAAAACCCACCGCTGCCGCAAGAACCGAGAGCGCTACCCTCGAAATAATCCGATTCAACGTGTACGCGAATGACAGCTCACTTCATCGTATATGCAGCTACCGTAAATACGGGTGACAACGATTATCGTTTTCGGATTTCGCTTCTACAGTTAATACAATGCATCATTAGAATGCATCCAAAATCTGGCTCAAACAGTGCTAGTCAACCATGGAATTAAAGTGAGACGGATAGCAGAGGCTGTGAATATGTCCAAAGAAAGTGTTTGTCACATGTTGCATGAATGGCATGAGAAAGCTATCATCGTTGGGTGCCGCGTTTGCTCACATTAGACCAAAAACGTGTTCGAATGAACATTTTTGCTACTGTTTTTTGCTATTTGATATTTTTCTACGACATTTCATTTGAACATGTTGTTTATGAACATGAACTGTATATGATATATTAAGTTTAAAAACGTAAAATTTTCACAACATAATTAATATTATTGGCTGATTTTATGTATCTATTGATTAAAATCTACTAAAGAACTAGTCACTTACATATTATAAAGATAACTGCTGCTAAAGAAGAAGGAAAAGAGCCGTCTCAAGAAGATGAAAAGGAAGGGTCGTGTTAAAAAAAAGCAGCCGCGCGCGCGCAAAAACAGCGGTTGCCGATCTATGATTTGCACTTGCGGCGGCATATACGGCACTCGAAACGAAATCTGCACATCTGAATAACTGCGAATAAAATGAGAAAAGCGGGATATCGACATCAACGCATCGTGACGAATCGATCTACATAAAAATAACGACGAAAAACTTCATAGGAAAGGTAATGCATTTCGGCGTTTTCTTACCTGGATGTATGAAAAAGCAGTTAAAATGGACGAATTTTCGAAAGTGATCTTTCGAAAATTCGTCTATGTAACTGCATTTTCATATGCGAGCGTCATTTACAAGGCGCGCCTGGAAACGACCCTTTCATTTATTTTGGTATAAATACGCCTCCCCACTTTATTTATTTTGTTATAAATACGCCCCCCCCCCCTCTATTATTTATTTTGGTATAAATGTTAAACTGAAGTTGCGAATAAACGATTTTGATTTTGGTATGCATTGAAATTCAACGCACGAAACAAAATTGCTATGCTTGGTTGATGAAGGAAGGGAGGATTAATAAAGATAGAGCACTGAGTATAAATGTCTAAGCGGTATTTATAGAATGTTATGTATGTAATGATAAATTATATTTATATTAGTATATCATTATATGTTTTTATTATAGTTTTTAGGAAAGCGACTCTTTCTTTATTTTTTATTGTTATCTTAATAGTTATATACGTTATCATTTGGAGCTAATTTTTATTTATTTTTTACTCATTTTTTTTTCTGTATTAGGTATGATTATAATACTCATTGTTTAGGAATTGTAATTATATAAATACTATATAATGTGTACATCGTTATTATTAATTATGTTTTACTGTTAACAATTTTATCTTTCAATTTTACTTTAATTATCCAGCTAATAATGATTAATAATCACTATTAGTGTATATATTATTTTAAACTGATTTGGTTATTTTATTAACTTAGATGTTACATAGGTTATCCACATATTTATATAAATTTAAATCTCCGCCTTAGAAAAGTCTACAGCCTAGTTAGGGGAAATTTAAATAGGGTTATTAGCAACGGTTTTTGGCATATCATGTTATCAGTTTATCACTGGATTTTCGTCTGTGACAGTTTAATTGTACATTGAAGTACAATATATTATTACTGTGAATTACAAGTTAATCAAAATATATATTTTTTAAAACCGCCACCATATTTGCTTATCCTATTGTTATGCATGGTTAAAGTACAATATATTATTTTGTGGCAACTCTGTAAATGCTAACGATATATTATCCGTTATCAATAAGTATAGATAGATTATATTTTAAAGTAAATCACCTTGATACCTATATTATTTCAACATTTCATCATATTTAAAAATGTATAGCGTTCAACAGGATTGATCAATATGAAAGCCCAATAATTCAAAAACTAAAGTATTTTATTATTATTTAAATTGTATCCATTTAGAATATCACCTTCTAAAAAATATGAAACATGTACGAGAATGATATCTTACTCAAGAGATGTATCCTGCATGTATGTGTTGAATCAATCAAATTAAATCAAATCAAATCAATCATTTATTGGCAACTGCATGTGTGTCGTACATGTGGGAAGGTAGAGTAAGTTCAACGCAGTTTACCATTTTAAGGTGTACAATATATGAACCGTCGAATTATTAATAACTATATATTTGGACTTGCTGTTATTTCATTAATCTAAGTAAATTTGAGGTCGCTATCACAAGGTAATATGTATGACCACGGCGCTATCATTATTATCTAAAAATGTTTAAAAAAGTTAAATGAGATAAAAAAGTGTCATTTTTTAGGTTATAATAATTTTAATAACATTTATTATAGCAATCATTAGGGAACATTAGGAAAGAAAATTTAAACAAAGATATTCAGTAGAGGTTACCTATTTTAACTTAAAATGTTGATAGTAAGATTCTATATAATGTAGTCATTTTATATTACTAAAATCTTATACATAAGTAATAATAGTAATATTAACAGTTAATTGTAAAGGTTGCATGCAGATGAGTTTTAATTAACCGGCATTCTCGAAGTGGGTGAATCAGTACGAGCAAACGAGAAACTTTTGATAAAAAAATGTGGAAATAACAAAAAAAATGTTTTTTTTTCTAAAAAACTGTTCTATAAACTTTTTTTTGTCCTATTTTGCTAGAAAACTGTCCCAGAATATTGCAAATATCATTTATTTGCGATATTTTACCTACAGCTAGATAGCGCAGCGCTCTCGCCGCTTGTTAAACTTTTATTCACAAGGTAAGTGGTTCAAATTTACAAACAAGTAAATATATTAAAAAGAATAAAAAACACTACTGCCGTTACATAGAGTGGAATATTGTATTTATAATATTTTTTTTACAATTTTTCATGAAACATGTGTGGTTTACGTATTTATCCATACATACATGAATATTTCCGGAATGTACTCAATCAGCCCTTTTATTTGACAGTAAATATGATATTTTTATGTTAATTTGTTGACAATTTGACATTTAGACAACGACTTACTTGATATTTGACTACTACTTACTAGACAGTTTATTTGCCCTATGGCACTCGGGATGACATAACGATTCTAACAATACCATACACTTAAATCAGTTCGTGTTTAAAAATTATGGTGGAGTAAAGAAACGGAAAACATACATAGATGAACCCTGAACACATTACACTCCTTTTTTGTTGGGCAGTCGTGAAAAATACACCTTTTTTTTGCTTTTTTTTAAACACTTTTCTAATTAAAAGTTGCACTTTTGCTCGTACTGATTTACCCACTTCAAAGATGCCGGTAAATTAAAACTTACCCTGTATACCGAAATAATCAAATATCAATAAGTTAACAAAATGTAAGCTTTAAGGAATTAATGTCAGATTATACTGTTTCAACCCGTCTGTGGTAAGTACCTATGGTGTCGTGTAAGAGAATTTACTTAATTACAGGCAAGAATTCCAACGTATGTCTTGCACTTGACTGACTTACGCATTGTGGTCTTATTATTCTTGTAATTAAATATCAAAGTAACCGCTACGCTTCTCATATTATAATCGCAAAATGCTTGACGATAATTAAAGCCATTAGAGTTCAGAATTCATTATTATAATAAAGGTAACGCCGGTAGCTCCAGCTTCGTTTACTTCTGGGGTTAAAATGAACGATTCGAAGCTCAAGAAAAAAAACGGTTATGTCACCCCAAGACTTTTCCGGCAAGCAGACAAGCCCCCCTACCCTCCTGCTGCCTAACCCCTCCCCCCCACTCTCAGAGATATATTTTCGTCTTCATCAAAAAAAAATACGCGTTCTCAATACTTTCCCTAACCGTTGGTTGGCCTGGAAAGTAAAAACTGGATTATTTTTTTTTTGTTTTTTATTTATTTATTTATTATATTTATCCATAATTCAATATACAATACACGTAACAAAAAATCCTTGTCCTGGCACAAAAACATTCCTCAATAAGTGTACATATTCTTAGCCTAGTTTAGTAAGCTAGGCTTCATATCTTTGACATAATGTATCATTTCACTTGGATTTAACATTTGTTGAGGAGATACTAAGTTCATTTGAAATTTCTGGCGAGAGAGCAGTCTCATCTGGCATGAGAATAAAACAAAAATAAAAAAAAGAAAACAACACTTAAATTAAAACTAAATTTTAATTGACGACTTACATATATCATAAACATACATGATTAACATACATGTATAGATATAATATATACCATATATAAATTGATATTATAAAGACATATTACATAGAAATTTATAAGTAAATTATTACATGTAATATGATAATATAATAAAATATAATACGATAATATATTCTACTCTAATATCGAAAGATGCGTCATGTGATTTAAAATAAACATTAAAATTTAATATTGTCGGTACCTGTTTCAATTTTGAAATATTCAACTTCGATATTGACTTATATTTGTAATTTTCTCGTATTTGCTTAATAACACGTCGGTTCGGTGGTTCCCGTGTTTAAATTATATTTTGTTAATCACTTTATTTTACTCACAATATATGTATTTGTTACATCATTAATGATCTAAACCTTCATTATCTCCGAATGTACGGGTATGATATATGGTTACAACGTCGAACAGTGGAGTCCATAGGTACATTTATTATAATGTGATTTGGCAATAATAATAATAATAATAATTTGTTACAACAATAAAAGCTAATACTAACTTGGCTATTTTATAACAAACTTTTTATTTAAACACGTAAAGAGATAATTTAAATCACCAGGAAAAGTCGCGGAGCGATCGATACAAAGTCGCAGGAAAATGAAAAGCGTAGGAAAAGGAATTGCTATGTGGCAATAAGCTCGCCTTTCTGGCTTTATTTTTTTTTAGGGCAAATAAAGAGTGTAATATTATTATTTTATTACAAGTCATTTATATAAAATATGTGGTAAGTAACAAAAAAAAAGAAAAATATTATCTAATAATAAATATATCTAAATGTAATAATAATAAAAAGAAAAGTATTAGGAATTATTGGAATAAAGACAAAAATCAGTCACTAAATAGAATAAATCAAAATACCTCAATATACAATAAATTTGTTCGAAAATCGACTGAAATTTAGTTCGACATTGTAGCCTCATCCTAAACAATATTCTATTTTATTTTTATTTTTCTGAAAACGTACAGCGTTTTATACTTAATGCTAACATATTATACGAATCTAAGGCCAATTAAAAGTTTTCACAATTAAACTAAATCTTTTGTTACAGCGCAAGGATCTATGAAAAAAATGCAGGTTTAAGTAAGGGGAAAGGGATAGGGAGGCCACATTATGAGTTATGTAGATGTATTTAAGATATATGATGATATATTACATACACAAATAATAAATTAATATAAATAATACGATAAGGTTATAATAAAATGTAAAAGCATAGTTAATATAAATATATATAATACGAGTGGTATTACCCGGCGTTGCCCGTGTTATATCTTTTCTCAAATACCAATGTATACCAATTTTCATGGCGATCGGTTGAGCAGTATAGAAGTTGGTGTGCTGCAGCGCCGTCTAGTTGAAAGTTGCAACAAAGCGGATATATATAAAAACCTTAACCATGAAAAAATACATATATATGCCAACTTTCATGGTGATCGGTCAAACGGTTTCGGAGTCTATTAAACTCGGACAGACGGGCATACAGATATACCAACATCCATTTTTATATTATATTATTTTGGCCTGTTTTTAAAATTTAAACTTTGAATGCCTATATCTCGCTTATTTATAGCGACCGACACAATTTTCTTCCAGATTTAGCATTAAAATAAAAAAAATTGGAGAGAGGTTCCTATACTCCAGTTATTCCACTTTTATAACTATGTGATAATACTTACATGTATATATTTTAATTAAAGAGTTTTGAACAATGAAGCACAAATAATTAAAAAGCAGGAATAATTTCACTGTATTACCTTCACAATATTTTGAATTTAGAATAACGCTTGGCCGACTATCACGTTTGTAGGTTTAACATAGCAGCGCCATCTATGGATTACTCAATAGATAACGCCATCTGTTAAAATCGTTTGGAACTAACAGATAATTGCGAATGTCAAATAATAGACATTGCAATAAAATAATATCGCGACTATAAATTAAGACGTAAGCTATCCTATCTTTCAAGTTGGATCAAACTGCACATTGTGTGCAAATTTGATTCAAATCGGTTAAGTAGTTTAGGAGTCCATCGCGGACAAACAACGTGACACGTAATTTATATATATTAAGAAGAAGAAGATATATCACAATGTATTTATAATGTATATACATATGAACTTTTATATAAAATGTTATACTGGCTAGAAAGCATTGTTATATTTTAGTAACCATTACCACAGCCTACGTACTTAACGGACGAAGAAATACCAATCAAACCCGAAGGTTGTTTATCGTATTTCTAATTTCTTCGAAGGAAGTATTTGAAGATAAATTAAAAATATCCAAACATTCAAAGTTTAGGTTATATGATCGAAGTGCTCTATAAAAATACATATTTTGACCATAATTGGTATTGGGTCTTATATTTGGGATTCGGTAGGATAAATTGAAAGCTCTTACCGCGTCAATCCGGAGAGGTCAGCTTGCTTGGTGGCATAATATTTAAAGATAAGGAAATTCAAATAGGAAGGAAAGATCAGGCGTGGGTCGTCATTTTGAGAATACGGTAAATAACGACGCTATGAAAGTTACAATGGTCTGCCTGTAATAGGGGTTTTGCCCGGTCGTGTCGTCTTTATCGGGGCTGCGATCTCGTTTAGGGATGATCTGGTTGTTAGTGGAACTTTCCTCGTAGCGCAAGTAAATGAAAAATCTTGCAGAGACATTTCCCTCGTGGCGGGGCGTCAGATAAAACAACACACCAACGATTGTAATAATAGATATATAGATGAGCTGATTTTCTAGACTTCATGCGCGTGTATCAGGTCGATTATTATAACTTGAGCCGATATACTAGACCATATCGCCATCCCACTAATGAACTTTATAAAGAAGCTAATGTCCTTGATTGTAGGCAACTTTTTCTAAAAACCTCCCTCTTAAGGCTATTTTTGGACAGTAGGTAACTCAAATCTAGGAATAATTCAGAACCGAAGACCAACGTTATACAAAATAGCTTTATAATACCCAGAATGAAAATCATTTTTGGACAAAGACATTACTCTTTCATTGCGCCGAGATTTTACAATCTGATCAATATGGAAATAAAAAGGAATTTGACATTTAGGGAATTTAAAAATAAATTAAAGAAATGGCTATCGAATCATGACAGACTAACCATACATCAAATGTTAGAAATAATAGTTTAATAAAACTTAGGTGCACAAATTTAAACATATTTTTAAACATGTATGTTGAATATATTTTAACATTGAACTACCAAAAATTATTTGACTTTGTTGTTATATATTATTTTGACAATGAATTGTATTGTTTTTGACTAGATATTTTTATATTAAATCCTTTATTACTTAACATATATTAAATATTACTGACTGTTTCTTTCTTTTCTCACATATAATTTTATTTATATTATTTAATCGAATTTTATATTATTGCCGATTATATAATGGAATTGCATTTTATTTATAAATAGGATAGAAAACGAATTTACCGCGTGAAATTTGTAGTACCCGACGTTTCGGTGACGTTGCAGCCGCCGTTGTCTAGGGTAGACTGAAGAGCTGTCAATCCGTTGTTTTGCGGGTAGGCCGCATACCGCTGCTGCCGCTGCGTAGGTTATAACGGTGGTGGGGGGCCGGGCTCGGAGCGCGGGAATGTTGAAAATCCGTCTTGCACACAACACTCACTGTATCCTGTTTTACATCTTTGCGTTCGGCGTTCGGCGGCGGGAACATTTTAAGAAGAGGGTTCCACGTAGAAGAAAGTTTGTAGCCGTCGTCTCTATTGAAGTTCGGGGTTCTTCTTATTTCAATGGCTTCCTGGATCATGCGAGGAAAGTAGAATTGTTCCTTCGATAGAACAATGGGATTTTGAAACTGTATCCAGTGGTTACTTCCGCTATCCAATATATGCTCGCAGATCGCCGATTTTTCTCGCTAAACGTTTTTAACAGCTTTGATGTGTTCTGTCAGTCGCGTGGCTATAGGCCGTTTCGTTTATCCAACGTAGGCTAGACCGCAGCCGCATTCGATTAACATCTCGTGCACCCCCATTTTTTTCTCGCTGATAGGGACCCCCTGCAATTCGGAATAGACCCCTGGGGGTCCATATAGACCACTATGGGAATCACTGCTCTAGATTTTTGGTTTTATATTCTATTGAATGTCTCTCCTAAAATATTTATAATTTTAAAGTAATTCGTTTCAATGAAAAAAAAAAGCATTTCCAAAACATGATTATTTATTCTGACTTTTTCCTTTTTATCTTTCCAATTACCAAATAAATAAATGTATTCTTTATTACTGTTTCTTTTTTAATTAATTTACATATTACTCGTATCTGTACCTACTATTGAATATTGTCCTACTCCCACCTACTCCTGTATTAGTCTACTCTATTTTACAATAAGATTCAATTGTGCGTTTAGGGGCTTTAAGTAGTTTAATTTAAGTATTAGGTCTAGTACATATTTTTTTAAAAACCCAATTTATTCTAGGGCTTTGATAGTATTTAATTTTCTTATATTTCATGATTAATTTCACTAACTGTTTTATTTACGTTACTAAATCCAATCATTTTGATAATCCGAAATGGATTAATGTAAAAAAATTGTCCTAACTATTTATATTGCGACGTTTTTATTGTTGTAATTTTAAATTTGTAATAATTATAATTTAACTCTTTTATAACTGCTGTTTCGTTTTTATATTTTGACAATTTTTAGACGATTTTAGATTTTCATTAAACATTTAATTACTAATTTCTTTTAAAATTAAAAAAGTAATCATTCTGTACAATTATGAATTTATTTATTTATTTATATATTTATTTACTAAGGTATCTTATACTATTGAATATCTATACTATACATACTTGTACTAATAATGGTATCTTATACTGAGTTATCTTATAAATATAATTATAATAAGGTAAATCATAAAAAAATAATGTGACTATACTAAGAGTAGGTATTCCTACCAACTGTATTATTTTATAAATAATTTAAAAAAAACTTAGGGTTGGAATAAATCCTAGTGAATCAAAAAGTTTATTTCAGGCCACCTTACCCACTTAACCAACAAATCGACCTGTGGTATGTACAAGCAATCTTTATTTTAATAAATAAATTAAAAAACTTTAATCTATTGGAAATAATCTAAGAAAGAGTAGTTTATTTTATTTAAAAAAATACAAAGACATCCATTTAGAATTTGTTAAAAAACAACGCCTGATCAAAACCGTCTTATAGTTTCAATTGAACTGTTTAATATATTTAATATTTATCTGAAATTTGATGGTTAAAAAATATTATCATACATTATGCAATCTTAAGAGAATGGATTTAATTTTGGATAAATCCTAAGGAAATAATTATTCATTTTGTTAAAAAATAAAGAGATATATTTGTGATGTCGGAATATTGCCAAACTATTGAGATTGCATAAAATATTAATTTTCGCTGAATTACAATAAGTTTAGATATTCATCAATAGTTTCAGTCTGTTCGTGTGTAGAACTTCATCGAACAGATAAAACTGGATATGCCTTTCGAAATTTTACATTTTCTCTATCCCTTCTAAATAGGAAATGACTCACACCCACGAAATATTGTTCATTAACGTGTCCGGGCCAGGTCGACTGTCTAGTCTCAATCATGAAAAATCAGGCGTCTCTAGAAACAAGTCTAAATTCACTGGTCAATTCTTCTACAACCGCGCCGGACCAAACGACACCACGACACATAAAAACGTTTAAGTCAGTTAAATGTTACACCCCCAAAAATAATGTCGTCATAAACTTGACTGTACTGCCGCACGAAATCCATGATATTTCCGTGGTTATAAATCCTATTAAACACGAACTCTGAATATTATTCCAAGTCTAACCATAGTTTATATCAGAGTGTCTCGCTCGCGCTAGCATGTTCGTTGATTGCCGGGAAAGAGACGGCATGTAAGTAAGTAGATACAAATGATTTACCTTACAGAGAATGGCAAATAACACGTGACGTCACAGTTTTCAGGTTACGCAACCATTTATACTAATTTATGCTTGTTCTATTCCATTATAACCCTTCGCTGCTAATTCGGTTTAGTAGGGTGCTCCGTTGCCGGTCTAAGTAGGTATACCCTAAATTATAATCGTCAACCTCTGAGAGTGCGACCCGTCAAGATGTTATACTACGATATATATATATATATATATATATATATATATATATATATATATATATATATATATATATATATATATATATATATATATATATATATATATATATATATATATATATATATATATATATATATATATATATATATATATATATATATATATATATATACATATATATATATATATATATATCGTTCAAGTTTACCATATGGTGCTAGTCAACCATGGAATTAAAGTGAGATGAGAAAGCTGTCATCGTTGGGTGCCGCGTTTGCTCACATTAGACCAAAAACGTATTCGAATGAACATTTCCAACACTCTTTAGTCGCAGTTTAGGCGTAGTAAATCAGAGTTTTGGCGTCGATTAATTACTGTATATACTGCTTGGATACACCACTATACCCCAAAAACAGTCAAAACAATGAACTTCGTATAGATTTTGTTTTATTATTTGGGGAAGCATTTTTGGATCCAGCATTCCCAGCTCAAGGAAATGGATATAAACCTAACCTAAGTTGTTTCGAGAATGGAACTTTTCCTTCCTTTACGTAAAATATTACTAACGAAACCGCCGCAATATTATTCTAGCCTTGTCAATTCTGATCAAAATATCTCAAATGAGCCCTTAAAACATGAAAGATACGCCATTAAAGCGATTCTTTTTACGAATTCAAATTTACTTTAGAAATTCATCCCCGCGGCGAGCGAAGGGCGAAATCGTCAATGTCCCCGCCACTCTTCGCACGGGGAAAAGTGTTTCAATTTTCCCTGCTAAAAGTGTCCCCATTTTTTCAGGGGGAAATACGGCGGGAGCGATTTTTCAACACGCTTGCCAGAGCATTACATTACTGACAAATATTAATTGTCTTTTCCGCAAGAACATTGTTTACTTTTTTTCTAATGGAATCGATGATTATTACAAGGGGGTTTTGACACATTTTGCCGAAATGAGGTAATGCTTGATTTAGCAAGTATGGTTATTAGTGAGTAATGAAAGGTACTTCAAATATAAATTATTTAGTAAGTTTACGGTAGTCCAAAAAATAGTTCTTAAAGGCACCTACTCATGTTCTAGGGAAAGAGTTTTATTCAAGGATTTTATTTCTAAAAGAAGTATATGTCAAGAACAAGGGAGTCCACTTTGTTTTGTAGAATCGTTATTGAGTATACTTTCCGTAGAATAGACACTGATTACGATATCACTAAATCACACGTCAGACTAAATTACAATACAAAAGTCGTGTTTCAAAGCAAGTTTTGAAGCATTTCAAGTTTCGGACGAAGAAATTCCAAATTAGCAGCGTTCGAAATACATAAATCGAACAAAAACATTTGTATCGTCATAAATATAATAGTCGCCAATTCTGTCGCGACATATTTGACAGCTCTTTAGGTCTCCAGTTGATCGAATCGAACCCGACTTGCGTGAGAAATCAAAATCAGAGGATATCCTCTGAGTATACGTAGGGTTCGCTCGCTTCCCCATCAGTCAACTTGCGTTAAAGTCGCGACTTGACTTGGCACGTTGACAAACAGCATAGCCCTTCTGCAGATACACGCAGAAGGCATATAAGGTTCGGAAGTCCGGGGTCTTGTGGGAAGAATCGGGAATACCTATGTTGTTTGTCGACGGTTTCCTCGCGACTCAAAGTCGCCGACTACGAAAGTCAACTAGCGCTGCGACTTCGAGCCATTCTAGTCGCGAAGTCTATCAGAAGAGGTGGCGAGTACTTCAAGGATGCTCTCTCGTTAGATGTTCGTGCAGTTGCACACTATTCCGTTCCTGCGTATTCCCGTTCAGTTCGTAGGTACGTCTGCAAACTTATCCTATATTAAGTAGTGCGTAAACTATGGTAAGTAGTGCGGGAACTCCCAGAACAATTTAAAAATGTACGATTGGGTATTTTCTGTCTTCTCCCGGGGGTTTTGAGCGGATTTCAAAAAAGAGCCACGCAGTCAAAGTACCCATGTCGTTTCCCCACCTTTTCTCCCAGAAAACTTTTCATCATATTCTGTTTGTTTCAGAAGTCGTGGGATGAGTCCCTAGTTATGGTGATTCTGTGCAGGGTTTTTCGGGCGTCCACGGAAAGGTTCATGGATGGGAGCGGGCGCTCCGGCATCCAAGATCTGCCTCCAGAGACATCACGAGTAGCGAGAAATGAATCCAGGATCGGATGAGCGGTGTCACCATCGCTGATCACCATCGCCGCTACTGCGATCTACCAACCCCTGTCTTACCCCGTGCATCCGCGTTCATTATATACGCATCGACCATCATTCTCACTTAATTTTTAATCATTTTTAATTATAAAACCTTTAGTTTAAAACACGATATTCATATCGATATCGATATCGATATAATTTTAAAACACGATATTCATATCGATTTTTCGATTTAGTCACTTAGATATTCGATTTAGTCACGATTTAGATACACGTCCCGGTAAACCATTGGTTAGGTCGCCTGATCTTACAGTGTAAGTTTCTGGGCTCGATTCCCGGCTGGGTTACCATTTTCCGTTGGGATAAAACTAACGGAACTGCACTTGAATTCTGTTGATCGAATGCAATAACAAGACACACACTTACTTTATTGGTACAAGCTACCATTCATATAAAGACTTCATAGTAGGGTTGGTTGTAAGAGATTGTCGCATGACAATAAACCCGCCCATTATGAAATGTTACAACTTGGGTTGTCGACTACAGCGGGCGAGCCCGTCACCTCCCTGGAGTGAGCGCAGAAGACTTGAGGACAAAACAGTCCACCGTCTAGCTACGCCACAAGCCCGTAAGAGGCCAACGCCTTAACCGCGAGATAGCCAGGAATGTTACCCAGCGGGCCTACACTCACGCCCTCACTTCCAATTGTGACCAGATTACTCCGGTCTCTCGATTGGTTACGAGTTCGAGGTCGCTTGCGCGGTCCTCTCCCTTACGAAGCGGTGAAACGGTGTTTACCGAATCTATTGCGGACCACAGCGTCCTTTGCTCGGCTGTTCACCCAGGATCGGATGGCCGATGGTCATTTCAAGAGCAGTCGCCGTATAAGGTCCGCAACCACCCTCGCTCTATAGGAAACAGTACTGCTTCCAGACTCCCCCTACTGTTAGTCAGAGTGCGCAATCGATTGGCTTATGCCGCACGGTGCGCAGACCGTCCAGGAGCGCCAGAAGGTTGATTCCCAGGGGAAACTAACCATAAGGCTAGAGTCCTACCCAGGCTCGCGCTTCATGCTTGGAGGCCGTCGGATAGGTGTTGACCCGTGAGTGTGACCAACCCTGAACAGAATGGGTTTTCGTGGCCAACTCAGCAAGGGCCCATTAACTCCCTATGAAATGTCACAATAAAGAGTAGAAACAAACGAAACAAACAGATAGATTTGTGGTGCGGGGAGCAAAAAGGCATTATTCCAGACAAGGCCCGTTTACCCCAAGGCGTTACATGCTGTGAAAGTGTGTGTGTCTCTGTGTAAGTTTCACAGAACTCACAAAAGAAAGGAAGCTCAAACCTCCATCACGTATGTCACTATCAATAATTTACCTGCCCGAGGTGTGTCTTTAACTTCCGAAAGTTCTATGACGATAGCTGTATTAGCGAGCAATTTCTCTTACTTCCTGTTCGCGATCGAAGAAATTTGCATACGTTGTCGCTATTCTACGACGTCCTCAATAACCCCACTACGCCCTCCTATCTCAAGGAGAAATTCCAGCCTTTGAAGGCCGCGGTTTTCCTCTTTAATCAGGTCTGACTTGTATACCAGTATACTAATAAAATGAATGTGAATATGAATATGATAACACACTCGCCATTACATTACATAACTCTTCTATTTACATGACTTC
The DNA here is from genome assembly GCA_944548615.1 of Micropterix aruncella. Lineage (NCBI taxonomy): Eukaryota > Metazoa > Arthropoda > Insecta > Lepidoptera > Micropterigidae > Micropterix > Micropterix aruncella. Next base: position 9,240,565 of record OX155952.1, read on the forward strand.
TATTTATACACATAATGTTTTACGGTCCATTCTGCTCGTTTAAGGAATCAGAACCTACACTACATCAGACACGCTCATTCGTTGTTTTCTTTTAAAACGTTATTGAAGAAACATTTGCATTTAGACAGCCACCAACCAAATACCCTACCTTATTCCTCCCTTGGGCAAAATAGATAAAAATGGCATATTGTAACTTCTATATTGGATTAGTTTTATTTAAATAATTTTATGTGTACTGTACGATGATAAGTAAAAGTTAGGTTCTCAAATGGTCGACTGTAAATATCGCTATAGTGTTATGTCCGCCTTTGTCTATTTTAAATTTTAAAACCAATGTAATGTTTTTTATATAATGTTGTTTTTCAGGACAGTAAAATTAATCTATCTATCGTACTATTTTACGATCCATATAGGAAGTAATATGAGTAGTTTATTTATCGTGCATAAAAAAACTATTTTGAAATATTAGTGGATCTTCACGTTTTGAAGTAACCCAAAAAAATGATTTGAAAAAATATGTATTCAGTGTCCGTTGTTTACGCGGTCACGTGACAGTACACACAGATGATATTACTAAACAGATTTTGTTAAACTTGTTATGTGGGGTTCTTTTAGGCGTATGTCTTCGTCATTTTAAAATTATCGTTGTAGACGCAAGTCATAAAAGCAAACATTAAAATCTATTTGTTCCTAAAAAGTATTTCAAGGATTTTGATTAAAAATTTGTTTAAAGATAGTCTTTATAAAAACTGATGGAAAGTCCTTACTGATTTTTCCTGGAAAACTCTGATTTTCCAAAGAAAATATCTTTGAATATTTCTATAGCACTCTTCACAAACGTTTATTTCTTGTTTATTATATTTATGGATAGATATTTACTTGATATGGTTGATCCGGAAACACTCCACTTTCCTCAATTCTTTATAGTCGCACTAGAATAAAAGCTTATGCATAATAAGGATTTTCATTTTCGTGTAGGACTAGGTTATAATTTTTGTGGAGGTTGCTAACGATCATCTATGCTGAAGGCTACAAGCTTAGTTTTATCCACGTTTCGGCGTTGACAGATTGTGGTCAGGCCAGCCCTTGACACTTTTCATCGCGGCAGCTGCCTTGTTGTATGCACTTTCCCAACTGGTCGATTCGAGTGGGACGGCAGTATCTTCGGCGTGGGATAGTATATCTGCGTCAACGTCCATTTCACAAGGCCCATTTCTGTAGAGTGAGAGGGGAGTCGGTCCAGGAGTGCTTCCTTGAATCGCCTGCCCGGGTACGCTGTTTTCGGGATCCAATACAGTTGCGAAACCAGTTTAGTTCGATACCTGTAATACCATATTTCCCAAGTTTCATGGGATAGATACTGTGTCAGGGGCTTGCGCGGGGTCGGGAAGTACAGTAATACACTTTTTGTTGGCGTCTACATACCTAGTGATATGCTCTGACATTTTTAGTACTGCATATTGTGTTCCCATTTTTGGATCTGAAGCCGTATTGGTTTTCGGATGACATGTGATTGGTTTCTAGATGATTACAGAGTTGTGTAATTACTATTTTTTCCAAAATTTTTGCTAAAACATCAGGTACTGATATCGGTCGATAATTTGAGGGATCAAACTTCGGTCCATATCTGTCACCTGATACTTGATAAGAAATATGTTTTCGGTTGACTATGTTTAAAAAAAAAATAAAATATTATATTAATTAATTAAATTCACAAGTATATGTGCACAGTAAGAAACCTTTTTAGGCTACTTAATTTATTGGTCAATTTAGTTATATATTAATCTATATATTTATTTATTTTACTTATCTATAAACTTAAATATTTTCTTTTTCTTTATTTAATATTAGTTCTTTATTTATATACACATTTATATATTTATAATAACCTTAAAATTTATAAGAATGAATGAGCAATCAGAATGAATGAGAAAAAAAAAAAAAAAAAAAGAAAGAAAGTGAAGTCACTATGATTAAAGTAAAGTCTTAAATACTATCACCCCAGAACAGATATACAATCTAGTGGGGGGATAAAATCCACACAAATGCAATCTTATCTGCTTCGCAAAAATCAATTGTATTGTATTGGATAATTTTATAAAATAAAATAAAATAAGCTGTTTGCTGTTCATAATATGCGGACTTTGAGTATTGCCTATATATTGACTGACCTCAAAAGATATATTTTTCAAGTGTGAAAAATTAGCGCCCGGTAACATTGCTACGAGCATTAAGGGATGTGAATTGCTACGGACGAACCCGGCCACCTCAGCCATTCTGTCTCCATGACATCTTGTCATTCTGTCTTCCATGGAGTGACCGTAAAAAAAATGAGGACATCACAATCCACAGTCGAACTACATTAACACCGGGAAGTGCTACCAAGCGGGAAGTGCTACCAAGCGGGATTCGAGGTCGCTTCTAAATGATGTTATCGGTTTTGTCGCGGATCCTTGTCTCCGAATCAACGAATCGTTTATAAGGATAAGTGACGCCAGGAACGCTTCTTACGAAATGTCCGTCTCAAGACTCCTCCGGCTATTCGCTGGATTGCGCAAGCGATTGGCTGGCACAGCTCGGTACGCAAACCACCCAGTTCCGCCCGGATAGAAGCTAAACCGTGGATTCATTTAGGGCAACACAAACAAGCTGAACAGAATTAGGAACTACACTATTAGGAACGTGGCGGTCCAGTGTCCAAATGATGTACTGCAGCGCCACCTAGTGGCTAGTTACAACAAAGTGAATAGCGCGAAAATATTACGCGGGCTCAAATGTCTATGTATACCAATTTGCATGGCGATCGGTTGGCGCTGATTTGCTGCAGCGTCATCTGGTAGTGAGTTACCATAAAGTTAATAGCGCGAAAATATTATGCTAGCTCGAATATTATGTATACAAATTTTCATGGAGATCGGTTGATCGGTATAGAAGCTGATTTGCTGCAGAGCCATCTGGTAGTGAGTTACAATAAAGTTAATAGCGCGAAAATATTATGCGTGCTCGAATATTATGTATACCAATTTTCATGGCGATCAGTTGATCGGTATAGAAGCTGATTTGCTGCAGCGCCATCTGGTAGTGAGTTACAATAAAGGTAATAGCGCGAAAATATTATGCGTACTCGAATGTCTATGTATACAAATTTTCATGGCGATCGGTTGAGCGGCATAGAAGTTGATGTTTGGCAGCGCCATCTAGTGGTAAGTTACAACATACGGTTATCATGAAAACCTTTTCCATGAAAAAATACATATATGTGCCCACTTTCATGGTGATCGGTCGAACGGTTTTTGAGTATATTAGGCTAGGGCAGATATATTAACATACACTTTTATATACATAGGTATAATAGATATGGGCCATTTGTTCGAGTAGCGCCGAACTATTTTTTTACTATGCGATTTGAATACGAAATGTGACTGACATTATGAGTCGCAATATAAACGGTCCACAACGAGATGTTTTGATAAATTCTGAATTCTATTATTTTGCCAATTATTATTTTAGGCAAATATGAAAATGTTTACTTTCAATTATTACGCTACACTTCAGTCATAATATTTGTGTGATCTCTACTTTCGGTGGCTTTATTTCAAAGAGAAAATTTGAGCAAAATAAAAATATTTACCGACCTTACTTTTTGTTGTTTGTTTATCATCATTTATGTGACAGGCCTTAAGGGAAAGCTGTATTACATTTAGGGGTGAGTCACGTTCAACAAGGGATGACAGACAGATTGAACGATTGAGATAAATGTTGCTACGTTAAGAGTAACCCATCGTTTGTAGTGTTTTTATATACATATAAATAAACGACCTAGCTTAATTATAACATTCGTTGTACATACCTACCTACAAATATTTGTGTTTACAAAGTTGGTTGAGTGATCATCATGCTTCACAATTTAAATCTACCACGATTGTGCAACGGAACTCGGCTCGCTGTGAAGAAATTAACGACAAACGTTATCGAAGCGACGTTTCTAAGACAGAAGAACAAGGGAGAAGATGTGTTTATTCCACGAATACCAATGATTACTACCGCCTTGCCATTTGACTTAAAACGACTGCTGTTTCCCGTACGACTTGCATTCGCGATGACGGTCAACAAATCGCAAGCACAATCACTGACTGTTTGTGGAATAAATTTGGAAAATCTATACTTCACGCACGGCCTGTTCGCGCGTGGGGAAACCGTCATCTCTCTATGTATTTGCCCGAGAAAACAAAATGAAAAGCATTGTGTATCATAGAGCACTGCAATAAAATACATTCCATTCGACATGAAACAAATTTAAAAAAAAGAAAACAAATCAATGGAAAGTCAAACAAAATCGTACTGTATACACACTTTTCTCTTCTATTTCGAACACAAAGAGCACAACGAATCCACAAATGGCAATTGATGAAACTGCTCTTTTGATGAGACAAAAAATAAACAATCAGATTGGAATCACGATCGATACTTTGAATTTGTAACAACGATGCTGAGTGCCCTATGCTGCTTCCAACGAACAATTTAAACAAACAATGCACATGTCAAACAACTGTAAATGAAAATTACCTAAGTTAACGCCATCTGCTGCCAAACGAACAAATTCGTGGAGAGACGAAGTTCGCTGGGTTCCGCTAGTTAGCAATAAAATAGGAATCCTCATCAAAATAAATGAATTCACCATCACGGGTGTTAAATAGATATAAAATTAGCCATTTAATGTAGGTAGGTGGTATAGTTTTAGAGATATGAAATTAGCAACGCGTGCAATCAGCTCGAAATATAGAGAGCGGCGGCGCAAGTGGCGCGATAGGTACGTGTAAAAGCTGAAATCTCATTATAAAAGCTTAAACAAAGGAATAGGAATAATAAAGCAGGGAAGAACAAGGAGCTTGGAAATGAATATCATGAGACATGGAAAATTAAAGAGTAACATGGAAATCGGAGAGCTAACCCGGATATGCAATTGGGCAGCACAATAGAAGCTGGAGCCTATCAGGCGATAGCTACACTAACAGCCGCCGTCCCTAGAAGAAACAAAGAAAAATTAGAAGAAGAGAAGAAGCACAAGCAGAGGTTAAAATAAAAATGATAATTATACTTCGCGTCGCTGCGTCCTTTCGATTTACATAAGCGGCATATTTCGAAGATTGTTGAGATTATTATAATGAGATTTCTGCCCCCAGCATTTTCTAATTACTCTGCAGGAGAGAGATAGTAATTATTTCTTTAATTAACTATTCTTCTTAAGTATTAGGTACGAATCGTAACACAAACCCATGAACAGTCAATTGAAAACCACACTCGGGGGAATTCGCAGGCAAAATAGTTGGCACGTAATAAGACACTGTCTATAAAATAAAGCACAAACATCGTTTAGTGTGGTCATCGCTTAAACGGAAATATGGCGAATAAAACGGTTACAGAAATGTTTCGTGTTACGATATTTTCCGTCAAATATAAACATGTTAATACGCAAATATCTCATACAAATTACTACTTCTTGGGTCAAGTAAGAGAAAAAACTAATGCTTTAAAATTATTCGGTACTCTATTGTAAATTACTATAGCTTGAATTTCTATTTAAACATCCACATTTAAGTTTTAACTACAAGATCATTAGAGTTAGTGTTATACCACTTTACAAAAATTGTCTGCTTTTCAATGACTGTTCATATTTCATATCTAATAACTTGGATGTCACAAAAAAAAATTTTTTTTTTTATTTTAGAAAATGAATATATTTTGCATTCTAATAGCAATTAAAACTACTGTTTTGATATATTTGACGTAAACTGAAATAGGTTTTTAGTAACTACTACTTAATGCATACCATAGTAGTCAGATCCAGTAAATAACTGAACATTTTGTTAAATTGGATTTCTTAATTTTTTTGAGTTCACATGCCAGATTAAAACATGCTCGAAACAACACGCTAATACCGGTTAGATTAGATTACTGTAATGTAATTTACTTGTATAAAATATGAAATGATACAATAAAAATATATGTCAGATATATACAGATATATAATATAGATATATGCATGTTACTACACATATTGAAAAAATATAATAACATTTTAAAGACATAACTGTATAGTCATTAAAATGATTATAATAATATATGTAGAGTTAAAAGACCATAAAAATTAAAATTTTGAATAAATATGCTCGTCAAAATAAAGTAGGTAATACAAAATAAAGTAATATAGTACTATAGAGTACTATATTAGCAACGCGTGTAATCAGCTCGAAATATCTAGCGAGCGGCGGCGGCTGCTGTCCCAGCAAGGTCAGCGTTCAGCGAAAGGCGGCGCGGGTGGCGCGATAGGTAGGTACGTGTAAAAGCTGAAATCTCATTATATGTAAAAGCTTCAACAAGGAATAGGAAGAATAAAGCAGGGAAGAACAAGGAGCTGGGAAATGGATATCATGAGACATGGAAAATTAAAGAGTAACATGGAAATCAGAGAGCTAACCCGGATATGCAAATTGTTTAAATTTTTCGTTGGAAGCAGCATACTCAGGCATCATTGTTACAAATTCAAAGTATCGATTATGATTCCTACGTAATATAGTACTCTATAGGTTATTTTATTTAATTTGATTTGAGACTATGTAGAAAATATCCTTTCTTTTCCAAATACCTTCAAAAAAAAAAAAAAAGCAATACATGTCGATGTATTCGATCGACTTAAGTATCTATTATTATGTAGGGTTCAGATAATATTTATTTTATATATTTCAAACGATTCAGTGCGTTTGCAAATCTTCGAACGTAGCAAGCCATTAGTCTTTCCGATCGTCTCTGTACAGGAAAGGACACTTCCTTTTAATTCTATAAAAGTATATCTCATTACTGCCGCATCAAAGCGCCAACAAACCGACCGGAGCGGATATCTGAGGGAGCCAAAATATGAATATTTTATGTAAGGTTGCCAGATGTCCGGTGTTCGACCGGGTAGTTCGTTTTTTTTAGGTCTGTCCGGTCAAGAAATTCTTGATGAACCGGACAATAATTAATACGAGGCTATTAGAAATTAGAAAACGTCATTAAGAAAATGCATCCCTTTGTAAATAGCAATTTCAAACTTTAATGAAAATTATAATCTAAAAACGCTCTAAATGTTTACTAAAAAGCACTAGATTATAATAGAGCTTTTCCCTTCACTTGACCGCAACTCCCTTAATATCGTGTAACTTTTTTAACAATGAAGCAGCGCCAAATTTGTAGTATGTGTGTAGTATTCCTATATCTAATGCTTTTGTGGAACGAATCTTTAGCGTCATGGGAACCTTATGGACAGGCGACAGAAATCATCTCGAAGTAAACTGTGTAATTGTAAAGTAGATTGTAAAGTAACTGTGTAAAGTCAATTGTTTTTTCTTTCATTTAATTGCTAGTTGCATTGAATTAAAAGATGACATCTCAGGCAATAAACTTTTATTAAAAGCAAAGGTATCGAATGCTATTTATTATTTTTAATAATTAAATATATATATATATATATATATATATATATATATATATATATATATATATATATATATATATATATATATATATATATATATATATATATATATATATATATATATATATATATATATATATATATATATATTGGAATCATTTTTACACAATGATTTTGCGTCACTACTAGCTAGGCAGTGCCTGTTCCAAGGAAAACGTCAATTTTGTATGAACAGGCGACAAAAATCATCTCGAAGTAAACTGTGTAATTGTAAAGTAAATTGTAATGTAACTGTGTAAAGTAAATTGTGTTTTCTTTTATTTAATTGCTAGTTGCATTGAATTAAAAGATGACATCTCAGACAATAAACTTTATTAAAAGCAAAGGCATCGAATGCTATTTATTATTTTTAATATTTTTTTTTAAAAAATATATAGGAACAATTTTTACACAATGATTTTGCGTCACTCCTAGCTAGGCAGTGCCTGTTCCAAGGAAAACGCCAATTTTATATGATATCAATTTGAAACTTATTTTTATGATAAAGATGTTGAGAAATTGTGTTAGTAAATTTAAGACATGAACAAAATAATAATTAAAAAACAAAATAATCATTAAATACTAAGAGTAACAGAATATAATAATTAAATAAATCTAAATACAAAATGTTGTGTTACAAAAATAAAAAGCTGTTCTTTTTGTCTTGTTTACATATAGGTATTTTCTATTGTTAGAGATGTGAGGGTGTGTAAATTGTGTGTGTGATAAATATTGGGTTTAAATATGTGATAAATATAAACCTATGTAATAAATGCTGTTTTTTTCACACTGGCCACTTTGAACTCGGGTTCGAGTGCGAATTTCAAATTCAAGGCCATATTATTTTTTTTTAAGAACCAGCTATTTATTTCTCTTTCGTCGTTTGTTTTTGCTCAAATATTTTCGTTTGTGTAACCATGGTAAAGTTGAAAATTTGCATTATTTTCAAATATGAGATCCTTTACCGGTGTTTACTATTACAGCTTCTCGTAGTCTGGCTATACAGTTACCGTAAATGTGTACTGTTAAGGACTACAAACAATGATGACGAAGCTCTTGATTAAATAACCGAGCCTGGTCAATCGCTCATCGCCACTGCTTCTGCATGACAACGTATATTTTATTTTATTTTATTTTTATTTTTCGGAAAACTTACAGCGTTTTATACTTAATGTTAACACATATTATACAAATCTAAGGCCAATTAAAAGTTTTCACAATTAAACTAAATCTTTTGTTACAGCGCAATGAGCTATGAAAAAAATGCAGGTTTAAGTAAGGGGAAAGGGATAGGGAAGCCATATTATGAGTTATATAGATGTATTTAAGATATATGATATTATATAACATACATACATATATACATACATACACGTGGACAAATAATAAATTAATATAAATAATACGATAAGGCAATAATAAAATGTAAAAGTATAGTTAAAATAAATATATATAATATACATCACAATGTATTTGTAATGTTAATATACATATGAACTTTTATAGAAAATATACTGGCTAGAAAGCATTGTTATAGTGTAGCAACCATTACGACAGCCTACGTACCTAATGGACGAAGAAATACCAATCAAACCCGAAGGCTGTTTATAGTATTTCTAATTTCTTCGAAGCAAGTATTTGAAGATAAATTACATAACTATAAATATACAGCATATAAATTGTATAACCACAGCTTTGCAGGCTGTCAGTTGCACAGTCGCAAGTTTGTGGAGTTTGGGCTGGAGACTCTTGATCACTCACCGTACTTGCCAGACCTTGCTCCAAAAGAGTTTTTTTTTCAGAATTTATATACCTTTTTTAAAGGGAAAAACGTTTTCAAATCATTCATTGGTTCCTGTCCACGAGAATTTTACAGCAGAGGAATAAGGCAAGTACCATTAAAATCACAAATCTGCACAGATAAAGTTTTAGGCCTTAAATTTCCTTTATAGAACAGCAACTTCATAGGTAAGATATATGAAAAAGTAAAATAAATGTTAATTAAGCATTTGATGCCACTAAGTAGAAAATTAGTTACAAACTCTAAGCTTTATCGTGGCTTTCAGTAAATTTATCATGTAATAAAAAATATGTCTTTTAATTCCAACACATCTATCTGGCAACCCTAATTAAATGTCTCAATGAGTTGACTAAACAAGACATACCAGTGCGTATGTATGTATGTGGTATCCAAGGAGGATTTTAGCATCAGAAATGAAAGAATCACAGGCTCACGGGCAGACGAGCCAACGTCGCGACGACTTACTTATGCATATCGCGGAATGTTCATGAATCTTAATGAGAATTTCACGAGTGCTGATATCGTGAAATTGTTTATTTTAATGGGGAGGCAGTAGCGCGAGATACAACCTCCGGAATAATGACGAGTTAAGATCTGCGAGGAAGTTTAATTTGACGGAATTATATTTAAACAGTCTCGATGTGGTAATCTAATGGTTCGTTTTTGAATAATAATGTAAACTTTCCAAAAAGTGGAATTAAAACTTAACGAGTGTCACAAGTATTTATTTTGTCATTTAACGAAACATTATTTCAACGGTTTTCGGGATATTTCATTTAAGAGCGAGCACGATGTTGTTAAACCGAATATTATGAAACATATAACTATAATCTATATGCGTATAGGTTCAGAATGTACTTCAGACTATTATCTAAATAGTCTGAAGTACATTCTGATTAAAGTCTCATTTTGTATAAATCCCATACTATGATAATTACATGGTAAAAGTCAGTGAAAACGTTTAAAAATGTTTTGCTGGGATCATATCTTATCGATTTAAAACATTTGCTAAAATGTTTAAAACATTCGTTCAACAAAGTAACCCGTTTAATATCAAAAATAATAAATAGAAGGACGTTTGAAAATGAATTGAAGCCCTTTCAGACTGTACATGTTTTTCGTTAAAATTCAGCAAAATTTCTTTATTTTTTAAGATTTTTTTTGGTTGGGTATCTGAAAGATCTTTTTACTGTTTTAGAGCGTTCGTCGACGTAATGATTTCGATATTGATAAATGAATATGTTATTTAACACTATTTGGCTATTGACTTATGTACACCATAAAACAGTTTTGATATTAGCAGTGCGCCGCTCGGCCCCGGCGAATCACAATCTAATGCCCCCTTTATATATTGCCCAACTCTTGCCGGATCGCTTTATGACTCTGTTGCTCTTTCCTGTACATTTTTCACACGTGACGAGTGTTGGGGACTCGCTTGCACCTCAGCGATGCGGCCAAGCGTTGGCCGACATGTAGGGGTATAAAGCAAATTACACCGTAGCGCTGTGCTCTTTTTTTTTAACCGACTTAAATTAAATGAGGAAGTTATCAATTCGGTTGTATCTTTTTATGTTTGTTACCTAGAGCTCTGCCGTTTATGAACCGATTTGAAAAAATATTTTTTTATTTGAAAGGATATAGGTATGTACTTACAGATTGGTCCCATTTTTATCAAAATCCTGTTTTGATGATGGAATCCATTAGGGACTGAGGGAACTCCTCAAACATTATCATATGAAGTTGAAAAAGTACATATTTATTCGATTCCGAGGACAATGCTTTTGGTACAACGAGGACAATTTATATGGTAAGTGTGACCTGATTCAACAACTAGGGTTGTCGACTACAGTGGGCGAGCCCGTCACCTCAGGAAGTTTTAACTATTAGTCGTTCTATCTCCCTGGAGTGAGCGCAGAAGACTTGAGGACAAAACAGTCCACCGTCTAGCTCCGCCACAAGCCCGTAAGAGGCCAACGCCTTAACCGCGAGATAGCCAGGAGTGCTACCCGTTGGGCCTACACTCACGCCCTTACTTCCAATTGTGACCAGATTACTCCGGTCTCTCGATTGGTTACGAGTTCGAGGTCGCTTGCGCGGTCCTCTCCCTTATATATATATATATATATATATATATATATATATATATATATATATATATATATATATATATATATATATATATATATATATATATATATATATATATATATATTTTGATATTTTAAGGGTGTAAATTTTTTTAAATTATTTTCAATAATATATAAAATTAGATTCATGAAAAGTTACTTATCTGGGGTCCTGGTGGACCAGAAACATTTTACCGATAGTTAATGTCCTCTTTAAATAATGATAATCTATCTTAATAATGATATCTCTTTTAATAATCTATGTTCAGTTTTTTTAAATTTAAATTTTGAAAAAATTGTTCTATCAGAAATGTCATGGAGATGAATACGACTTGTGTCGAAATATTCTCAATCATATAATTTCTTCTAAAATAAGTTACTAACATCCATTTCTGTTACAGAAACCATCCTCCTATACTTATTACATCCAAGGGCATACAGTAATTCGGCTGCAATAACTAAGAACATCATAAATTATCAATTGCGGAAACAGGTGCTGCTGCCCTAAGTATTTAAAGAGGACATTAACTATCGGTAAAATGTTTCTGGTCCACCAGGACCCCAGATAAGTAACTTTTCATGAATCTAATTTTATATATTATTGAAAATAATTTAAAAAAATTTACACCCTTAAAATATCAAAATATAAACAATTTTACACTTTTTACTTACTTATTTTGCTATCACATGTATCACTATGAACGAATATAATTATTGGTTAAATCAGGTTAATTATCATTCTCGTAAAGCATCACAATTTACAGGACATGTAGAATATCTGTCAAAATGTCTAAATAATCATATATGTCCCAAAGGGTTAATACCTAAATTTCCTTTCTCTGCTATAAGTCCAGAAATCCAATATAATTTCCACACTTTAAGGTTTAATTATGCAATGGAGATTACATTTGTTTTACACAATGAATACAAAGTTTTGGTAGATAAACATTTAAGGTCTCTTATATATTATGTTGATTTGATAGAAATGTATTCTCCAATGCATTTTATATATGCTAGTGAAATAGTTAGCAGTTCTGTAATTGATTTAAACAATATTAGGCTAAAACACGAAAATAAGTTTCATAATTTACAAATTTTTCACAAAATCAACAACTCTACACAACAAAATTATACGAGATATAATTCAAATCCTGTTTCAAATTATAACAATAACGAAAACATTCCCTTATATTCATCACAAAACAAATTCTCAACTAATCGTCATTTTATAAACAATTATTCTCATGCAGATATGCATCCCGAACCTACACAAGTTCCTTTAGAAATCCCAATTATTGAAAATTTGATACCATCAGTTACAAATTCTAATGCTGCACAGGTTCCTATAAATAACGATAGACTTGTCGTAAAAAACTTGTCCTCAAAAATTATAAACCATAATGAATATTCAGTTTTATCTAAAGGGCTAAATTTCACACCAACTCCCAAAGTTGACCATTTCAGTTTTGGAAATGATATAGCAAAATTTTGTCGTAATTTGAGATGGCGTGAGTTTTGGCATTCAAGGGACAAAAATGGTAATAATAGTAAATTACATGACGCACTGGCAAAATTTCGACAATATTCTAATAAAGAGCCACCCTCTCTTCCAAAAAATCATCCTGTAGAAATATTTATTACAGTTTTAATGAACAAAGTTACACAACCAACATTTTTAAACAGCCTCAAACCTACACCTAACTTAACATCTGATGAACTTTCAGCTCTTAACAACCTAAGCAAAGATACCAATATCATCATTTTGCCAGCTGATAAAGGTTCAACTACAGTCATCCTTAATAAAACAGACTATGTAGCTGAAGGTTTGAGGCAACTCAGAGACGAAACTTCCTATAAAAAATTATATAGTGATCCGAATCAAAATTTTGCTAATACAATAAAAAAATATATTGAACAACAAAAAACCATTGAAAAATTATCAGATGAAGATGTTAACACTTTAATTCCTAACCCTATCAGAACACCAAATTTGTACTTATTGCCAAAAATTCATAAACCTAATAATCCAGGAAGACCGATAGTAGCTAGTTTTAACTCACCCACAGAAAGAATTTCAGCTTTTGTCGATTACTTTCTACAGCCATTTGTAAAAAATCTCAAGTCACACATTAAAGATAGTTACCATTTTATCGAGATTCTAAAAAATACCACAATTCCTAAGACTGACAACTTATTACTTGTTACAATTGACGCTGTCTCTCTTTATACTAATATTCCCCATGATTTAGGCTTAGAAGCGATTTCCCATTACCTTAATCAAAGGCCCAGCCCCCAAATTCCTTCTACAAATTTTCTTTGTAAGTTGGCTGAATTCGTCCTCACTAAGAATGCTTTTTCTTTTGAAGATGAATTTTATCTCCAAATTAAAGGTACAGCAATGGGAACAAGAATGGCCCCTTCTTATGCGAATCTTTTCATGGGGTTATTAGAAAATAATTTTCTTCTTACTCAAAATTTACAACCACTAATGTGGTATAGGTTTATTGATGATATTATACTGTTTTGGCCACATGGACATGACACACTCACTGACTTCCTTACAGATTTAAATAATTTCGGACCCTTAGATTTTACATACACTATATCAGAAAATCAAATTACATTCTTAGACGTTGATCTAACTCTATCCGAAGGCACCATTAAAACTGCAATTCATATAAAACCTACAAACAAAGAGCAATACCTACATTTCGATAGCTGTCATCCGTTTCATACCAAAAAGTCAATTCCATATTCAATGTCAATTCGCGGACACCGTTTAATTAATAATAAAGAAAATTTAGATAAGTACCTTTCCAATCTTAAAAAATCACTAATAGAAAGAAATTATCCTGCCTCTTTGTTAGATAAAAATATAATAAATTCCGAAACAAAATTTTCACCTAAACCTAAATTGGTTTCAAATTTAAATCAAAATAAAATCTTTCTGAGTACTACTTATTTTCCTGGCACTGAGAAACTGCGACCTATTTTAGCAGATTTATTCCCTATTATAGCTAACGACCCATCAACCAAAGGTTTATTAGATATACCACCAATTTTATCATTTCGAAAACCTCCTAATTTAAAATCAATACTTAATAAAAATAATCGAAATTATCTTAGTAATAACAAAAATTTTGGCCTACAGCCTTGTGGTCGATCACGTTGTAAAACATGTCCTTTATTAGATCGAAGCATTTATTTTACTAGTCCTAACACTCCTAATAGTTACAGAGTTCCTTTTAATAGTAGTTGCATTTCAAAAAATATTGTATATCAATTACTTTGCCAGACCTGCAATGCATTTTATATTGGGGAAACAACTACACCTCTTAGCATTAGGTTAAATAATCACAGGGCCAGCGTAGGCAATGATAGTCAACTTCCAATAGCATTGCATGCTAAGGCACACAATTTAACTTTTGATAATTGTTTTAAAGTAAAAATTATTAAGTGCCTTGGCGATAACGCTAAAGAAAGAGACGTTAAATCTTGGGAGTTGGCTTTTATAAATATTTTAGGCGCTTGCAAGGGTCCCGGTCTGAATAGGCAAAATTAATACAGTAATTATATTTGTTCAGACATATTCATTAAAAGCTTATTAATATTTTTCATTTAAAAATCATTATCAATAATGTTTTTCAAGGTCGGTTATAGTGTATTATAACGATATTGCAAAATATTATTAACCCATTTCTCTATGTTCAGTTTTTTTAAATTTAAATTTTGAAAAAATTGTTCTATCAGAAATGTCATGGAGATGAATACGACTTGTGTCGAAATATTCTCAATCATATAATTTCTTCTAAAATAAGTTACTAACATCCATTTCTGTTACAGAAACCATCCTCCTATACTTATTACATCCAAGGGCATACAGTAATTCGGCTGCAATAACTAAGAACATCATAAATTATCAATTGCGGAAACAGGTGCTGCTGCCCTAAGTATTTAAAGAGGACATTAACTATCGGTAAAATGTTTCTGGTCCACCAGGACCCCAGATAAGTAACTTTTCATGAATCTAATTTTATATATTATTGAAAATAATTTATATATATATATATATATATATATATATATATATATATATATATATCCTTCTAGCCGTGTTCGGCCATAGCGACTGCATTGTAGATTCTAGTGACTTCTTTAGTCTTCTCAGAGTCCATTGTTCGCAAGCAGTTAAGTGCGCAGGCTATATTATAGTGCACAGGTGGGCGCGCGACCACGGGTGCACTCTCTCTTCCTCCCTCTTCTGAACCCGATGGAACGGAGACCGTTACGACCAGAGAAAAGTTTGGATGCAGATAAAATAAAATTAATTAATTAATCGCCAACACAGCAATGGCTGCCATTGTTAAATTTGTACTCAATATTGCAGCTTTTTTTTCGGATTTAGTTCGTTTTTCCACACTGTCATTTATGAATTTGGTAATAAGGCTTGTGGCGATGTTTAACGTTTTTCTGGAGCTATTGTAGAGATGGCCGGTGACTTATTGGTAGTTGTTGTAGTAGGCGGTGATGTAGAAGATGCATTATTAGATTTATCCTGGTTTTTTGATGATCTCGTGTTGTTGCTCATGGGGCTGTGTTGAATACAGCATACAGCCTCTTGTTCCGACATTATACAAAATTGTGATAGTTTCCCTTTTGGCAAATCCCTGGCAGTTTTTGGACAATTTTCCGGCGGTAGACATACTCCTAAAACGCCATTTATTTCACATGACACTTCACGGCAGTGTATATGCCAGGTCCCTTGGCACTTCCGCAAGGGCTCTTTCCAATACTGGTAACGGCGATTATGTTGAAGAGGCATTGGTTGTCAGCTATCGTCACTTGCAGAGGTCCACCACTATCGCCTCCACAAGAGTCTCGTCCTCCTTCTAAGCTTCCAGCCCACAATTGATCGTCCGTTATACCTTATGGTAACCTCTTTCTGAGAGTCTTTGCATATAGTCTTCGACAGGTCGGCTGGTCAATCAAATCCACCACCACCTTCAGTAAGTCGTCCGATGTATCTTCAGCAAAGTCGATCTGCCCCCAGTTAGTAACGACAGCTCGCTTGTTTTCGATGGTCGACTTTGTCCATAGACACGCTGGTTGAATATTTAATGTAAACTCAGACCGATAAGATCCTTCGGGACGCGTCCCGTGTTAACCGCGAGTGAATCCAGACTGTAGAATTGCACTGTATTCTTATAAATTTATTATTTAATTATTAATTAGAGGTGAGAAAATTTTAAAATATGTTGACACTTAGAATTTAAATTTCGAAATCGGATTCACCTCTCCCATACGAAGCGGTGAAACGGTGTTCTTTGACCACAGCTCGGTGACCACAGCGTCCTTTGCCCGGCACCCAGGATCGGGTAGCCGATGGTCATTTCAAGAGCAGTCGCAGTAAGTTCCGCAACCACCCCCGCTCTATAGGAAACAGTACTGCTTCCAAATCCCCCCGACTGTTAGTCAGAGTGCACAGTCTATTGGCTTACGCCCCACGGTGAGCAGACCGTCCAGGAGCACCAGAAGGTTGATTCCCAGGGGAAACTAACCATAAGGCTCGCACTTCATGCGTGGAGGCCGTCGGATAGGTGATGACCCGTGAGTGTGACCAACCCTGAACAGAATGGGTCTTCGTGGCCAACTCAGCAAGGGCCCATTAACTCCCTGATTCAACATCTTAAGGTGTCGACTACAACGGGCGAGCCCGTCACCACAGGACGTTTTAACGGTTAGTCGTTCTATCGACCTGCAGTGAGCGTAGAAGACTTTGGACAATAACAAGCCAACGTCTAGCTACGCCACAACCCGTGAGAGTCCAACGCCTTACCGCGAGTTAGCCAGGAATAAACCCGGCGGGCTCGAGATACTCGCGCCCTTACTTCCAATTGTGACCAGATTTCTCCGGTCTCTCGATTGGTTCCGAGTTCGAGATCGCTTGCGCGGTCCTCTCCCTTACGAAGCGGTGAAACAGAGTACACCGAATCTATCGCGGACCAAGGCGTCCTTTGCCCGGATCTGAACCGGGATCGGATGGCCAATGGTCAATTCAAGAGCAGTCGCCGTAAGGTACGCAACCACCCCCGCTCTATAGGAAACAATACAGTTCCCAGACTCCCCCGACTGTTAGTCGGAGAGCACAATCGACTGGCTTGCGCCGAACGGTGCGCAGACCGTCCAGGAGCGCCAGAGGTTTGATTTCCAGGGGAGACTGGTTGACCCAGTGTCCTACCCAGGTTCGCACCCCGTGCGTGGAGGCCGTCGGATGGGTGTTGACCCGTGAGTGTGACCGACCCAAAACACATGGGTTATCGTGGCCCATGTGGGTCAGCGTTAGCTCCCAAATTCAACAACCTGGGTTGGCTTCCAACGAGGAAACTCCTCAACGGTCAATAGCAAAGACACATCTTTTTGTATACGCAATCAATCATGATAGCCCGTTCTATATATCACCATGACATGGCTGCTGCACTTATATTTAAAAAATGGAGTCGTTTTTTTTTTGTTAGACTTTATCTATTATGTTAACAATATCAAGGTAACGAAATAATTGTCCGCCTTGAAAATGTCCGGTTCCGTAAAACTCTCATAAACTGCCATACAACTTTGATGGTATACGGCTACGGCGGCGGCGCCGTGCCGTTTTTCCGCTGAGTCCGTCAACAAGCTTCCATAGTAATCCATAAAACACTGACGACCCTGCCCACATACGGCGAATTAACCGCAGATTTTCACGGTAAAGAGGTCTAAATGGTAAAAAAAACCTTTTCTAAAAATCAAGGTCGTTTTGGCTCCTTTTTATCATGTAGTACTCATACAATACAGAAGATTATTAAATATAACTTTAACCACATGAATCTTTAGACCTTTATCTAAGTATTCATATAACATGGCTCAGTGGTATAGTGGTTATGTCGCCTAATCTTACATTGTAAGATTCCGGGCTCATTTCCCGAATGGGTCAGCATTTTCCACTGGGATAAAATTAACGGAATTTCAATTTTGGCAATCGAATTCAATAACGACATACATGTTAAACGCTCACTCACATATAAACATTTCATAGTAGGGTTAGTTGTAAGATATTCTCGTATGATAATAAACCCGCCCATTATGAAATTTGATAATAAAAATTTGAAACAAACGAAATATTAATATTTCTTTAATTTTGTTTATGCGATGTATTGTTTATGCGATGTATGTATCACTACCCTAGCGCATCCCCCAATTTTGGAGCTGGCATGTTGTTATTGGATCTTACTGATGAGAAAAAAGTAAAAGATATGTTCTAATGTCTCCTTGTGATTTCAGCGTCCGCCGCTGACGAAGTGGCAATACAGTCACCCACCGTGTCGATATATCCTACTTTTCCTTGCCTTAGGTAAAGAAAGCGCTGATAAGCGACATATTGGATTCCCAAGAAGGACAGGTGGATGCGGGAATCGGTCCTCGGGGAGTCGTGCTGTTCGCTATTCGACTCACTGGTCGCTGACAATTTATGGCTTTTTCATTCCCTTATCCGTGTGTGACCTATTTATTAATGAAGTTTGCGTTTGTCGCATCGTGCCTCGAATTGCGGAAGTTTATTTTTTAAAGAATATTGCGACAGAAGACTGAAATTACTAGACTAACGATTCACTTTGTTTGCGGGGTAATACGGGGAAAACATTCAAGTAAATAAAATTTTCTTTTTATTATAATTTACTAGCGACCCGCCCCGGCTTCGCACGGGTGCAATGCTGATACTAAATACAGTACAGAAAAACTGTGAACGTTGTATATAAAAACATAGCGGCCCGCTCTGGCTTCGCACGGGTATAAAATATATAACCTATGTGATTAAAATCGATCCAGTAGTTTTGATTTATTCATTACTGCCCGTGGCCCGCACGCGTTAAATTTGGAGTAAAACAATCCCCCTTTCCCTATACCGTGAAGATTTCCTGCTATCTTTGGAATATCTAAATTCATACACTACATTTTTACTTATTTACTTTTTACATTTTTAACTATTTATTTTATTTTTACAACATATTACAGAATGTCTTTATAAACAACGTTCACAGCTTTCTTGTCATTAGACAATACAAACATGTTTTCTCTGGAGGTCACTCTTGAAAGAGCGACATACAGTTGTCCATGTGAAAAACAGTCAACGCTCAAATCTAAGCCTGCAACGTTGAAGGTTTGACCCTGCGATTTATTAATGGTCATTGCAAAAGATGTCTTTACCGGAAACTGTAAACGTTTAAATTGGAAGGGTAAATCCGATGGTATCAGAGGGATTCGGGGAATCAATACATCTTCTCCGGTACCACATCCTGTGAGTATTGTGCACTCGATTATGAAAGTTTTCAATGATTTTACCAGCAAACGCGTGCCATTGCAAAGTTTAGGTGGATTCAGGTTTCTTAATAAAATAACAGGACAACCTACTTTCAACACCATTTTGTGAGGAGGGAGTCCAGACGGGTTCAAAGAGTTTAGAAATTCTGTAGGAAAATGAACAGCTTCTTCCAAATCGAGAACAGTATCGACCGAGTAGTATATTTTCGTCGGCGCATCAATCTTTGAAAGAATCAAGTTATTTACTTTATCTACTTGTTCGTTAGTTGGTGACAGAATCGCTCTTTCTTTAAACCAAGATATTGTCTTATAACTTATGTTATCAATGTCAGGATAGACATTGTTGACTAACTCTTGGATGTTGTCTATCAAAACGCAAAGGTTTTCTAGGTCAATCCTTCCCTCACTTTGTGTTAACTCTCCATTGCCAACTTTTAGCAGCATCTCTGGAAATAGCCTGTTCTCACGTGAAGATGACGAAACCCTCATATAAGTTTTAAGCTTTAATTTATTGACATGTGGCCAAAGGTTGGATCTTTTTAGGCAAGCATTTATTTCGTCAGCACGTGTTCCTCGAGTCACAACTGGTAGGATTTGACGGAAATCTCCTGAGAACAGAATTGTACATCCACCCATAGGTGAATTTTTGTTGCGCAAATCGCGCATTGTCCTATCCAGTGCTTCCACAGACGTCTTGTTTGACATGGTAGCTTCGTCCCAGACTATTAATGAGCAGTCACGCATCAATTTTCCTGTATTGCTCTGTTTAGAAACACTACAGACGCTGTTATTATCATCGGTGGCGATTTTCAGCGGGAGCTTGAATGTGGAGTGTGCGGTTCGGCCTCCTTCCAAAAACGTAGCGGCAATGCCGGATGACGCAACAGCTAACGCAATTTTTCCGATAGATCTCACTTTTTTTAAAAGCAGATTGATTAAAAATGTTTTTCCTGTACCTCCTGGGGCATCAAGGAAAAACAATTTCCCTTCATTGTTATCAATTGTTGATAGTAATGCAGTGAATACTTTTTTCTGATCGATGTTTAATCGTGGCTCATCTTGAGCTATATTTTGTAAAAGTCTCGTTTGATCGTATGATGTTTCTCTTGTGTATTCGGCACTGTTAGTTAAATCTGAGTTAGTAGTATTAGCTGGCATCGGCAGCCCAAAATCCTTGATCGATTTACCCGAAAGTAATTGCACTACTTTGTTCAATTCCAATAATGCTTCGTCAAATATATTTTGATCATATTGTACATCATCTGAGTTTAACTCTCGCCGTCGCCGAATCAGAATATCACTGGCCATATTTTCTTGAAATTTATTCCATAGATTAACAGAATCAGTTACTTGACAAAACACTACTATGACGGCAAATAAATATCTTAATGATGTAGCTGAACTACAAACAGCTGCTTCTGATAATGTGTTTTCCCAGTGAGAATCGTCTTCCAAGAGCCCCATAGCTTTGCATGCTGCTTGATAAGTATTGTAAACAACACCTTGTACAGTTCTTAGGTGTGCAAAGGATGTCGGGCCTTTTACAATATGCAATAACATTCTCAGATAAAAGCATTCGCTGTTGTTGGGATGAACCACTTAGACTCTGCCAAGAGCATCCGTTTTTTTTACTCCGGGGAAACCATCAACCGCAGTACCTTGTTTTCGCCGTTGAAAAGTTTTAGAACTCTGGTTCCATGTATAGTAACCTGGAACTCTGTCATACGTCAGTGTTTTCGCGAAATCATCTTGAGCACATAACTTGAAGAATGCTGTCAATGTTGTATCCCGCGGGTTATTAACAACTTCTTGTATATTGTTCTCTGTGAAATATACTCTTTGTCCATTTTCTAAATGAACTGCAAGGTGGACAATTGTGGGAGCCCGGTCGTGCACTTCGAATGATAAAATCCTCCATACAGCTTCAGAGCTGCAGATGTAACGTCCAGACTGATATTTTTTCACTTCATTTGGTGATTGTATGCTGAAAGTGTCTTGATCACTGCCTTTATTAATGTACTTAGTAACATATTGAATTGACTTTATTGAATTGCACAACTCTACGTTGATGTGGGCATCAAAAATTTTCAAAAGGAGCGGATTATAGGGAACGATCCATCGGTTATCAATATCATGGTTTCGGACGGTAGCATTTTGCCCACCCTGTTCTGGCGATCGTCGACGATATTTGGGATATCCGTCATCGCTAGTACTTGTTTGAGTTTTGAACGACTTCGGAAATTTTTGCTGCATTTAGAATCTCGCATACATGGAGAATTCGGGTTTAAAGTCCCGCAAGGGCCGTGTACCATATGTTTCTTTACGATTTCGTACAGGATAGGATCTTCATCTTTATCCGGTAATTCAGCTGACATAACCCTGTCAATTTGGTTTGGTCTAATTTTGTTCACTAACCACACCAACAGGTGTACATGTGGCAAGCCACGTTTCTGCCATTCTATTGTGTACATATGACAGCGCGGCGGACCGAATATATGAGACTTGTTAATGAGGTGCAGGAGTTTCTGTACTTTTAAATGGAAGACTCTGTTAACTATATCGTATCTGTCTTGTGGAGTTCAATTGGTGTTAATATTTTCTTTGATTTCCGGCCAATTTGGGTTACATGTTGCAGTTATAAATAAATCAGGTTTGCCGTAATTTCTTACGTAAGTCATGGCGTCTTGCGATTTTTCGTGTAAATATCGAGGTCCACCTGTGAATGATGAAGGTAGTATAACCAACTGCCCAATGCCGTTGCGGTGTTCATTCGCCTATAAAGCATCCTGAAGATGAACGTAATTTTCAGTTCTCAATTTAGTTTGATTATTACGGATGTAGGCCAATCTCTCAGATTCAATTTTCGCATATTGATCTACCAAGTATTGGTTTGTTAACATTCCATATCTAAGCAAAGTATTGAAATTGTTACGTCTTGTCATTATACGGTAGCAATAGTAGTTCATACATGACACTGTTTTACGCAGAGGTGTACCACCGATTGGGTCAACTTGAGAAATATTAATGGCATAACCATTTTCTCCACGACATAGCATCAAAGGATATTGTAAGCTGTCATAAGATCTGTGTAACTCTGAAATTTTTTGCAAATTATCATCACGACTATGCAATACAATATCTCTTTTGTCAAATTGCTGTCCAGCTATCACCACTGCTACTTCACTCGTGGAAGGCGCATTGTATCGTCCTCTGTGTTCTCCAACAGGAACTTTATTTGCATGGATTACGACATTAAAGTCAGGAGTATCTGCTGGAACACTCTCAATCGCAGTTTTGAAAGACTGTATGTAGCAATTATGAGAATGTAACATATCTTGGAGAGATCTAATCAAATCTCTATCAATTGGCTGTGCAACACTAATTGTACACCGCGTAGATGCTTGTGTATCTGGATCTGCAATAAAATATATTTGCAGAAATTTGTGATCATCGGGTCGAAGTGGTAGCAAGCTCCCAGCTAAGTGGTACACTTGCCCATGAATTTTAAATGTAGGCATGAACCCACGCTCAACGACTTGCTTACTCTTAAAAGAGGTCATTTGAAATGCGTTATTATAACGGCGTATATTGCGCATGAATTGCTTGGATTTCTGATGATCACCCGTAAGAAGAGAGTGAAGTGGTTCGGGTGGAGGGAGAACTTCTTCTAATTTGACTTTTCCTTGTAAGCAACACATGCCTTTCGATTCGTCCTTGAATTTCAATGCCAAGCAATGTTCACACACTACTGACATAGTACCTATTGATACTATACGATCGTCCTTGTAAGAAATCGAAGGATCGTAATTCATGGCAGAATTTTCTTTATTCACCCATGAATTAGTAACTCGTGCTGATGAATCTCTGGCTCTCTGTATTCGATGTCTTTCCCTATCTCGGCTGCCGTGAACCTCACGCTCTACTGAAGATTCTCTCTCTCTCTCAGCTCTATATCTATCCTGAAGCTGACTGAGGCGAGCCTCACGCTCTACTGACGATTCTCTGTCCCTCTGAACCGTATGCCTATCTCGATCCCGGCTGCGGCGAATCTCACGCTCTACTGAAGATTCTCTCTCTCTCTCAGCTCTATATCTATCCCGAGCCTGACTGAGGCGAGCCTCACGTTCCGTTGACGATTCTTCATCTCTTGCTGAACGTACTCTTCTGGCATTCACTGTACTACGACCTATGTTCGAACGACGACGTCTTCCAGATATGACTTTATAATTTCTGTACAAAATTTACTCAGTTCTATATGTATGATTACCTATGCAAAAATTGCCATATTATTAGTATGTGCCGCAGTAAAAAATATCTAAATTCTTACCATTTAGAAACAAAAGATAATCAGCAATCATAAAAAACAAAAGATACCTATTCTATTCAGTTCTTTTTTTTTTTACTGAAATACCTCAACTTAAACAACGATTTTAATTATAAAAAATAATTTGCTATTCGTGCGACTAAAAACAAAAGATAATCAACAATCATCAACAACAAAAGATACCTATTCTATTAAGTACTTTTTCTGAACCTAAATCACGATTTTTGAAAATAATTTCCCTAATATTAAATTGATCTAAATGTAAATTTTAATCAAGATCTTAATAGAAAATTGCAATCCATAAATTATGGTTTTATTTAATCTAATCTTATCTCACCTTATGTAGGTACTTATAATTGCTATAAGTGCGATTTAAAAATTAACCTTAGAATAGAATATAATTTATATTTTAAAACTACTATCATACAATTATTTATCGTAACTTACTTATAATTACTGATACGTTGTCGCGCTGAAAAGCACGTTTTTATTATTTAAGTATTGCTATTTTCCTCGCTGGAGAGCTCCGATATAATAAACGCGTCCGATCGCTGCTAAATTCAAAGTGCTATAGGGAAAACCGCGGCCTCAGACGCGCTATTTATAGGCACGCTCTTGCCGCACCGGGCGGCCGGCCGGTACCGCCGCAAACGCTACGTCCCGCAATTTTTAAATCTGTAATATCTTCGAAAATATTCACTTAAATCATACGGTGTAAAGGGCCATATAGATCTATATTAAATGAACAATGTATTCAAGGTATTTAATTGGTTAAGGATTAATGCTGTATTGGTTAAAATCGCTTCGAAAATTAGCCATTATTTGTCGTAAAAAGTAAATGACAAAAAAAAGTTATTGTGGGTTATCCATAAGAGATAGACATATGCCATCACGGACTTTTCTGTAGACCTTTTCAATGTGTACAATACTTAGTACATTATTTTGATAAAACTCGTAGGGTTCAGCCTGCGTTTGCAATGTAAGCGGAAAAAATGTAATTATTTACGACATCACATTAGAAACCTCAAAAATAGCAGTACTTCTCCACTATTTAATGGATGTTATTATACATATAAACCTTCCTCTTGAATCACTCTATCTATTAAAAAAAACCGCATCAAAATCCGTTGCGTAGTTTCAAAGATTTAAGCATACAAAGGGACATAGGGACAGAGAAAGCGACTTTGTTTTATACTATGTAGTGATTTGCATTCATGCTTCGTTGTTTGCATTCACGGTATAATTGGCGGACGACCCACTCTTGGAAGAACCTATATTGTATCATCTTGGTAAATTATAGGTACATATTTACAAAATAATAACCTATAGACCTATAAAATACCATAAAAAGACCAAAATATTAACCTATATAACCTATAGTTTGAGAAAATCTCATTAATGAGTACCTACATACTTAGGTACATAATAATGTAAGCAGACAACTACTAATGACAGTACTAATTATACCAATATTTTGAAACTCTAGAGATGTTGAAGTTGTGCTTTAATTCATACGTAATAAAGACAAATCAAGAGATCTGCAATCTGTAGAGTAATAAAAACATAGAAAAACATAGACTGAATTGAAAAAGTCCAGAGAATTTTCGTTAAACGCCTGAATTTCATCTCCTACAACTACTATTGAGACTACTAGTAGTAATAATATTTCAAATCTCCAGAGATGTTGAAGCTGCTTCCTAATTAATACGTAAGAAAGACAAATCAAGAGATCTGGACTCCGCAGTAAAGTAAAAACATAGACTGAATTGAAAAAGTCCAGAGAATATTTGGTAAACGCTTAAATTTCATCTCCTGCAACTAATAATGAGACTCCGGAGATGTTGAAGCTGCTTCTTAATTAATACGTAAGATAGACACATCAAGAGATCTGGACTCCGCAGTAAAGTAAAAACATAGACTGAATTGAAAAAGTCCAGAGAATATTTATTAAACGCTTAAATTTCATCTCCTGCAACTAATAATGAGACTCCAGAGATGTTGAAGCTGCTTCTTAATTAATACGTAAGATAGACACATCAAGAGATCTGGACTCCGCTGTAAAGTAAAAACATAGACTGATTTGAAAAAGTCCAGAGAATATTTGTTAAACGCTTAAATTTCATCTCCTGCAACTAATAATGAAAAAGTCCAAAGACTGAATGAAAAAGTCCAGAGAATATTTGTTAAAAACGCTTAAATTTCATCTCCTGCAACTAATAATGAGACTCCAGAGATGTTGAAGCTGCTTCTTAATTAATACGCAAGATAGACACATCAAGAGATCTGGACTCCGCAGTAAAGTAAAAACATAGACGGAATTTAAAAAGTTGTGGGAATATTTATTAAACGCCTGATATTCATCTCTTTCAACTACTAATGAGACTACTAACAATACTAATATATTTAAATCTTTAAAGATGTTCAAGCTGCTTTTAAATTCTTACGTAAGAAATACAACTCAAAAGATCTGGAATCCGCAGTAAAATGAATACATAAACCGAATTGAACAACTCCAGAAAACATTTGTTGAACGCCTGAATTGCATCTCCTACAAAACTAGTAATGAGACTACTAACAATACTAATAATTGAAATCTTCAGAGATGTTGACGCTGCTTTTTAATTCAAACGTAAGAACGATAACCAGGAGATCTGGAATCCGCAGTAAAATGAATGCATAAACCGAATTGAAAAACTCTAGAAAATATTTGTTAAACGCCTAAACTGCATCTCCTACAACTATTAACGAGACTACCAACAATACTAAATATTCAAATACTGAAAGATGTTGAAGCTGTTTTTAATTCATACGTAAGAAAGACAACTCGAGTTCGCCACAGTCCAGAGAACATTTGTTAAACGCCTGAGATTTATCTCTTACAAAAATCTTGTAAATAAGACTTTAGATGCGAAAGATATATTGGCTCAAATCAATTATAATGTTCCTCTCGATGTACCCGCTCTCCTAGATTATTTAACCTTCCACTTGTCAAAAAAATAATGTAATTCATAAAAAGAGCATGAAAAGTGAAAAATCATAAAAGAGCATGTAATGATAAAAAAATCTCGGACTTATCAAAATCATTTTATTGACAGGATTCTATGATAACCTATTATAAATGTTAAGTGATATAGCATAGTTATATATTTATTCACTTATTTGATTGTTTATTTATTTATTTTGTAAATGTATACCAATATCCATACTCAAACTAGAAGGACACCGACAAACTAGTAACTTTGCAAACTCTTATTTTTCTTTTTAATTTTATTTAACAGCCAATAATTAAGTGCAAACGTTTCATTATCACATTTGAATACGTCTTAAGGGTGATCGTTTATTTAATAATATGTATTTTTTGTTATATGTGATATGAATCTGTTTGCTTCGATAAAAAACGTTGAATAAAAAGTATACTCGTCAAATTCTTCCAATTTATAAAACGGGTAATTATCAAATTTACTGGATTCTCTTCTTAAGTTGCAAATTATTTAATGTTTGTTTTAATACCGTTAGGGAAAATATGGTAGCACTTATTGTGAACTTAGCTAATGCAACAGAAGGCACGCATAATTGGATGAAATACATGTTAGCAGCTACATATGTCTCTCTTAATGACGTCTGGCATACATAAAACACTGATATATGTATGCGTAGGGTGGCCCTTATTTTTCGAAGTTTGAATTTTCTTTGCGCTAGCCCCCCCCCCCCCACCCCCCGGTTGTTGCTATGAAAAAAGCTGTGTAAAATTTCAGCTCAATTGAATAAAGGAAAGGGGTGCCCCAAAAGCTTTAAAAATGTAAAAAACACAGTTTTTATTTATCTTGCGAAATATTAATTATATGCAAAAAGTACTAAGACAAATAATTAAATATATAATTTATAGTAATTTCCTGACCCATAATAAATAATATCCTAAATATACCAGTACTTGTTAAAAAGTATATTCTTTATTGCGTTATTTAAAATAAAATAAATTTAATACAAAAAAAAAAAAAGTTTAAATAACTTTTAAATATTAGCCTTACACTTAATTGCAAAGTATTTTTTTGTTGAGCATTCAAATACCTGTCTAATAAGATATAACTCGTCTAAATCGATTTAGTAGTTATAGAGTAAATCGAACCGCCACCACACAACCACCATTATAATCTGCTCAATGGCAGCGGTTTGCCGCCTAACCGCGGAACAATGAATTGACAGTGTTTCATTCTACCCTGGAAAACAGCGGTTTCAACATCGCCGAAGCGTAGGCTGCTACAAAATTTACGCTGTAAATTCGTTTTCAAACCTTATATAAAGTCAAACAACCGCAATAGTCTTCGATAATCATTAAAATAATATTTATTGATAACAGTTTAACCCATTTTCGGGAAATCGCATAATATTACAAAATAATTATTTTTAAGCAAAGGCTTATTACATGCAATAGCCACTTTTAACTCCAAACATGAATAAAGAATATTTAAAAAAGGTCAATTTCGACCGAATGCTTCCCATAACGTTAAAAACTCGCTACACTCCCGCGTCGGATATCGTATTATATTCACAGTCATTCAGTTTATGTTTAAACCCATTGGTCACTCAATTAAAAACAAATCAAAGTAATTAAAAGTTTTTTAGAGAGATATTCGAATACTTAGTTATTTTTAGTGGGTATTTCAAAGACCGTCAAATCTATTAAAATCACTCGTGCTATGAAATGTTAATTCAAAAATAATATTTTAACAATTGTAAGAACTTCAATACTTTCTTTATTATTATTCATTTACCATCAGGATATTAAAAAATTGCATAATATTTATAAAGCTAGTTTAGTTTATTTCGCAGTGAACTTATCAGATAAATTGAGAAAATCCGCATTTAAGTTAATAGTATTTCAGTCATAAAATAAGCTTTTTGTACCTCAAACATTTTTTTACTTTTCTAACCCAACCCTTAATAAATCTCCTCACCTAGAGTGCTCCTCAAGATTCTCGAGCACTCCGCGGTATTCTTTATAGAGTGAACTTATTCTCGATTTAAGAGTACCTACTTCACTTGACATATCAAAACTGGTCTTGATTTACGGACAATGAAATTGATGAATGAATAGAAGAGGTTTTTTTTATTTTCCTGGCCGACCACCCGAAGAGGGGGGAAAGTATTGTGGATGCGTATTTTTTTTCGAGATCAATACGGAAATATTTATTTTGAGCACATCCCCCCCCCCCCTCTCTGCAAGACGATTAGGACCATTTCCAGACTGAAGACTGTCTGTCTGTGTGTGTCTCTGTGTGCTTGTATGTATTCATCCACGATAGCGACCAAACGATTTACCGATTAAACTAAAATTTGGTATCTAGGCATTATTTGGTCACGACAAGAGTTGAAAAGATTGTGGTTGAAATCAATCCACCAGGGGGCGCCCTGGTCATATACTATCCTTGAAATATTGGACTTAGAAACTTGAAAATTTGGTACACAGATGCCTTGTTGGTCCGAAATCACACTGTGAAATTTTAGTTGGAATAGCTCATATACAAGCTACACAAATAAAATTTAAATTCCGCCATACAAATGTATATGGGAATCAAATATTTAAATTTTCGGCACGTTCGAAATTATAATCTCCACGGCGAATTTTACGGCGACGCGCGTTTGCAAATCGATTTTTAATTGAATGAGATGACGTCCTTGGCTAATTGCCAGGAATGTTTTGGGGTGACACAGCCGATTTTTTAACATCTTCGCTTAAACATATTTTGGAATAGGCGGGCAAGATAAGATGTATTTAATTATCCTTGCCTAGGCATTTCTATGTGATACATTTCTTTCCATCTGTTGATTTTCCGCATTTCCATTAGCATTTCCGTAGAAAACGAAAACGTGTTATGTGTGACTGTACATGTATATATCAAGCAATGCATCCGGGATAATTGGTAACATATTTTTCTACCGCATCGTGACATCAGACATTAAAAACATAGGAGCAATTATATGATTTTTAACGACAACCCTGGATTGTAGAATAAACTGGCAAAAGTCTCACCTTAAATAACCCACTTATCCATAGATTAGATCTTTACCTATAAAAATGCCATGTTTCACGCAAAATTTTCCCCGGCTAACTTTGGCTTGAGTTGGAATTTATTATTCAAATAAATTTTACTATTATATCTGTGAACAGTAGACCTTGCATGTTTGTGAACCATTAAAACTACCACCATTTAGAAACGGATTTTAAAAAAAAACCTCAATAAATACGAATAAGGTACAAAAAATATTTCAATACTTAACCCCACCGCCCTTCCCACTCTACATTGTATATATAATATCAAAAAAAATATATTATTATTGTGCTTGAGTTGCTCTTTATTTTGATATGTTACACGACCATAATCAAAATGATTCTTGTATTCCACCCCGTAATATAATATTTGAGATGCAATAGGTCTAAACCCTATTTATAAAATTCTTCAATGCCAATATACTTACGGTTTTCATGGCAAATATCAACTATGTACTAAAACCATTGATATAAGTTCCCTCCCATTCCACCCATCTCCATCATATTCCAATCCCCACAAAAGATCCTGTCGTCTCATTAGATGTCAATTAATAATACTATATTAACGCGGCCCGGTGGCATAGTGGTTAGGTCGCCTGATCTTACATTGTAAGGTCCCGGGTTCGATTCCCGGCTGGGTAACCATTTTCCGGGATCAAATTAACGGAATTGCATTTTCAATTCTGTCGATCGAATGCAATAACAAGACACACACTTTATTTTATTTTTATTTTATTTATTTTATTTTATTTTATTTCTGGAAACACAGCGCATACAATTGAAATACGTGTGCATAAACGTAATGTAGAAAAAAGAGAAAAACATTACGCCGATAATCGTTTCCTATGAAATTAACAGATTTCCGCATATTACACATTTGGATTTCGGCATATTACACTTAAAAATTAATTGTAAAATAAACTAAGTTCATATTAAATATAAAATTAATATAGAAAACCGATTGGAAGATTAGGATTATAGATTAGGAAGAAGGAGTTAGACGATGGTATGTGTATATGTATATAGATATAAATAAAGATATAGATAGGTCTTATAGTAGATATTTATTGTAGATACAGATATTGTAGATACAGGTCTTATAGTAGATACAGATATTTATTGATGTTTATGGATATTTTTAGATATATAATAAATATTTATAAATATTTGTAGTAGCTACAGACATGTTACATGCACACATACATATAACACGTCATAGTAGGGTTGGTTGTAAGAGATTGTCATATGAAAATAAACCCGCCCATTGTGACATTTCACAATAAAGAATATAAACAAATAATATATAGTCCTCATCTTGTTAAATACATCTTCCGATACGAATAAGATCGAAAATTCTACTTCCACGGACTCCCTGCGTTCGTGTCCATATCTTTTACGTAAGTTCACGTGCTTTTCTTCTGTATTCAGCTCGCTACTGGCCAAAATTATTAGGCTGCGCAAGGGCATACTCACGAAAATAATATTCTTATAGGGATTTAAGTATTTGAGAAAGAATCCCTGGTACCCAACGGGTAATTTAAGGGTTAAAGAAATAACTCCAAATTTAAGTGATTCTGAATTGGATTTTCACTTGCGACGAAAAATGGATCTTGAATGAAAGCCGCAAGCATTCTCCACTTCGGTTGAATTTAGGAGATGCAACTAGACAACATCCGAAACGCAAGATCAGTCAGTAGTTGTTCATGGTTATGGACAGGTGGCTTATGCCGGAATTATCCATTACAACTTCTTTCGATCTGCCACCATATTTAACGCACATAACGCCTACCATCTACCGTTAGGAATTGTAAACAATTATGGAGAAGTTCACGGTTAAACAACCGAGCCTGGTCAACCGCTTTTCGCCACTGCTTCTGCACGACAATTCGCAACCACACTCACTTTACAGCAAACAATCGCAAAGTTGCGGTCACGTGTTCGTCAGACCTTGCTCCAATAGTTTTGCCCTTTTGTGGAATTTTGATATAATTTACAGGGAAAAACACCAACTCCAGCAACTCTGTAGTGACAAAAAACTTCAAAGTATCTACTGATTGCTGTCCATCACAGTACTACAATTAAAATGGCCAAGATGCATAAAAAATAGGGTCCAATAATTCGATTAATTACAATGAAGGCTACAGTAAAAAAAAGGTCGAAATATTTGGCATTTTTACACGAGAAACGTTCGTTTGGTGTACCAAAAACTACAAAGAACGCGCTGAGTGATTTAAAAATCCATTATTAGTAGAACACGAGCAGGATTAAAACGGGTTCATTGATTTTCAAACTAGCATAGAAGGTGCACATTACAAGCAAACCTGTACTAAAAGGGCACAATACACGGGTTTTACAAAAGAACGCGCGCATTAGAAGCTGATTTTAAATTAACTTCATATTAGACTGTCAATCCGTTTAGAACATGATACATTATTTTTTACGCTGCCAATGGTTAAAGTTGCATTAAAATAATGATTTTTCATTATAAATATTAGTAAAAGTGAGTCGAAATTAAACGAAGACAGTAATGAATATGATGATGAAGGGGTTCGGACAAGAAAACTAAGAAAAATAAGTCCCACGGGCGAATGCAGGATGTCTTTAAGAAGCTTAGATTTTCGGGTAATGAACCGGGGCAAGAATGCGGATGTTCAATGCAGTGCTATGGTAAACTTCCAGAGCAAGCATGGAAAAACATATTGCAGAATATTAATCAATTAACCACTCACTATACCCAAAACAGTTATTTGAGTCGTTTAATCTCAGTATTGAAGGTCAAATGGGCTTCTAAGAATGCGGAAGCGTGTGATTATGACGCTGTGTACAAGTACAGAGTCCTTGCAATATATACAGAAAGAGGCGACAAAGGTACTGATTTGAAAGAAAGCATTCATGACAATACACGGAATAACAAAGAAGAAAGTGGACTTTATAGTATCAAGTCTTAAGAAAACTGGAATGGCTTTCATGGAAAAACGAGAAGAGCATAGTCAAAATAAATAAACATGATGGTGAAACCACAAATCGAATCAGAGAATATATAAATTCTATAAAACTCACAACTAATAATATTGTATCCATACACTACCGAAATACAACAAAAGAGACAAGAATGAAAGGATCCCCATCTTTAATGATACATGCAAAAAGGAGGCCATTTACGTAATGATCCTTGCCTCTTCTTTCCTTGTACATTTCCTACTTGCCTTTGTAAAAATATTATAACTTATTCTGGAATTATTTATAATAAGTATCTTATGATATATATAAAAAACCACATACGTGAGTAAAATAATGAACAGTTGTCTGATTTTTCTGGGCAGTATAAAGGATTTGTCACTTAAATTAAAATGAATTTAAAACATGTTTATTGTCGATGTGCCCCTTTTATAACCTAACCTTTAAAATAGCTATCTATATATATTATAATACAAATATTTTAGTTTCGAAATTCACTCTGTAGAAAGCAACTCCACAGATGGACATAATAGTGTGAGGCTATAATAAATATTCAGATTTTGAGGATAAAATACTTCCATTTCTCAACTTAAGACTACACATGACTACGACATGTAAAGATGATGATATTTACAAAGGAAAAACCTCGATAATCTGACTTCAGTTATCTTAGATATTCGGACCTTTTAATGGAAATATTTTTTCGCCATTAAATCGCCATTTTCCTGAAGGCTGAAAAGGATTATGGGACAAATTGGATAAAAAAGTGATTCGAGCAGAAGATGGATATTCGCTTCCACTTGGTTAGATAAACATTCTTCGTGTGGCTTTTATTATTATTTTCTTCATAATCATCCCTCTAATCAATTCTATAAAGAATATACACAAAAAAACTATCAAATATTTTAAAAATATTTACTTTTTACATTTAGGTTAATATAAACTTTCCAAACAATTAAAAAGAGCTGAGTGCTTCCTTTCATATAGATAAGGGCATATCACGCTATTAATTTTAAGGTTTGGCTGACTACTTTTGATCGCAGCTTCTTTATAACCACTTTTGAAAATAAAAAAGAAAATTCGAAATTTTAAATTTTTCCACCTGTCACCTGTCATCTAGTTTTTAAGAAGACGGCATAAGCCGACAAAAACAAGTATTTCATTGTTTTTTTGCTCGAACTAATATCTAATCGAGTGATTTTATTATTTAGGAAGGATGGTTGCTTAGTTTAGAGATTGGTTGTTTGAAGGGTGAGTGTTTCTAGATTAAAAAGGCCTTGTAAACCTACATCTCTGTTCGCAAGTCAAAGACAACCAAACAATCTCGTTTAAATATAAAGCAATCCCTAATTCAAACAAGGGACCCCTTTCTCCACTATGTACCATGTATGTAAGTGGCTTTTATTATTATTTTCTTCATAATCATCCCTCTAATCAATTCTATAAAGTATATATATATATATATATATATATATATATATATATATATATATATATATATATACAGTATATATATATATATAAATATATATATATATATATATATATATATATATATATATATATATATATATATATATATATATATATATATATATATATATATATATATATATATATATATATATATATATATATATATATATATATATATATATATATATATATATATATATATATATATATATATATATATATATATATATATATATACATATATATATATATATATATATATATATATATATATATATATATGTATATGTACATGTATATGTATATATATATATATATATATATATATATATATATATATATATATATATATATATATATATATATATATATATATATATATATATATATATATATATATATATATATATATATATATATATATATATATATATATATATATATATATATATATATATATATATATATATATATATATATATATATATATGTATATGTATATGTATATATATATATATATATATATATATATATATATATATATATATATATATATATATATATATATATATATATATATATATATATATATATATATATATGTATATGTATATATATATCCTGCTACTTTCTATGGAGTGGCGATTATTACAAACAAATCGACGGAGTAGCAATGGGATGCCCTGTATCGCCGATAGTTAGCGACTTATATATGGAACATTTTGAGAAAATAGCCATAAAAACCTCCAAAATTAAGCCCAGTCTCTGGCTTCGCTACGTGGATGATACCTTCTGCACCCTAAAAGGCAACATTCAAACGGTGAATGAATTCCTGGGTCATCTAAACTCCATACACCCAAAAATCAGATTCACCTATGAAGTAGAGAAGGACGGCTCCCTACCATTTTTGGATGTCAAAGTGACGAGGAGAAGTGACAATACTCTAGGACATACGGTATATCGGAAGCCCACACATACGGACAGATATTTACATGCAAGCTCACACCATCATCCCTACCATCTACGTTTAGTGCAAACGTCCCTCGTGAATCGAGCACGCGATCTATGCGACGCTGAGCATTTTCCGAAGGAGATGGAACAAGTCAATGATGTCCTTAGGAAAATTGGATACGGTAAATATCACGAGACACGCACACGATCTAATACAGACGAAACTCAGAAACCGAGCAGATCAAGAGCATTCTTACCATACGTCAAGGGCGTGACAGATCAAATAAGTAAGATGCTAAACAGATTCGATATAAAAACGATCTTCAAACCGACCCAAAAATAGCTCGATTTTTGAGGCCAGTAAAGGATGTAATACCACTGCAAAACCCGGGTGTGTATAAAGTCGAATGCAGTTGCGGTCTAGCCTACGTTGGACAAACGAAACGGCCCATAGCCACGCGACTGTCAGAACAAATCAAAGCTGTTAAAAACGTTCAGCGAGAAAAATCGGCGATCTGCGAACATATATAGCGGTAGTAACCACTGGATGCAGTGTCAAAATCCCATTGTGCTATCCAAAGAACAATTCTACTTTCCTCGCATGATCCGGGAAGCCCTTGAAATAAGAAGAACCCCGAACTTTAACAGAGACGACGGTTACAAACTCTCTTCTACGTGGAACCCTCTTCTTAAAATGTTCCCGCCGCCGAACGCCGAACGCAAAGACGTAAAACAGGATACAGTGAGTGTTGTGTGCAAGACGGATTATTAAAATTCCCGCGCTCCGAGCCCGGCCCCCCACCACCGTTATAATCTACGCAGTGGCGGAAGCGGTACGCGGCCTACCCGCAAAACAACGGATTGACAGCTCTTCAGTCTACCCTGGGCAACGGCGGCTGCAACGTCACCGAAACGTCGGGTGCTACAAATTTCACGCGGTAAATTCGTTTTCTATCCTATTTATAATGTCAAACAACCGCGATAGTCTTCGATTTTATATATATATATATATATATATATATATATATATATATATATATATATATATATATATATATATATATATATATATATATATATATATATATATATATATATATATATATATATATATATATATATATATATATATATATATATATATATATATATATATATATATATATATATATATATATATATATATCTATATATATATATATATATATATATATGTATATATATATATATATATATATATATATATATATATATATATATATATATATATATATATATATATATATATATATATATATATATATATATATATATATATATATATATATATATATATATATATATATATAAACTATTTATTTATAAGTCGAACCGTTCAAACTCTACCGTTTAGACTAGTACAAAACGTGAAGACGCTAAAAAATAGAAAGAACAACAAAGAAGAGCACAAAAATCACCTAAAGCTCACTTCAAACAATATAGTCACCGTTAATTGAAAAAAATAATTGGAAAAACTCACTTCGGTCGCGTTCAACAGACCATAAAACTATCCCACCGCACAAAACGAGGAATTGTCCCCTCACAAACTCAGCACCTCATCACTTTAGGTCATACTAAATGTCTGGCGGCAAACACCTGTGGCAGAATTTATCAAGGATCGTATGCGAGATCACACAGACGACGCGTGCAACCCCTGCGTAGTCCAGAGGCTTACTGAATAAGCAATCGACGTTGTGGGAGACTAGACGCCCGTCTCGGCGGGCGGGCGTCGCGACGCGTATTTCCTAAAAGTATATTTTCGCGCTCTTTTATCATAATATTTTTTTTAACATACGACACGCAGAAATGTGATGCTCAAGACGCGCACTATGCAACATTATGACTAATCAAAGTGAAGATGATGTATAATAGGTATTTCATAATATTTTCTTACTATGTATGCCACTGAATGGTGAATGGTGATCTTGCAAAATGATCTGGTGCCTTTATGAACTTCGTTATAATCATGCAAATATTATTTGATTATTGATTACTAACATGATATTACAACAAAAATACTTAAATTTTAAGTTACATTTTGTTGAGCATTTGAGGCGTAGAATGCATAGATCATAAAGTAATAAAATCATAAAAGCGAATAATAATTAAAAACTCTTATTACATATGTATGCAGCTTTAGGGAAAACAATAACCTATTAAAATTAATATACACTAAGTTATATTTGTTATAGTACTAAGCACATATTTATCTAAGTGATTCTTAAATTATTATCGTATTTAGATATTTATGAATTTACCACATTGTTATATAAAGCCGATTAGGCATATATGTACCTCGAATATATATGTTTTTTTATTTATTTATTGAAAACATATATAATTATAATTAATTAATTACTAACTATTGATTAAAACTAGTAGTGGAGTAGAAACAGGTTAAGTGCTTATCTAATTATTAATTTAAAAAAAGGTACAGGCCCATGTGGATTATACTGCTTTACTAGGCTTGTGCTTGTGTCGAGGCAATAGTCTAGTAAAGTTCGTCCAATAGCAGCCCTGTCCTAAAAAATATATAATATAGATAATATAATAGTAATATAAGAGTATTATTATTATTATTAGATATTTTTAACTTACTGATAATTATAACATAAATGTATAGGTATTATAGATATGATATTAACATTGAAATAGCATTATAATAACGTATCACTGCTTATATATTTATAATATATCTAATAAATTAATAAATTCAGTTAAATCAAATACCAAAAATAACAACAGAAATAATAATCATAATAATAATAATGATAATAAATACTTAAGGGGTAACATGTTAAGAAGTTAATCATGATAAATTAAAATTAAAATGGTATAATAGAGATAAAAATAATTATTATTTAATTACCAATATATATAAGCCTCTTGAATTAAGTTTCTCCTTTTTTTGTATTATTTTTTGAGACAAGAATTTTTAGAAAATTTTCACTTTTCCTTCTCCTTTTGTCTAGTAGGCAACGCATTATCAAAATCATGCTGGTCTGGGGGTATGGCAGAGCAGCCATGAGCCATGTTGACCTGAAGACATTACTTTGAGAGTAGAACTACTTCCTCTAGCGATATGTTGCGCCACACTGTATGGGACGGCAACCAGCTCTGAACCGTTGGTTCAGATACAAATACGTTGATTTTGCGTAACATGTTGAGAAACATTGTTTACCGGCGAGTAAGCGGCAGAAAGATGTCATAAATTGTAATTGATAATTGCCATCTCATGAATGAAAATATCGCCATCTTAAAATATGAAAAATACTACATAATTAAATGAGCTACGATTATCAGAGCTACGTTTCAACTGAAACGGCTTAAGGGTCGGCACTATGTAAACCCAAAAAACATCACTTCGTAAGATAGCAAGGTAATTTATTAAACTGTGCTAATAAAAGCTATATTTACTATTCTATTTTCCATATTTATTTAGAAAATGGCAAATTATTTTATTTTAGCTACAGTCGTTATTTCTTCCAGTATTTCTTCCGTACTAGCTACAGTACTTCCATTTTATTCTAACGGCACGATGCGAATTTTATGACGTAACCAATGTTAGGCGTAACAAAAGGTATATTATAATATGTACATATATCTATCAAACTTAAAACATCCTCATTGTTTTCATAACTTATTCCACCATCATAGAAATGATATTTTGATTATGTAACATTGTTGTAAGGGCCCGTAACTTTAGCGGGCCCTTTCAGTCGAGTTGCCATCAATAAGTTACGCGGCAGTTACGGCGACAGGCGAAATAGACACGAACAAGATAAGAAGGCAAACAAAGGGACAATTGGATTGGAGCAAAATTCATTGTGTCTAATTTACCGACAGTGAAGAAGAAGCTTATTATAGAGAAGATGCGATAGTAGACTAAATTAGGTTAAGCGTGCTCAACGCCCATTTATACAAAAATGAAATGAGAAAGCTTAGTAGCGTCCGGTACGTTAAAACGAGTATGAAGTTTGTTGCTATTTTTGTATTTATTTCTATTCCTTTTTTTAAAATAATACATAAGAATTATTTAAAATCACAATGATTCTGCGTCACTTATAACTAGGCAACTCCTGTACCGAGGAAGAGAGCAATTTAAAATTTTATTTTATGGAAAATAAGTAGTATAATATATATATAGGTATATATATACCTATCTATATATATATATATAGGTATATATATATACCTATCTATATATATATATATATATATATATATATATATATATATATATATATATATATATATATATATATATTATATATATATATATATATATATATATATATATATATATATATATATATATATATATATATATATATATATATATATATATATATTATAACGAATTTCGTTAAATTTATATCTTTGTTTTAAATTCCTTTCTATGGCACCTTTTTTGTTTTATAAAATGTTTATCAAGGTTTGTTTCTTGGCTGAAACAAATGCCTATTAATTCCGCTAGATGTCCATAGTGGGTGAAATATTCGATTTAATTGTTGACAGACAGCTGGGGGTACTTTCGGGAGAGAAAAAAAGGTGCCATAGAAAGGAAATTTAAAACAAAGATATAAATTTAACGAAATTCGTTTATAATATATATATATATTTATATATATATATATATATATATATATATATATATATATATATATATATATATATATATATATATATATATATATATATATATATATATATATATATATATATATATATATATATATATATATATATATATATATATATATATATATATATATATATATATATATATATATATATATATATATATATATATTATATATATATATATATATATATATATATATATATATATATTACCATAATTGGACATGGGTATATCACCTATATGCATCGTTCGATGCTTTGACATCCTCTTAGTCAAAGCCACATTTGCATTCAGCGCCCTTCAGATGCAAATTTGATCCTCTGACGAGGCCACATCAAAGTGAGAATAGCAATCACAGGTTTTGTCCTTCAAATGTGACCGCACATACCCAACATTGCAAAGCACTTAATTAAGACCGAGGAAGGTACAGTAGATTTCCATAGAAATTCAATTTAAAAAAACTATTCCAACCATGGCCCCGTCTATTTTATTCAAAGAAGTGAACGTCAAAATAATCTACTTTTGTCGCTAAAGTGTTAATACAATACGTTGGTGACGAAGAATTAGAAGATGTAACAAAGCTTTCTCGATAGCTGCCCTTTTATATTAATTAGTACAAAAAATAATTAGTATAAAAAATAAATGTTACACATATAAAACTAACTAAAAATGTAGAGTGTAGAGTTTTCAGCTACTAGGGGTGGGACCCTAGTAGCTGACACCCCAGGAAGGTACAACATATTTTTTTAATCATTTATTTTTAGCCTAGGGACGAAAACATTCCACTTTCTATCTACACCAATACGCCCGCAATATACCAACGCCTCACCGTGAGGCACTGGGAAGGGAAAACAGCGGGTTGGCCTCACGCCCTTA
Organism: Micropterix aruncella; assembly: GCA_944548615.1. Classification (NCBI taxonomy): domain Eukaryota; kingdom Metazoa; phylum Arthropoda; class Insecta; order Lepidoptera; family Micropterigidae; genus Micropterix; species Micropterix aruncella. The sequence goes on from OX155952.1 coordinate 9,281,675, forward strand.
CTTTTACGCACTATTACGGGTCTGAAGTCGCTTGCGCGGCCTCTACCTGCCGTTAGCGGTAATTCAGATCGAATTTATCGCTGACCGTGGGGTCCTTTGTCCGTCTGCACACGGGATCGGGTAGCCAACGGGTCGATTCAAGAGTGATTGACATCAGGTCAACATCCACCCCCGCTGCTTAGGAAACGAATAAAGTCGTTTGGAGACCCCTCTAGTTATTCGCCCGAGTTCATAGTCGATTGGCTGACGCCGCACAATGCGCAAATCGTCCAGCAGCGCCCGGATTTCCTCCCCCAGGGAAACTGATCCACCTGCCGTGGCATGGGAAACGGAGTGCGTTCCAAACGTCCTGCTTGTTATCTCCAATCGGCAAAACTTATGGTTCAACTCCTATCCAGTAGCCTCCTCGAAGATGGTCGAACCAAGTGGTTTAAGACACGCAGTGGATTCAAAAATTAGGCCACTTGCTACTAGGCCACACGGTGGCATAGTGGTTAGGTCGCCTGATCTTACATTGTAAGGTCCCGGGTTCGATTCCCGGCCGGGTCACCATTTTCCGTTGGGATCAAATTAACGGAATTGCATTTTCAATTCTGTCGATCGAATGCAATAACATGATACACACTTACACACATGTTACACGCACACATACATATAACACGTCATAGTAGGGTTGGTTGTTAGAGATTGTCATATGACAATAAACCCGCCCATTGTGACGTTTTAACAATAAAGAGTATAACCTAACAACAAACACTTGCTGATATTTGCTTATATTTGATTTGAATTCATACAATTTAATGCCTTAGTATACGCATTTTATTTTCCAGACAAGGAAAGTATTGTGGACGCACTTCTGTAAGTCTGTTTGTCAGTCTGTATTCCTCCACGATAGCGCCCAAATGCTTCGTCGGATTGAGCTGAAATTTGGCATGCAGGTATCATTTGGCCATGGCAAGAGTTGAAAACTAAAAGGCTCGCTAGTCATACTTCCATCTCGAAATATTGGACTTAAAAACTTGAAATTCGGTATACAGGTTGTTACAAATTTTCAGTAGCAGTCGTAAATATGTTAGATATAAATAATCGTCATAGGGTAAAAGTGGGATAGTTTCACCTGGAGCTGTCGTCGAAATTTATTTTTACACAAGCGACATCTCACAATTTACTTTTACACAAGTGCAATCTACGCGGTTCCCGCTCAAACACTAGAGGGGCAGGGGGTTGTACTTTGCATATTTGCTGCGACCGTATCATGTTTGCAAGTTTTAATTTTGAAGTATGGGGCGTCTGTCCTCCTCGGGCAGCTATCCCACTTTCACCCTATTTATAGTCGTAAATATTTAAAGTCGTAATATTCAAAGTCTGCCATACATTAAATATTTAGTAAGGGCCTCTAAAATCGTCAAAGCTTGCGATGCGTGGATCGTTCTAATTTCGAATTCGAATGCTCACGGAGACCCGCGTTTGCAATTTTATTTTTAAATTGCGCGTCTAAATTCAAATTTTCATTTCATTGCGTCGCAGGAATTTTCGCCAAATGCTCATCGACTTTATTTGTGAAATAATTATTTATATAAAATAAGTCCTTGGCTTCTTGCCGGGAAAGTCTTGGGGTGACAGAACCGATTTTTAACACGCTTTTATTAGGTCGACCTGTATACATAACTAACTATGTAATGGAATCTAAGGATCGATAATCAATTTAACCATTTTCCAAGGATCGTAGCGTCATGAAGATTGGCAGCTGTATGTAGTTCTGATGACAATACAATAATATGGTACTGTCGAACTGATCTGATGATGAAGTCTGAAGATATGAACTGGAACTTCATGATGGAATATCGTATCATAGCTGTGTTTGGACTTGTTAGAAAAGTCTTGGAATGAACTTTGACCACTATGATAGGTTTCAAGGTCTGATGATGTGGTTTTTACGTGCATTTATAAAAGCGTGTTTTTAGTGTTTTTTTTTAACTATTAATTTATTTACTAACATTATTATTAGGCCAAGTAGCATGGAAAGTACCATTTTCAATAACAAAAATAATTTAAAAAATCTCAGGAATGAAAAACGACTATTCTCTTGCAACCTGACTTCTCTTTCCTAAAACAGTACCTGACAGAACATGAAAGACCTTTTATTGAATCGACATTCTGATGAAACAGTTGATAAGGTGAAGAAAGTAGTAAAATTTTTGAGAAGTCACTGACTATTGCGAAAGTTTAATTAAATGAAAATGACTAATAATTCGCTTGTACATACTTTTCAAATACTTTTTTTCTTTTCATAGTAGGTCAAAGAATAAATTATATAAATAAATTCATCAATACTTTGATCGTTTTTTTTGTTGACATTATCGTAGTTTTCCATTCCAGTCCACCAACCAACTAGGAGGGAAAGTATTGTGAACGCGCATTTTTTTTTTCGAGATGAAGATAGTAATACCCATTTTGAGCCCCCTTCAGACGATTAAGACCATTTCTAGGTGGAAGTCTGTCTGTGTCTGTCTGTATTACTGTGTGTCTCTGTGTATTCCTCAACGATACTGCCTAAACGATTCGATCAATCCGACTGAGCTGAAATTTGGAATGCATACATCATTTGGTTATGGCTGAAAGGTTGAAGTTGAAGGATCGTTTTTGAAATCGGTCCACCATGGGGCGCACTAGTAATATTTCAATATCTAAATATTGGACTTATATAGTTGAAATTTAATATAGTTAGGCCGAAATCCCATTGAATTTTTGCCGCTCGGTATATTTGCGTAAAAGATTGACTCAAACGTGTTTAATGCGTTCCACTATCCGCGCTCGTCGCCGACTATCCCTTTCAAGCAGGCCAACCTCCTCCCCGAAGGAGCGTCAAGCTCAAAATCCATCCATAAGCTCTTGGCTTACTAAGCCGGCAAAGTATTGTGGTTGCACAAAAGATTGGCCGACCTTCTTTAAAGCGACCGGTTATAAATGTTTTATTTCAAAACCATTATTTTCAAAGTAACATTTTGTAATTTAGGTTCGTTCTACGAAGTTTTTTTTTCTTATGTGAAAGAATAAGAATAAAATGTATATTATAATCAGTTTATGGATTCTTAAGGGGGGAGCCTGGTTTAGAAGACCAAAAAAAACATGTTTTTCATGTATTTTTTTGGAACTTTAAGTTGAAATCTGATCATGAAGCTTGTATATCAGTTTGATTACCATTTGAAAAATAGAGATATTTTTCGCAAAAAGAAACTATTTTTAGAGTTTCTACCGCTGCAGAAATGACTGTATCTATTTGCGCCGGTAATATCAAGCGTAATATGGCCTGAAACAAAAAAAGTAAACTAAGATATTAATTTTTACACGTGTATTTTCTAGATCAACTAAAAAAATAACAAAAACTTATTATTTTTCCAGGATTTGAAAACAATTAAATAGATATTCGACCCAAAATTTTGTGTTTAACTAGTAAACTAAAGTATATTAAAATATATTTTTCAGTTTTTTTTAGTTTATATAGAGAAGAATTTAATTTTTTTTTATATTTTTTTGGAACAACTCGATCCGTTATGTAATTTATTTTCACCGGCGCAGAACAGAAAAATATGATTTTGGTAAAAATGCGTTTAAAGTTTTCTTTAAAGAACAGTAGTAAGTTTTTTACACTTACAGCAATCTGCAACTATCAGCGATTCCAGAGGTAAAAAAATCATAAATAGATTTCAACTTCAGGTTAAAAAAAAAAAATCAATAGCATGTTTTTTTAGGCCTTCTAAAACAGGCGCCCCTCTTAAGTCATAAACGTAGCCAATGTAGAAAAATAAACAATTTTTTTATAATTCTAATACAGTTTAGTTATTTATGAGACTTAATAATTGAGCAGCTGCGCGCAGAAAGAAATAAATAACTGTTCAGTCAGTCTCAGCACCCTGCTATCCATTCATAAAATACGGCCATAAAACAATGCCAGAGAGTACAACAACTTTCGCGAAGTCAGAGAGCGTTGTCCTTGCTACGACCAATTTATTTCACGAATGCTTCGCTGGCGCCCGATTGATTCTGAAATTTCATATTTTAAAGGAGCTGACAATGCGTCTAACACTTAAAAGTTTGAAAAGTTGGGAATTACAAAAGTTGTAAATTAATGTCCATTAATATGTACTTTAATTAAAGCTGTTGTTTCTTATCGCCGCAACGATCTACGAAATAAAACGAGACAATAACGTTTTAATATACATAATAACGAAGCGTATAGATTCAGTTCAACAGTATAGTAAACATTATCGATCTGCCAAATACCTAATGGGGATCTTGAC
>OX155952.1:9290975-9315200 GCA_944548615.1 Micropterix aruncella
CCGCCAGAGTCCAACGCCTTACGGTGAGGCACTAGGAAGGTAACCCAGCGGGCCACCTCGCCCCCTGGCTACCTTGGCAGGATATCTCCGTCTAGATTTAATAACCGTCTACCCGACTGGTTACGAGTTCGAGGTCGCTTGTGCGGTCTCCTAACTGTCGTGTTTTCAGTGGTGATTCAGTTTGAATCCATCTCGGACCATGGCATCTTTTGCCCGGTTCTGAATTCGGGATCAGGTAGCCGACTGGTTATTTTAAGGGTGAAGACGGCAGGTCAACATCCACCCTCACTACTAAGGAGATAGTATATATCCATAGTCTACACACTGCTTCAGAAAGCACAACCGATTGGCTGTCGCGGCACGATGCGCAAACCGCCCAGTAGCGAAAATTCCACCAGGGAAAAACCGATCCACCAGCCGTGAGGCCTATATATAAGATGCGAGAGTCCTTCCCGGAGTAGTCCCTCACTCGAGGAGGCTACAAAATATGAGCTGAATCGTGAGTTAGACCGACCCTAGAAACACAGTGGATCTTATGGCTCAGGCTGCACGAAACCGTTCGCCACCAAACCGTTCGCTACTAACCCACAACCAACGAGATGATGCCTAACCTAACCTAACCTAACCTAACCCAACGAGATGATGTCGCGCCGCCTCCCAAAGATGTTCACACCCGAATTGGCAGATCATCCCACGTCTCCCAATCGACCGATGAGTCACGGCTTCTATCATAAGTAGTTAGATTGACTTAAGGGCAGTCGTCATCTCCTTATCGTGAACTACCACTTCGCCCTCGACCCGTGAACTACCACTTGCGTGCGGTGAATGCAACCCTGCAACTTAATTCCTTGAATATAGGCAGCATCCATAAAGAAACGCAGCATCCACGTTGCTTAAAATGTTTTTTATTTTCTCCAGCACCAAGGTGTAAAGCTCCTCGTGGTGATTCTAAATGGCAGTACTAACTTCCAGCCTGCTCCTCAATGTCGAGTCATAATGCAAGCTGTAATAACCTTCACATCGCTGGACTCACAAGCAGCCATCGCCGGACTTCACAAGCAGCCAGATCACCACATCGTCGCGAAACTTCTGAAACTATAGGTAGGTGCCTACCTACATATAGGTAGACCTATCGTGATATACGTGGTATGTGGCACGACTAAACTGTCTAACTATGTATGTACATAAAATTGATCAAGTTTTTATTTTTTATTTTTGGGGTTTTTTTCTGGGATTATTAATATGTTTTTGGAAATAAGGCCATTTTTAAAGTAATAATTATTCTAAATAAAAAATCGAGTAAAAAATAATATTTAAAACTTGTTCCTTCAGAAAAAGTTAAACCTAAAATTAAAAAAAAACAATTTACTTGTTTAGTTTCTCATTCACAGTTACCCCTTGAAAGGTGTATTGTGTTGTGTTGTATTTTTATAAATATATAATCACTTTTTTTATGAGCGTTGTGTACAGTATTTCTTATGCCGTTGTTGTCGTGTCATTAAAGTTAAAGAAAGTTACTGTTAAGTTATCATTCTTATTCACAGATACTTCATTATACTTGAACTCAGCTAAAAATGAGAGGAATTTCAAATTGTTGTCTCTAAATCTTGTATATTTCTTTGACATTCTTAGATGTTAGAGTTTCGACGTTATTTCATTGTCGTGGAAAGCTCGTGCATTATTTAGGGGCGGAAACGGTGGCCATTTTATTTCGGAAGTCGAAAGGGGCTTCATCAAATAAAGTACGATGGAAACTCATTTTAGGTTTGAGTATCCGCTACATTGAATCGTAATGAAAATGGGTTGACGGGAAGACGTAGGTTGATACAGATTAACGCTAAGGCAGACGGAATTATCGGATTATCCTATCACAAATATTGCAGTCTTTACGGTACATTTTCCATTGTCAATTAAGGCGATTAAACTCGGTTTAGCATTTAATAATAGATGAGTCTCTTTTGAAAGTATGCGAGGTAATAACAGCCGAATGTATAGTTAAGTAATACTCGAGTAATGCTACTAGAGCTGTCAACTACAACGGGCGAATACGTCACCTCAGGAAGTTTTAACGATATTAGATCGTTCTGTCTCCCGTGAGGTGAGCGCAGGAGACTTGGGACGAAAAACAATCCACTGTCTAGTTACGCCACCTGCCCGTCAGAGGCAAACGCCTTACGGCGAGACACCATGAAAGGTACCCAGCGGGCAGCCTCGTCTCCTGACTACCAGTTTGGAAGGATATCTCCGTCTAGAATTAACCTTCAGGATACCTCCTGCCTCCTGACTGGTTACAGATCGAGGCCGCTTGTGCAGTCCTATCCCTTTTGTAGCGGTGATGCGGTGTCTACCGAATCTATCGCAGACCACGGCATCCTTTGCCCAGTATATTCACCCGGGATCTGATAGCCGAATGGTCGTTTCAAGAGCAGTTGCCATGAGGTTAACAACTACCCACGCTCTATAGGAAACATTACTGTTTTCAGACTCCCTCGGCTGTTAGTCGGAATGCACAATCGATTGGCTAACGACGCACGGTGCGCAAACCGTCCAGGAGCGCCTGAACGTTGACTCCTATGGGAGACTGGCCCACAGGTCAGCGTCCTACCCTGGCTCTCACTTCTGCATGGAGGCCGCCGGATGGGAAGTATTACCTTAGTACCGTGCGATAATTAAGCGCTGAATGGGTTCAATAGACAAGAAATGTCAGTCAACTCTGCTATGTATGGCTCAAGTAATCGGGAGCTTATCGAGCGGCAACCTTGTCAAACGTAGTGGCTATTAAATGTGGAATATTTATATTACATAAACCGCTTGGAAAAAGATTACCAAACTTTAATTTCTTGTGAAGAATATAGTATGATATCGTACATTTATGAGGATTGATTTTTAAATATAGGTTTCGTCAAAATATTCGCAATATCCGATCCATAGGCTACGGCACAGGATCTGTTGGTCGCCATGTTAGTTGTTTTGATCAAGTTTGTTGTTCGCTATCATAAGCTTCTGGTTCTCGCGATTCCTGAGATTATTTGTATTTTTGCGGGATAAATGCACAAATAGCGCGTAGAAAATAGGCAAAATTCAAATTATCGTTTTATTTATTTATTATGTTAATGTACAGCGGTTTGCAACAACCGTAACACTAGCGGCCCGTCTCTGGAATTCCGTGCCTTTACCGATAAGACAACTTGAAAACCTGAGCGGGTTTAAAAATTCTTTAAAGAGACATTTACTCAACTTATGAATTCCCCCCTCCCCTCCCGTCTCCTTTGCTTGTCCTTATATTTCACTCCTCCCTTCAATATCGAGTTGGCATACGTTACTAATCACTGAATTATATTTTATACTATGATGACTTTTATGTAAGTGTATTCATTTATTACTTGTAAAATAAATTGCCCACATAAACCTTCAGTCACAATAACCCTGGCGGTATGGTCGGTAGATATTGCCACTTGGCAATAGGCCCACCACATTTTATTCTTTTGTGTGCAATAAAGCTTTTCAAACAAACAAACTAAACTTAGGCAATATGTAATAACATTGAATAACATTTTCCCTTAAAAATAATAAACCCACAGCAAGTTGTGTCACGCTTATAGCCAAGATCGGTCCCATGTCGCCCATGCTTCGAAGTAATACTCAAGTAGAGGTGGTGCGATACTTAATAGTCTACTCAAAATATTAAAAAAGAGCTCTCCTTTTTGACGCTGGCCACTTGGTGAGGACTTTTTCAATAACGTAGAGGCGTCGTGAAGCTGTTGTATAAGGTACGGAGATATACGTTTTCAAGTTAAGTTCACGCTAACCAATGAAAAACAATACAAACAATATAATTAGCCACACGTTTATGATGGCGGTCTATATGCAGATGACGCCCGCAGTATTTTATTCGGAGCTGTGAGAAAGCTCGAATTCCTTGCACCTAACGGATGCACTTCGGCTGCACATCAAAAGGTGCCACTACCAAGCAAGGTGACCTGGAAATTCACAATAAAAACACAAAAGACTGTCAAAATGTTCTTTAATCTTTTTCTTAATTGACAGGTATGTGTTTGGGTAAATGCTCACCTTCCCAAGCCATCTCTTTCATTGCTTGAAGACTGCGGCTGGACCATTGACGGAGAGCAAGCTGTTCCACTATTCATGTCGCTAAATCCTATTGCAAATATAAATACAAAGATTCTACACACTCAGCTTACAGAAATATGTGGTAAGATCAACTGGAAAACTTACGAGTGACGAGATAATCCACGTTTTTTGGACAATGACTTTACTACAGCCAGCACCATTGATTATATGGCGTATCCGCGTATTACATTGCTTAATGCAGTACTGCGATTGGGAAGCTAGAGTTTTACTACGAAACGCAACGTGTAGATGGCATTCATAGTTCTAAAAATTGGTTAATATACTCTTATGTTCAATATGGCGATGTTCGTTGCATAACAGTAGAGCGATGGAGCTCTAAAACACCTATACCGTATAAAAACCTATACACGCATAGACAGTAATAATACAAAAAACCCACGAGTTTTGAAATCATAGCTCTTATTTTTTATATTATTTACATAAAGATATCATTTTTTTATTTTGTATTTAGGTTTGAATGCATAATTACTACGCACTTTTATATTTAGATCGACTAATTGATGGCATTCGGTCTCTCCGTATTATTTATGTGATGTAATCAGCAAATATAAAAAAATCGATAAATGGTACTAATAATTCAATGTTATAATTTTTATCATTGGTTCAATTATTGGGTTTTTATAATCAATCAGTGCTTTATAAAGAAACATTCATTATCAATATTAATATAGATGGCGAAATAATGGCGCTATTACTTTCATCGATAATGCTATCAGCGTCACCTGCATTTTGCCGGCGCAGAAGGGTTGCCAAAATATACTATAGACCCAAACTATCTTCTGCCAGATATAATGAACGCTACGCTATAGCCAAGAATGAGCAAATACTTGAATGACACTTGACTACTTGAAAGACACTTAAAATAGGCGAAACGAGACGGAACGCTTAATTTATTACATTCTTGTATTAAATTGTATTTATTGGTATCTTGTGTATATTTATACCTATAGAATATAGTCAAATTCTTGTGGTTTTAATATATTAATTTCAAGTCTATTTTACAATTTTAACTTTAAATAATTATAGAGTACCAAATGGATCCGGATATTTACTTTTCTCTTATATATTGGTGCTGGTAAATGAAACGTTATCACTTTATGTAAGTCATAATGTATCCAACATGGTACGCAGAATGTTAAGACATTAAAAATCAATAATCTCTTAGCTGGCGTGAAACTTTTTTATAACCTGGACATTTGGAGCTGTCCCAATCAGATAAGATTAGAAAGAGCGACTTCTATGTTCGCAAAATAAAAAAGATTTACACGAAAACATTTGGATTGCATCCAGAATTTTATGTGCAATACCGGTCGTTTAAACCCTAGAAAATAGTACGGTGAAGAATTTCAATCCTAAATATTTTTGTTTTGTTTTTGCTTTCGGTAGAAAGTGTTTGCTTTCCAGGCAGTGTTTGTAAGATTCTCTTCGCCAATTCGCCAATTTAGGCAAATACTGAATTCGGTAATTGCTTTTTGGTCATTTTTAACGTGAAACGTCTCTCATTTCGGACAGTTGGGGGGGTTACTTGCAAAAACCTTGTCATAACGAACGATCAAAAAAGATCTTGTCATATCGAACTATGTTATGACAAGATCGCTTATTACTTTGGAAGTATAGTGCCTAGCGACATTTTTTATTACCATTATTTAGAGGATAGAAGCCATTACTCGGTAGTGCATATGTCGCTTGCGTAAATGGCGCTATAATTGCATGCAGCACGACGCATTCGGAACTAAATTTACGCTGTGTTTATTTAGTTATTACTCAGTAGTACATTGATCGATTCAAGCGAGAGTCGCGTTTGACAGAGCTCACGACGTTGTAGTAGGTGGGGTAAATAAAACTCATACTTGTGACCATTAGAAGTTGTGGAGTACTGCTCTACTGTAGAACTGCTCTACTGTGGCGCCACCGCGTGCGATATGTGACGTACAAAAGTTTTTTCCATATCATTTAATTCGATACCGTTACAAGTAATTCTTACCCTTTTCACCATTATGTTTCAAGTGCTATAAAATGCTTATGAGATACAAATATTTACGTATGAACTTGACTCTTTCTTTGTCATATTACTTTTAGTTTTATTTTATATATCCACTATTTTTTATACTTTTATGATTATTTGTTTCACTTAATTTTTGTTTGTCATACGCCAGTAAAATTATACAACAACCATAATGAAACTGACTTTAGTAATTATTTGACTCTGAGTATGTTACTAATAATATTAGGGATAATGCATACAAAAAATAGTTTAATAATTGCTAAAATATGTTTTTTTAGGTCATTGAAAAATGCGATCTCTGATACCGCGCCTCCACTCATATAACAAACTAGCTGACCCGTGCCCACTTCGTTGGGCAGTAAACATTATTACTTATGATGAAATTATGAGTGTGGTTCGGGTAGTACTGTGTGCTATGATTTATTTCTTGACTGACAAAAGGAGGGTTATATTTTTACTGTATATGTATGTATGTATTTGCATGCCGATTTGGCTATATTACCGGGTATCAAATGAGTGAATGAAATGGTTATGATTGAATAAATTATGTTTATTTTAATTGTCCAAAACTTCTCTGTATACTATATTAGATGTAATGGTATTATTTGGTACCATTCTTTCAGGAGTTCCAACCCGAGATACGGTCGCAGTTCCATACCTATGTCGTATTATCTCTTTAACCATTTATGCAGTAAAAAGGAAATTATATGCAGTAACAGAGAAAAGTCTTTTGTTTTAAACACTTGAGACGATAAATTTACTTATTTTGATAAGAATTCATAATTGTTAATAATATGACCAATAAACATGACCTAACGATTTAAGTTATTTTTTTAATATGAAAAACTACTTTTTGTGACTTAAATATAAAAGTTAGACATATGCTGTCGCTGACTTTTTTGTATGCATTATGAAGCTCTACAACTTTTCTCTAAAACTCAATCATATATCTCTCATCCTTAAGGCAGCGTTCATAAGAAACGTTTTCATTCGACCGTTTTTTCTCCGACTTACTTTGCAAATCACGAAAAAGTATTTTTATTTTTCGGATTAATATATAGCTTATGACACTCACAAATAACGTGGCTTTCTATTGATTAAAAAAATTCAAAATCGGTTCAGTAGATCCAGAGATTACTTCCTACAACATCACAAACTTTACCTCTTTATAATATTAATATATATAACGCCCATACTAATAGGTTAAACTTTGAATTTAAGTCTTGGCAAGATTTCCTGTTTCCGGTTTTCTTGAATAAGTTTTATGTATGTTTTCATCAAATTAATTGACCTAGAAACATAGCCTAATATAACGTAGATATAATAGACATTATAACGTTGTCATTGGGTGGGTGGCAGAGATATCCAAACATCCATTTATTTGTGTGACTTAATTTTTTTTCTTGAATAAAATCAAATGAAATGTTTAACCTATCGTGCTGCCCTGTTAATCAATTAATTAGTATAGGGAGCTAATTAGATATCTAACAGTCGGGAGGATGTCGTTAAATCGGTGCGACGAATTTCATGTCGCTTCAATTGTTCGGCAATCAGGCAGCGAGGCTCTGAGACGCGTCTAATTCTATATATCTCCGCTTGAATTGACAGAAACTTGGCACCGTTTCGTGTCGTTCTTAATTGGATCGAGACGAGGGACGATCTCGCTGCCGATTCATTAATTACATATTAACTACCTGTAATTGATTGATGCATGAATACTGTGCAGACAGTGGGCCCGATTGCGATTCTTTGTGAACTAAAACTGTAATTAGTTCAAGCGAACGAGATATAGCAATACATTTGAGCGGAATATGAAGCAAACTATCGTCGATAAAAACTACCTCTCGAACTTATATTCGTCCGAATAAATTTGAAAATATTTCGTGCGGTGTTAGATTCAGATGCTTTACCTTTGGTGGGTAGTTTTATTGCGAAAAAGTGACAACCGTTCATTGTACATTCCGCTCTAGCGTAATGCCCTGTCTCGTTCACACCAACTAATTTCCGATTTTAGTTCACGAAGAAACGCAATCGGGCCCAGTTAGCCCAGCTACATTTAGAGGAGGTGCGATTTCATTTTATCAGTAACAAAATGTTTTTTTTTTGTTTTCATTTGGGAAGAAACAAAGACCTCTCAAATACAATTGTTTACAAAGAGATTTTAGCTTAATTTATTAGTTTTCTCTCTTACCTAGCAATTTAATCTGTGATTTCGTAGAACGGAAATAACGCTTCTCATCCTATAGAATAATCAGATGAATGCTTTTTTCGGTTTACTCGGCAATACTCGATTTTTACGTACATGAATCGAGACAAAAGTTATACTACGAGGATTGCTTTATCACAATGAAGGGACGCACGTACTTATAAAATTCATTATTGTGTTCATTTATAATTCATTAGTTTAAGGCACTTCTTTTTTTACAAGACTGGTCGAAAAAAGGGGTGATGTTTTTAGCGATCATGTATCTATGTTTTTTATCTTTATTCCACCATAACTTCCATATGCTTGAACTGATTTAGAAGTGTGAGGTACCTATTGTTAGAATCGTTAAGTGATCCCGACTGTTAAGGACATCTATGGCGCATATTTTTAGAAAGACCTAATGTCCTAAATTGGACCGGACATGTTAAAAAAACCCGTCTGTTATAAGGTACGTGCAACAACCCTTAACTCTCATATTTACAAAAAAGCTTTAGGATCTTGTTGGATAGTTGTGATGCACAGCATTCCGAACAGCGCTACTTCCATCATGATGCAGAGATGTCTAAACAGAGTCTAAACGGGCGTATCAAACGCTACACGCGCTATTGTGCGTACTGCACGCTTCTGCATAACAAAAAACCTCTGCCTGTCGGCTGCTCGGCCCCATAGCTCCGCGCCGTACGTTAGCAGTGAATGAACATATGCAAATTAACACCTGCGCAGCGCGGATAAATCGAGAAATGAAGCGATGCGATAGAGTGAATACCACGCTCTTTCCAATTTATTACATAAAGCATCGATATGTAGGTGCCATCGCAACTCGTTATCGATTACGAATCCCAAAAACTTCGTTGAGGATACTTGAGTTAATTCTTCGTCTTTGACGGTCACGTGTATTTCGGTTTTAGTAGGTCTAAGGCTGAAATACATAACATTAGTTTTGTTAACGTGATATCCCACGTGTAAAATATTAAGTGAAATTCCACGAAATGGATAAAATATAGTACCTACTAAATCCTTAATTTTAGTACTAATCCGTACTAAAATTACCTTTGATTTTTTATTATTATCTTCGATTTCTTAAAGGTTTGACTATATTATAATATATCTATATTTAATTTTATTTATTTTACTTCTAGCTTATTTTTTATTATTAATTTGAGTATTTTCTAGTTATTTAATTTTTATATTATTAAAAACATATAATCATAATATATAACAGTAGTAAAGCCAGTGATGTTTTAAATAATTTGCCGATATAAGGATTACAAAATATAAAATATGCTAAACAATACAATTGTGAGAGTGGCCACCCTTCACTAGACTCCAATTGATTGTGAGCGAAGGGTGGTTCTCATCAGGAAGTTTTCTCCGTGATTGAAAGTCGAGGATGTTGAAGTTACAGTATTTAATCAGAAGGTCTCTGGTCGTAGCGCCTTGATTGATGTTTCGCCGCTGTGTAGGTAGTGTGTCCGAAGTGTGTAGTCGAGAAGCGAGGCTTGACGATCGGTATCGCGGGTGATGATGAAGAGCAGTCGCGATAACTGTCCACTGAGGGAATGATGTGTAGCGCGATAACTGCCCAACAGGAATGATATTGATCGATCGAAATGTACTGCGTTTTATATTGTAAGCAGTGACGCAATAGTTGTGAGTGGGGTGAGAAATGTGTCTTAATTTCGTATCGATCAGAAGAAATGACATTAGTTATCACTTGGCTGTGCAAAAAATGCCGAATTTAGTTGGAAATCAACTGCAGCTGACTCGTGTAGATTTGAGCGAGTTTGCGGTTTCGATTCTGTAGAAATTACTTTTTTGTTGTGGGTATGTTGGACTGAAATATAAAATCGAAGACTATCGCGGTTGTTTGACATTATAAATAGGATAGAAAACGAATTTACCGCGTGAAATTTGTAGGACCCGACGTTTCGGTGACGTTGCAGCCGCCGTTGTCTAGGGTAGACTGTCTACCCTAGACAACGGTGGCTGCAACGTCACCGAAACGTCGGGTCCTACAAATTTCACGCGGTAAATTCGTTTTCTATCCTATTTATAATGTTGGACTGAAGCTCCAACACAATACAAAGAAAAATTGAAAAAGAAAAAAATACTAAATTGACTATTTACTTTACCTCGTTTTTTTTTAATTTGACAATTATTGTTTTATATTTGTTTGATATGTCTTTAGATTTCTTTTTTCTTGTATATAGATTTCCTTTGTACATTAAGTAATTTATTTTAGTTAATGCTTTAGAAACGCTAGCCCTGGAACGGGTTTATCCCAGTTGGGCGGCGTTGAACAGGTATAGCTTAGAAGATTTCACTCGGTAAAAGTTTCGCTATCAGTTATCATCTATATAATGTAGCAATGACAAAAACTTTTCATAGCGACCTAAAAAAACAATATCTTTTAACAATCATACTAACATAATTAACTGTTGATAAAACCTTCATTTGTGCCATTCTACATGATATTCGTCTATCATAAAAAAATATCATACAATACGATAACTATCTAGCTCGGCTCATAGTCATTTTGCGTGTGTAGACTATGAACTCTGCCTATGTGTGTCTAAATATCACTTTGACCTTTGACGCGTACAGCTTTCTAGAGTTGGAAGTTATTTAAAAAATAACCGGTTATTGATAATCAGTTTTGGGAAATTCAGAGTTACATTTTTACGCTTTAGGTTGAGATAAGATACATATCTTTTATTCTTAGTATACATGCACATAATCGGGTGATTAAACAAAACAGAAAAAGATCATTATTTATATAAAAAACCGATTAAAAGCTTAAAACCTAACGTGAAGAAATTAAACTGGTTTATTTATCGGTAGATTTCGTCATCCCTAAACTTAGTTTATTTTGAAATAATACTTTTACCTATATTTTTCACAGAAAAAAAGGACTGTATTGAATTCTGTTATATATTGTTGTCTTTTTTTTGATGATTTATTATTTAACCAAGAATAATACTGGCACGTTGTTAACGGGCTTTAAGCCTCATAATATTATTGCTGTTTTGATTAACCCGAGGGCATATACATAGTATGTTATTATTTTACCCATTTTTCTTATAACAAGGATATCCTATTTCGCACGTGGAAGACATTGCCACTTCTGAAGATACCGTTGGTATAGGTGCGATAGGAGTTCTCGTTTATTTATCATTTTCTTAACGGCTTAGTCAATTTTATGCGACATTTGATCAAAAATAGTTTTCAGACATTCAAAAATAATTCAAAGATTTATCATTACGTTATGGTTGTATTTTGGTAGCGTTTTAGTTATACAAGAGGGCACCCCGATACAAGAGGGCATTTATAGATACAAGAGGGCATTTCCGTTATATTTTTACATTTACATATAAGAGGGCATTTATAAGTAATTTAAGAAAAATAAATAAAGGCCTGCATTATGTAAAACGTTTACAGAATTTGTTTTATTTTACAAAGTCATGTAACAAAGTACTTTATTTTTACAAGTTTTTACTTATCTTGCAATGTTTGTTAGTTTGTTTAGGTCAAATATTACATGCTGAATTAGAACCACTTCCTCTGAACCTATGAAGTTTAAATTTTATATGTTGGTTCAGTTCTGATGACAATACATTTTTATGGTAAGCATGACCTGATTCTACAACCAGCATTAGCTCCCGACGAGGCTACTCTTCCACGGTCAACAGCACAGACACGAAATTTTGTATACGCATTCAATTATGATAGCCCTTTCTAAGATCCACCATGACATGGCTACTGCACCCAGGGTTGGCTCCCGACCATGAGACTCCTCAATGGTCAACAGCACATACACACAAAAATATATACTCATTCAATTATGGTAGCCCGTTCTTTCTTCTTTTCAGAGCATATTAATAAAAACATCTTTTAAAAATGCTTTTTACTATTATTCTTATATAAATTTACTCTAGTTAGGTATATAAGACAGGCAGGTTTTAAAACTTTTGTTTTTCTTTTTAAAAAAATTAAACCCCTCGGGAGTTTTATAAGTAATACCAAACCGCAAATGAAGGAGACTAAAGTTCCAGCCATTCTTTGAAAGAAAATAAACAGAGCTACATTCCATTGTTCCTTACAACTTTGTGCGAAATTTACGCCATTGAAACAAATAAAATGGCGTTCGCAATTAATACCTTTTGCCAAGGAAACGTAATATTTCAAGAGGAAAAATAAACTTTTCGGTTGATATACATACAATTGTGAATGGATGTATTCAATCAACATAATTATCCTTTTCATATATAAACCAAAATCTTGGCAATTTAAGCCAAACTAGGCTACCAAGGCAGGATCTAAATTATCTAACCAGGACAAGGTGACAAAGAACTAAAAATGCAGAAACCTACTAATATTTCTGATTGTTGGCGGTATTACCGCTTTCTGCATTACCGTATCGGAAGACAGTCTAATCAGATGTTTAGTGATGCTCATAAGGACAGCACCTTTCGCGGATATAAATATTGGTACTTTAGAAGCGGGCTTCCTTAATATCAGCAATCTCATGGGCTAAGTCGAAATATTTCATAGTTTGATCTTCCTCTACCTTGTCGAGATTGTAATTATATAGGACAGTTATGTCGATCAATTAAGTCTGCTGCGCGATTTTATCGACTATAAAGCCTATTATTTGCCACGATTTGTCTGTCGGTTATTTTTGGCTAATCTCAATACAGTCTAGCACTGATATTTTCTAAAACCACTTTCGGTGAGTACTTTTAATATGGCTTCATTATGGCGTCGACGAAACTATGTCTGGAGGCGAGCGTTTGATGGATAGTTCCGACTGCTGCATTTAGTCTGTGCAAACTCAGTATTGCTAAGCTCCGATCATCCGGAGATTATTAATAATAATCAAGATCTTTATTTGATCAAACAAATCGGCAAGCTTATTGCGTTGCAACAATATCTTACAGCTAATCTTAACCTAATGGGGTAACACGTTTTTCGGTATAAATAAGATAAAACTATTAATAAAATTACTTAAAAAGGCAGCTCATATGAAATATATCTAACATTCAAATCCAAAGAAAATGAAACATAAATCAAATTTATAAAAAGCAATAAACCTATAACTACGCAGGGAAGGGGGAGGAGAGAGGACGAGAGAAATTTTAATGCGCGTGTTGAAGAGTTCTTTAAGCTTGCGTTTTAAGCAATACAAAATCGGTTCTGCCCCTGCATATTGGGGTCCGCTCTGCCCGAAGCGGTTGCAACAGAACCCAACAGGGTTCGTCCGCTGCCCGAGGGAGGGCGCTCATCGATTTTATTTAAAAAAAATAATATTTAGATTTAAATACCTACGCAGCCGTAGCTTGTGATCCGTTGTCAAAGCAACAATATCGCAAAAGCACTTACAAAACCCTTTCACTAGAGCAAACATTGAACTGAATACTCCTACGGGAAAGCGTGATATGCAAAAGGAAGTGGGCTTTACACAATTGTTATTTCCGCTTTAGAAAGGATATACATTACAATCTTTGCTGTATCATACAGGGTGAGTGTTAATAAACCAGCATCCTTAAGGTGAGTGAATCAGTACGAGCAAATATACAACTTTTACTTTCAAAAATGTGAAAAAAACAACTATTTTATAACAAAAAAATATATGTTTTAGTAAATTTGAACCATTTAATATGTAAATAAAAGTTTGACAATCGTTGAGCGCGCTGCGCCATTTAGCGGTAGGTAAAATATCTTAAATAAAATATCGCGCTAGATGGCGCAGTGTACTCAAGGCATTTATACTTTTTTTCAAAAAACAAAATGGCGCATTGCGCTCAACGCCTTTTATACTTTTTACAAAAGAATATATATTTTTTTTTTTAAAGTCGCAAAAAATACAGTTCTACATTTTTATATCAAAACTTGCTTATTTGCTTTTACTGATTCACCGGCTTCAAGGATGCCGGTTAATTAAAACTCACCTGTATATTGTACATACACATTGATGTCTTCCATTCCGCTTGATTAATATGTGGGTAGGGAGGTTATTATGATTTATATTCACGTGTATCTTCGCGGTTTCGTGATTTCTACCAGAAAACAACATCACCAGCCTTGTTATATCGTAAACAATATCATGAATTTCAGTTTCATACATAGATAAAATATTTCTAAATTAATATTATATTATACATAGATACATACTCTGCCTCTCTCCTTTATCACTTTTTTTTTACCTTAAGATCGGTTAATTAAAGGTACCTAGTTAAAAAATATACATATCGGCATCAGAGAGGTTCACTTTAAGAAAAAGGTACAGGGTATTTTGATTAAAAACCCCATTTATAGCATTAAGGATTTCGACAATATCAATTTTTCGCAGCCCTATTGACCTAATTGACTATTATTATTCCTTATTCTTTCTATTATTGACTATTTTAAAATTTGCGTGTTTTTTTTTTTGTTCTAACTATTGGCTATTGACTATTATTATTATTACTGATTTGTTTGTATTTTTGTTTTTTCTTTATAATATCTTCCCGTATGATAATTTGTAAAATTATCCAATATTTGTTTGATGAAAATTCTATCACATGAAAATTCTACGAAATTATCTAAGAATTTTGATTGAAAATATTGGAAACTTTTGTTTCCTCTATTTAACCTAGAAAATCTGCTCTTGGATGTTTCACGTTCGATGTTCATACCTTATACCTTAATAGGTATATCCTACTAATATTATAAAAGCGAAAGTTTGTATGTATGTATGGATGTTTGTTACTTTTTCACGCTAAAAGTACTGAATGGATTTTGATGAAACTTTACAATAATATAGCTTACACATCAGAATAACACATAGGCTATAATTTATAAAGATATAGTGTGAATTATCTAAAATATAACGATAACTGTCAAGTAAGTAGGAAAAAAATCTAAGAAATTGACATTCGAAATTTAAATTCTTTCCTACTATCCTACTAATATTATAAACGCGAAAGTTTGTATGTATGTATGGATGTTTGTTGCTTTTTCACGCAAAAACTACTGAATGGATTTTGATGAAACTTTACAATAATATAGCTTACACATCAGAATAACACATAAGCTATAATTTATAAAGATGTATGGTTTTCTATCATCTTTATCACAATTTTCCATCACCACGCGGGTGAAACCGCTGGGCGCAGCTAGTATTTAAATATTATGCTTGTTATTTTTGTTAGTTTTTGACATAACCAAGTGTAAGAATTCCTATCAACTGGTTTGAAATAAAAATTTAAAAAAATAAAGGCGTAAAACCATGTTCGTATAATTTTTGTACAGAGGACTTGCATTGAAAGTAATAGAAAATGAACATTGACAGAATTGTTTATTATAAGGATAAGATGAGTTAGAATGAGTATTTGTATTGTAAGGATAAGATGAGTTAGAATGAGTATTTGAACTTGGTACCTAATCATTTAACCCTGCTAAAAGCGATTTGATTCTAGCAGTGTATCCGGTTGTCGCTAAATTACAAATAAATATGTGGTTTATTTTATTGTTGTTACGTCTAAATTAGGACGTATTATATCTCCCGTGGGTTAAATATGGCTTAATTAGATAGCTTTTATCTTTTTTTTCTAGAAATATTCTGTAGTTGTTTTGAAATTTAGCTTTAAACTTAAGGATTTTCAGCAGGTTAATGGCTAAATATTTTAGGATTCTTTATTGTTTTATGGCTAAATTAAGTAATTAATATAGTTCCCGAGTATTAAAGAGTAATTCGGTTTTTCTATACAAACACAATTTATTTTTTCTATCATAAATCATGCAGTCGTTCTTATAAAATTTAGCCACAAACTTAAGATTTTTTTAAATTTTGGCAGATGAGATGGCTCTGTCAAATTTTGTTTCACTGTAAAAAATATTGTAAACCTTCAAAATGTAATCCCTGAGAAATTACCACAAAGACGTGGCGTTTATTTCACTATTACATTTAATATAAAAGCATTGTAAATTTTCTCAATAAATGAACCTTAAAATAACCAATTTGGAGCGTAGGCGTTATGGAGGGAGGGGGAGGTGGGGGGCGTTAGGGGGTGGTTGGGGAGGGTTGTGGGCGGAGGGAAGGTGGGGGGGGGGGGGGGTTGATTTTGGGGAAGGGGATGGGGGATTGGGGAAGTGTTGGGTGAGTGGGAGAAGGGGGCTGGCTGGGTAAGGGTTTCGCGCGGAGTGCTGGTGGGAGGGATGGGGGGGGGGGGGGGGTAGGTTGTCTGCTTGCGGCAAAGTGTTGGAGTGACACAACCGATTTTTTTATTAGGGCCTTTGTAACCGAGAAAAAAAATCGGTTGTGTCACCCCAAGACTTTCCGACAAGTAATCAAAGACTGATTTCATCTTAATATTAATTTTGTAAATAATATCTGTAAGCGCCCTCTTGCGTTGCAACAGCCTCTGGCGGTGCGGTTCGTTTTTTAACTATGGGCGGGGTTGGGCCAAGCGCCAAGAGATAGCGTTAATTTTTGATTAAAATGTTTGGTAGAATTGAAATATTATTAGTGTAGCTTGTATATGAGATATTTCAAACAAATATATGAGATGTTCGCAATGTGATTTTTCCAAGCATCTGTGTAACAAATTTCAAGTCTCTAGGGCAGGGGTCTTCAACCTTTTTGAGGTCAAGGGCCGACAATACTTTGATTTTGGTTCGGCGGGCCGCAAAACACAAATAAAACATTCCAATATAAACTTAAGTAATTGAAGAACAATAATCGAAGTTATTTATTACACAATTTTACAAACAAAAAAATATTTTAATAAAATTCAGTCAATGATATGTTTGACATTGTTTAGTTAAACTATTTTATCAATATCTGGTCCTATAGTGGTCGTTACAATTCTCAAACTGGTCTCAAGGTAGCGAGTTGCAACGTGTTTTCTATTTGCGAGCGAACGAAACGAGTGAGTCCGTCGTAACCCGCCGTTGTAGTAAAACTGCGGGCGAGAGCGGGCCGCCAAGAACGCCACCGCGGGCCGCATGCGACCCGCGGGCCGCGGGTTGAAAACCCTTGGTCTAGGGCCAACATATCGAGATTGGAACAGGGCCTATAACTAGGGCGCCCTCTGCTATACCGATTTTAACCACAACCTATTCAACACCTGCCATGACCAAATGATCCCTGCATAACATGTTTGGTGACTATTGCAGAGGAATACACACAACAGACTGACTGTTTTTATTTAAATGAAAAAAATATCTATTTTATGTTATTTATATTTTAAAGACATTAAAGGTTTTTATTATAGTTTATTGGAATGCGATTCTTTTTTGAATTTTTTATTGTTATTTAAATACTACTATATTCATTTAACGGTATTTTTACATTACTGGCAAAGGAAAGTATTGTGAATTCATTCCGTGAGTCTGTCCGTCTTGTGGTTGAATCGGTCCACTAGGTCACGCTAGTCATACTTCAATCGAAATATTGGACTTAGAGACTTGAAATTCGGTACACAGATGCGTCGTAGGGTCGAAACCACATTGGTAAAATTTGGTTGCAATACCTCTTATACAAGCGACAAAAACAACAGACACAGTTTATTCAAATAATAACGTCGATCCGCCCGAGGCAAGCTGAGAAAAGAACCATATTGGAAAATAGCTTTTTTAATACTACGGAAATACTGCAAAATACTATAAATTTAAGTACTAGATTTGCTGTCAATGAGTTAAATGAGGTTGAAAATATTCTTCTTCTTCCGTGGATTCCTATCCCGCCTTATCTAAATTGTCAGATAATTCATACCTAAGTACTCAGGATGTATAAAGTTTTGCACGAAAATATATTTCTTCTTTTGCGGGTTCCTATTCCGCCTTATCTATGGTGCTTTAAATACCTAAGTACTCAGGATGGATAAAGTTTCGGAAAATGTTTTTATTTCTATCAGTACACCTCTGTGTATTACAATTTGTGAATTACTCGCTGTGTACTTCTCTATGTAATAAACCTCTACGTACATTGTACATCGTACAGAAATTCTCGAAATTTTATAAAATATTTAATGAAATCTATGAAAATATGTAAAAATTGCCAATGTTAAGACAAAAGTACCTCTCAATATAAGTTAACTACTAAATATGCAAAGTTTTTCAACCTCATTCCAAACATTTCATTTAAAACTCTTTTGTTGCGAAGCCAGGTAGGATAACTTGTGTCGTATAATTTGTTGTACGATCTTCTTATTTTCTGTATTCTTGTATAGTTTTCCTTACCGAATGTCAATAATTCCGCCTGTATTGTGTAAATTTCCATTCTTTGGCGGAGGGTAGTAGGCACGTGACGGAAACGTGCCCCATATACGTAATTGGACTCAACTCGTTGTGCAAATCGTAGTACAAGAGGGTGTAAAAAGGACGGAAAGATGGGGCGCGTGTTATTTTGCATGATTGAATACGAGTTGTACATTATCTGCTAGTACATAAGTTCCCTTTAACGGAGAGGTAAATAGAGAAAACTAGAATGGTAAACTTTATTAAAATGAATCGATTTTGGATCGTTTCAAGCACGTTAATAATCTGCAGCGTTTGTCCACATTTTTACTCCCTAATTGATGGAATATGTACTGTTCACTGACTCATATTAGACAGGTTATTAAAGATACAAATACACTGGTATTATATGATGGAACATGAAAATTAGCGCATTTTTTGAAATTTGGAGATTTGCTAATTTAAAAAAGCTCAAAAGTATCCCAGAATATATATATATATATATATATATATATATATATATATATATATATATATATATATATATATATATATATATATATATATATATATAAGGTATATATATATATATATATATATATATATATATATATATATATATATATATATATATATATATATATATATATATATATATATATATATAAGGTATATATATATATATATATATATATATATATATATATATATATATATATATATATATATATATATATATATATATATATATATATATATATATATATCTAGCCCATTCTGATGTGAAATTGTAGAAAATTTACCCTACTTTAAAAATACATGGAATGGTATTTGTCGAAAACTTGTTCCTTCATGGATAAAATAATAAAAAAACGAAGAAAGTGTGAAAATTTTGCAGTTTTTAAGATATTCAAAATCAGTGTTCCGGAGGGTTGCCGAGGTCGAAAACTTGGATTTTGCATCTCAGACACATCCCATACAAGAAAAAAAGACAAAACTAACTACCCCCCCCCCCCCCCCCCTTTATGCAAGTTATGTCCCCTATAACCATGATAAGGTTACTAGACTATAAGGGCTATATTACAATTTTAATAACAGTTTCGTCGTATCTGTATGTTAAGAAGTTTCTAAGATTTTCGATTAAATTTGTCACATGAAAACATTGATCAATCAAAATTTTATTCACAGATCAAACACCATCACGATAATAACTCTCATATATCTCATATGCAGGTGAGTTTTAACTAACCAGCATCCTTCAAAGAGGTAAACCATTACGAGCAACTAAGTAACTTTTGATATATTTCTTGGGAAAAAAAAACTGTTGTTTTTTATTGAAAATTTAAAGTACTTGACTGTAAAATTAAAGTTTGACAAGCATTTTAGCGCGTTGCGCCATCTATCGGTAGGTAAAACATCACTAATAGACAAAATTAGCGATATTTTACTGACCGTTGAGCACGATGCGATAGCGCATCGTGCTCAGCGCTTTTTATACTAATTTTCAAAACATAAACTTTAACAATTTTTTTTCAAAAGTTGCTTACTTGCTCATACTGATTTACCCCCTTCAAGGATGACGGGTAATACAAACTCATCCCCTGTATAGAAGTAAGATTTGTCATTTTCAGAATAAATGTAACTTCGGCTGGTTTAAATGTTACTTCATTTTCATATTGACCAAATATTCAAATTGATCAATCTCACCCCACTCGACGATAATAGGAGATTTTTTCGAACAGGTTCTTCGTGAAAACCTGAGTTGAGAGATATCCATAACGGTTTTTGATCGAGGTATTTATTACTGAAAAACAAATCTGAATATCGGATCGTTGAACGTAAAAATCGTTTTTCCTCGGTAACCAAGATCGAGCTCGAAACAAACTGAAAAGATGATTTTATTTTTTTTTATGTGGAATAGTCTGCTGCCAAAAATGTTTAATGTCTAGGAACAAGTTTTGTTTATTAAGATTTAAAATTCCTCACAAAAAAAACTATTTTCTTGGTTAGTTTCACGTAGAGAGTGCTGTCTCGAATATCCCGCACAGTGTGAGTGCAAAACTTCTGAAGTAAATAAGAGGCAGAATAAGACGACCAAATATTTTTCATGTTACGAATTAACGAGGCTGACCATTAATAAAATAAAACGATTAACATTAGCAGATGCTGCTTGTTTGACCGTAATTAATAATCCTGTTGGACTATTTACAAATTGCTTAGCGTCAACGAAACGTCTTTCAAAATTGTTAGCGTCATTAATTACTACTGTAATTTGATAAATGATCTTTCGCCCCTTTCAAAAGAAAAAAAATGAAATATTGAAGATACTATTATATTATTATATCATAGTCATAATACCTTATATATCATAATATAGGTACTAAAGAAGAAAAATATTTTTGTTGATGATTGAGAAATTAGTTCACATTAATTAATCGATAAAACAGACTTCGAAAATAACAAATAGCAAAGCTATTTATAAGGTAAGAATGCAGAACAAAATATAATATTATAGATAAATTCTCTATTTCATTCAGATAGAACAGTATTACTTCTAAGAAAACATTAAAACATTGGGATATAAATCAAGCATTCATCGCGTGGAAGCCAAATATTTTATTCATCATCTGCCATCATATCATTTTACCTCAACGTGCGCGTCACTGCTTTTGCCTTTCGAGGCAAAAAACGATACAATTCCCCTCGTGTGACTACTTTTCTGATAAACCTTCAATCTCACTTAACAGACACGTGAGGTGTGACGTGTCGTCCTCCTCGTTTTCGCCCCAGAGGATTTTTTTCGTTATCAGAATGAGTAAGTGCGTCACACATTTTTACATTCATTTTACATTCATGTTACGTCTATTAAGGTGTATTAGGAAGTGACAATGGTAGAAATGACGAGAGAGAGGGAGAGAAGAGACGGGTAGACTACAACCCACATTCTCTACGCGACTGCTACTTTGCCTAATGGTTCCTAATGATTCCGCGCAGCTTGGGCGGTGTTACCCATCTTTGTGTTACCTTGGCCTGCCCAACTTACAGTTCACCTTCCATCCGGTAGCCTCCTCGGAGATGAACTTAATCTGTCAGGGCCGCTGTGAGCTCTACCTGCGGCTATAACCTGCGATCGGAGGTGGTTGGGATCAAAATTGCGGATTCGAGGGAACGCCAGCGGCGGAACTGGGCAGTTTGCGTACTAGGCTATGCCAGCCACGCTTACGCAATCCGGCGGGACACAGTTCAGAACGGGTGTTTCCTGAAGAGCGGGGGATAGCTGTAGACCTGACGTCACCTATCCTTAGAAACGTCCTATGGCCACCCGATCTCGAGGGATCTTGACGGGAAAAGGGCGCCACGAATACGCGATAAATTCAATATGAATGACCGCTAGCGTCAGATAGAGAGACGTGTCGAAATCCATGAGCAGACTGAAGGGCGGGGAAATCCGTTTAAATCTGGTAGTAAGGGCGCGTGATCGGCCCACTAGTTTCACTTCCCAGTGCCTCGCTGTAAGGCGTTGGACTCTTACGGTCTTGTTAGCTTAGTTATGCCGTGGGCTGTGTTGTCCCTAAGTATCTGCGTTCACTCCATGGGATAAAAAATGTTCTTCTATTCTTATAACTTCCTGGGGTGGCCAGTTAGGCCATAGTAGTTGACAGATCTAAAGTGCTACTTTGCCTATATCTACCACTATTATTACCTATTCAGCGTAGGGCTCTGGGGGCGAGCGGCTGACGGAAACAGGGATTACGTGCCGCAGAAAAGTGCAGTAAGAACCTTTTCGCACGTCTATATCAACGCACTAGCGAAGCCTCTGTCTATTGCCCTTGGGATAATGACTCTGTTCTTGCAGTACATTTTTTGAGGTGATGTTTTTCAGTTATGCTGGTGACGTTTTTCAGTTATTTTTTCCAGTTTCAGTTGTTATTAAGTGTAAATACATTTTTTACACATACTGAACTTTAAAATACAATTATAGTACATTATAATATATACATTTTTCCGGCAAACTCTACTGGTAAAATTTCACTGGAAAGAATCGCCGAAGAAAAGCAGTGACCACTTTTTTGGTATTAGACTATTCTCAAATACAATTATTATTCATCATATGCAATATTTTATTATTACTTGATTTTTCCGGTCCTTGTCCCTTCATTTCCTTTTCGGTCCCTCAAAAAAGTTTTAAAATCTTAATATATATAAATTACGTGTCACGTTGTTTGTCCGCGATGGACTCCTAAACTACTTTACCGATTTGAATCAAATTTGCACACAATGTGCAGTTTGATCCAACTTGAAAGATAGGATAGCTTACGTCTTAATTTATAGTCGCGATATTATTTTATTGCAATGTCTATTATTTGACATTCGCAATTATCTGTTAGTTCCAAACGATTTTAACAGATGGCGTTATCTATTGAGTAATCCATAGATGGCGCTGCTATGTTAAACCTACAAACGTCATAGTCGGCCAAGCGTTATTCTAAATTCAAAATATTGTGAAGGTAATACAGTGAAATTATTCCTGCTTTTTAATTATTTGTGCTTCATTGTTCAAAACTCTTTAATTAAAATATATACATGTAAGTATTATCACATAGTTATAAAAGTGGAATAACTGCAGTATAGGAACCTCTCTCCAATTTTTTTCATGTTAATGCTAAATCTGGAAGAAAATTGTGTCGGTCGCTATAAATAAGCGAGATATAGGCATTCAAAGTTTAAATTTTAAAAACAGGCAAAGTTTAATTTTTAAAAAAATAATATAATATAAAAATGGATGTTGGTATATCTGTATGCCCGTCTGTCCGAGTTTAATAGACTCCGAAACCGTTTGACCGATCACCATGAAAGTTGGCATATATATGTATTTTTTCATGGTTAAGGTTTTTATATATATCCGCTTTGTTGCAACTTTCAACTAGACGGCGCTGCAGCACACCAACTTCTATACTGCTCAACCGATCGCCATGAAAATTGGTATACATTGGTATTTGAGAAAAGATATAACACGGGCAACGCCGGGTAATACCACTCGTAAGATATAATTTTTAAATTCCCCTTTTTTATCAATTGGTTTAGAAGTTATTACAGTTATAACGCGGAAATGGAGATATTGTCCATCCAGTACTTATGATTTTCGACTGAATTTTGTAACAATGACTTGCTTATTAATAAACCAAATAAAAGAATCCAATCGCCGGCGACCACCAAATTGATAGTTGAAACTACTGAGTTTCTCTACTATTTCCATTATTAAACTTTATGCTTACACACCTTTTGTGAAGCTATGCACGTATAAATAACAGGTAGGAGTAAAAGTTTTATCAAAATACGGCCGACCGCGTTTATACGCCAACTCTCGACACGAGCCACAAAGCCCATTGTCATTTTCATTGTGGTAAAATTTTCGCTTTGTCTATGCCAAGTATATGAAACGTGACGAGTAATGGTATCCCCAAAAGCAATTTAAAGCCCTATTAGACACGAGAATGTAACACATAGAAGATAATGGTAAAAGCATCATGGATGTACTTAAGTTCGTCATTAATTTTGAAGAAGAATAGTAGAAAGCATTTTCTCTAAAGACATGAGAACTATAGATACTACATTTATTCTCAATACAGACTCGATATCTAGT